>JAHHFK020002168.1:0-250674 GCA_024533555.2 Aedes koreicus
TCAGACAAATTTGCGACTTTTTTACAAAAAAAAAAACGCGTCCATAACACTCAAATAGCTAGCTTTGAATGAATAAAAAATGATTGTGCAAGGCTGAAGAGAGTCAACATGAGCATTAATTGACGCCAAAGCAAGACAGCAATAATGACACAAAATTTGTGCCGCAAATACGCCAATAGACCTTTTCGACATTTAATCGTCTTTCTTTGTCTAACATGCGGGGATTAATGCACAGTTTGGTTTCCCACAACTTCGTTGACTTCTCGCTCTATAAAATGCCGCATTAAGCTACGTGCTTGAGGATTCTTGCTTTCTTTTTTAACATATCTTTTCCTTATGCTCTCGAGCAATAGTGACTAACACAGAGTCTTTTGGCTCTGTCTATTCTTTTGTTTTTTGAGTGTTTGCGTGTTTTAATGCTGTCTTGCTCACTCCTATCCTAACTTAAAAATACGGCACTGCTGAATAGAGTATTTAATGAGGCGTTTCTGAAGGGCTGACTTTTGAATTAATGAATGAACTTTGAAGGTCTTCAGATCCCAAACTGCTGTAAGAAGCAACATCAATATACTCAATATACTCAAAGAGGCACAGCTAAAGGGATCGTTCATAAATTACGTTATGCTTTGAGAGGGAGGTGGGGGGGGGGGGGGGGTGGTTTTAAAAGTGACGATGCATAAATTTTTTTTCAAAAATCCATACAAAAAATGTGATAAAGAAAGGAGGGGGTTAAAAATCTGTATTTTTGAGCGACGTAATTAATGGACGGGTCTTGATTTTCATGAAAACTCATTATTTTGTGAATGTAAACCCGGTTTTTACATCAACCTTACGTGTTACGAAAAATCCGTGTTCACGAATGAATTCAGGGAGGTCCATTTCATAAAATCCAAGCCCAACAGGGTGGAGCTGAAATTCATGTTTTCAAAATAGGAAATCTTGATTTTTATGAAAATTCGTAATTTTGTGAATGAAATCCCGGTTTATTTCATTAATCTTACGTGTTACGAAAAATCTGTGTTCACGAATGGATTCAGGGAGGTTTATTTCATAAAAACCAAACCCAACATTCAAAGGGCTGAGCGAAAATTCATGTTTTCAAAATAGGAAATCTTGATTTTCATGAAAATTCGTAATTTTGTGAATGAAAACCCGGTTTATTTCATCAATCTTACGTGTTACGAAAAATCTGTGTTCACGAAAGTGTCTTTTCCATAAAATCCAAGTCCAACTTGCAAAGGGCAGAGCCAATATTCTGGTTGTTGCTTAGGTAGATCATATTACTACGGAAGTACGTGTTTTTGTGAGTTTAAATCACATTTTTCTCAAAAACTGGACGTGTTACAGCATTTCTGAGCCCATATTTGGATTCAGCGTAGCAAAATCTACAAAATCCAACCAGAAATGCCGACGGGAGCGAAAAAAGTTCCGATTTTGCCGACTAGTGTAACCTAGGAAAACTATGTTGGCCAACCGGGAAATATAAAAAAAAAAACAAGTAAGTAAATCATGTGGCAACGTTGCGATTGAGCCCAATATCATACTCTTCCCTTTTTTTTCTCTTTCTTTCCGACATTTAAAATGTTTTTTTGAAATTGAAAAAGTGGGGGGGTGTGTTTAACACACAACCGGTGGACGTAGTCTACGTTAATGTTTTTTTTTTTTTTTTTTGGTTGTGGAGGGGAAAAGCGAAGCGCAGGTACTATTTTGTGATTTTATATATTCAGAGAGTCTTTGCAAAATCAATCAAAAACAGTATTTTTTTTTTTTTTGGTGGGGGAAAAAAAAAAAAAAAAAAGGGTATGTGTCCCTTGACTCAGCCTAATATGCAACGATCGATTACATGTTTTATTATTACTCATACAAAATTTAAGCTATAAGCGATATTTAGCTTGCTATACACTTGCTGAGATACGTTAAATAAGATGTTTGGTAATATGTATCACGAAAAGTTACACAACTCTTTTTATAAAGTCAGAAACTTTCGAGGGATATGGATGTAATATCGGTCTATAAGCATCAAATTGGGCCTATCCATGGATGCAACCTCGTCCCATTCGATCGATTTTTTTATTAAATGCAGTCTTTGTATGGTTTTTCTTCAAGATTTTATGATTTAAGGCATTGCCAGCTGTATTCGCTTTATCCAACATAAAATTTCACAAAACAAACTTAACTTAAACTGCTTTGATACACTTAAAAGATTTTCACATATGATTTATTGTCGGTTCAATAGTGAAAACATAATAATTCACTCTGCACAGGTTTTGTTCCTTTGGTTTTTGTTTATATGAGCCATTTGGAAAATATTCAACCGAAACTTATACATTTTTACTGAAAATTTTATCAATAACATAATTTTTACTAAGTTATCCAGACAACAGGCCATAGTTGGGAACAAAGAAAAAAATATGTCCCCAACAGTGGGTCTACGATTTTCTTGTAAAATCATTATTATTTTATCTATGTGGACAGTTAGTTTGTAACGTGTGACTATTTTCTGTACATCTTGGTTGCATTATTTGGTTTATTGCTTCAATTTAACCAAATTTAGATCATGCGAAGATCAGGAGTTAATTTGTTCAGCTTAATCAGTGAAATCATGATGTCTAAAAAGTTACGAAAATCTTAAATTACACGGAAGTGAACAACAGTAAATTGATTAATAATGTCCGAAATGCCTCGAATTAAACCGGTCATTATGATGGCAACATAATTTTGTTGATTATCGCTGAATTAATGACATATTTGGTACATAGGCCGAATAAAGGAGCTAGGCTAACATTACATCCCCTTACCCTATATATCATTTATCTCAAATTTTAAAATACTTGAATAAATACAATGGCAATCGTAAAAACATCAAGGTTAGTGAAATAATCTCAGCTCAATTTTAAAATAAAAAAAAAAAGAGAGTTTTTTTATTGCGGGGTGTTTCAACTCCGCGTGGGGGCCGCTTTTTTTTTTTTGTGCAAAATTCTGGAGGTGTGCGGAGAAGAAAACTACAAATGATTTAGCCACCACTCTCTGCTAATTGGTAGGATACATTCAAATTAAACAAACCCTCTCAACATTGGGTTGGTCGTTCTGAAAAGGACGGATTTGAAATAATCCGCAGAAGAATTCAATCCTTCTCGATGTTTTCACGAAGCAGGTTATTTCTACCGTGCTTTAAATAAAGATGGCTACCAAGAATATCACACTCAGGCACCTTATTTAGCTCCTCGTGGTGGCGCCCACCGGCTGGCAAAAAAAAAACATCACCGGCTTGGGCAACCGACTGCCTAGCACACCACTGCAATCTAGTGGCTGCCTAGCAACGGTTGCCTAGCCAAGGGCTTGCTAGCAACAGCCTGCAGAGCAAGCAGCTACCTGTCCACTGGTTGGTCGCCACTGCACCTTCTATGGTACGTGCCACCAGCAGCTGCCAAATCCACATTGGCGCTTTGCCGCTCCGCACTAGAGGCTTCGTGCCATCGAGGTTGCCTCCAGAGTTTATGCCATCGCCAGCTGCTGCTCTTCGATGGTTCGTTGGTCCCCGCCCAGCTCCAGTACTGCGACACTAATGAGCAAGATTGCGAAGGTGTGCCCCTTTTATATCGTTCACTGCTGCATATGAACCCTCCCTTGCATAAATTTGAAATCTGTGATAGTAAAGTACTGTGCATTTAGTAAAATTAGGCTGCAAAACGAAATTATAAGACATCACCTTTACTTTTCTGTATTTTCAATAGTTTAAATTTGTTAAAGAAGAATGTTTGATTATTCATTTCCGGGATTATTGATACGCGGGAAAATTTCCAACCGATTGATGTAAACATCTTGAAAATCTATCGAGCAATTATTAAGTTATAAGCGTTTAATTTGTAACGATATTTCGTGACGGTCGCTATTTTTAGATTTTCAATTGACACCCTTCCCTTGCCGTAAGACGTAGTCTAAGGAGTGTATCGAAAATAAGCTATCCACAAACTTTCTTTCGAATTATGTTGAAAACCGATATTTTATTCGTACAAAAAATTGATCCTTTATTGTACGAGGTTAAACTTGAACATAATGAAGACCGGATGAAATTTAAATTATTCCTTCACGAATTTTCGAACTTTGGATCGAATGCTCTTCATCAAGTTCCGGACAAGTGTTGCATCGCATTTTTTGGACGCTTGAGCCCAAATTTCTTTGAACTCCTGCATGTTCCCAGCTGCCTTACCAGTCTTCTTGAAGACCCTCTTCACGATTGCCCAGTAACGTTCGATGGGTCGAAGCTGAGGGCAATTTGGTGGATTGATATTTTTCTCAACGAAATCTATACCCTTTTCCGCAAGCCAATTGAGAGTGGTTTTGGCATAGTGAGCCGACGCTAAATCCGGCCAAAACAGTGGAGGTGTACTATGCTTCTTATATAAAGGCAACAATCTCTTCTTGAGACACTCAGATCGATAGATTTCCGCATTTATAGTTCCGGTAGTGTAAAAAATGGTTGACTTCAAACCACAGGAACATATTGCTTGCCATACCAGTACCTTTCGACCGAATTTCTCCACTTGAATCGACCTGTCCGCATCGCTCACATCCTCCCCAACGACGGCAGTAAAGTATTGTGGACCTGGAAGGGTTTTTGAGTCCTCCTTTACATAGGTCTCATCTTCCATCAAAACGCATGCATCCGGACGCTGCAAAAGACGCGAATACAATTTCCGGGCCCTTGTTGCTGCTCGCTTCTTCTGTTCTGCACTTTGTTTCGAGATTTTCTGCTTCTTGAAGGTCTTCAGGTGGTTTCGCCTCTTGATACGCTGGATCATTCCGACACTCGTTCCTGCTTTTTTGGCCAAATCACGTATTGACATTGATTTGTTCTTCATGATTAGAGATACCACTTTCTGCTCCAGTTTCGGGTTGGAAGAACCGGGTTTTCTGCCTCTTCCTGGTAGCTCATCCAAAGAATAGTGTTCCCCAAACTTATTATTGATGGTTTTAACACTCGCATGATGAATTCCGAAACCGCTTCGCCAATTTTCGCATAGTAATACCCTTCTCACTTAGCCATGTGTCCAGAACCTTAATTTTCACTTCCTTTTCAATACGCGACATTTTGAAAACGCAGAATTTGAACCGCACAAACAAGTAAACAAAAAAAAGCTGACAGTCAAACGCACAGCATGCAGTGTTCAGAGCATAAAAAACCATCACAAATACATGCGTACAACGCAAATGTATGTGGATAGCTTATATTCGATACACTCCTTACGTAAAAAAATATTATTTTCGCAAGGATTGTCTAGAAAAAATATTACAGCACTAAAATATTAGTCCTAAAGATTTATTCTCATCAACAACAGAGGAAATAATAATAGAAAAGTCAATTCTCAGTTGGTATTTTTCCGCCGTACCTTCTCCTAAATCAGGGTTTTTAAATTCTCTCTAACAATCACGAGCCCGGGAAGGGAATTCGATTTTAACAAACCTACATTTCAAACCTCAATCTGCAATTCCCCCCGACTTCGGAAGCACCTGCCATCTGGTTCATTATTTGAAGAAACTTCTCGCTTCTCGCTTGCCCAAATTCGTCGGCTGTTCTTCTCCTGACAGCAGTTTCCTTCAGATCCAATTCCCGAGAGATTCCCATACCGTTCCGAATTGGAATTGCGGCAGCTTCGCCATTCGCACGCCCATGACCCGCGACCTTCGGGTTCTGTTTTTCAATTTATTACGGAGCTTCCATCGGATCCGATCGAACTTTGCAACAGTTTGGCAAAACGTAGAAACTTCAAACCTGCAAGAGGCGGCACCCTCATCAACGGAGCTACATCAACACGAAATAACTTTCGCAGGCACACAGAAACTCTTTCTCGCTATCAGGTTATTTTCGGCTAGCTCCGTGTTTATCTTCTTTCCATTTTCGGGGGGGTTCGATTTGATTAAGTTCGGAAACTTGTCCCTCTGGCCACCGATCGACGATCGTCGGACGAGCGAGGAGGACGTGAGGGCGGGGTTCATCATCAGCCCCGCCGCATTTCGTGATGATAGTGGCTCGCATAAATTTATACCAACCACCTGTCTTCGGCCAGTCTGCGCGTTTTGGCGGGCTGAAACACGCAACATCAACGCAACGCAACGGTTGGAAATGTTGTTTTCGTCTGTGCACGATTCTTTCTCTCCCTTCGTCAGATCATTATTACACGATATGGGTTGATCGAAGACGATACTGAACGGGAAAATCGGGTGAAAGGTACTCCCTTCGCGCGAAAATAACTACTACCCAATTGAGACGTGGCCGTGGTCATCAGACCGAACGGAGTTGGCACTTTCGATTTATGAACGTGCGTTAAAGCTGCGGGTCGAATTCTGGTATCAAAACATGTATCGTTCGGCTTGAACTCACCCAAAATTCAACCCTGACCTCGAACGTGAAACGAATTCCACCCATTTGCCCAAAACTGATCCATTTATTCCATTCCTCAGAAGCGTAACCGATCGGAAATGCAATATTTATGAAATTGAAACACAGCATCCCCCTCCCCCTTTCTATCCCCTGTTGTCGAGCCTTTCCGGACCAACTAAAGCTCACTGGAATTCATTTTCGAGACGGCAGAAAAGGAAAAATTAAAATGAAACTCGAAACAAAATTCAACTTGCGCGACAGTTGCCGTAGTGGAAGGAAATGAAGTTAATTACTTTAACAGTTATTGTGCGCCGTCGACGTCGTTCGTCGTCCGGAGTCCTGATGTTGTGAGGGTTGTTGTTGGACTTGGACTTCGCTCACGGAACGTTGCACTCATTAGGCGCAAGGCGAGCAGCCAGTAGTGCGCAAAAGTTAAATGGAAAGAAGTAAAAAGTCCTGGACAAAGTTTATTTTCGCTCAGTCCTTTCCCCCAAAGATGATGGTAATTAAATTGTAAGAAACTACGAGCAGTTGGATGGATGGGGCCTGGAAAAGGATGGCTGATGTGCAATAAATCGTGGCGCGTTTAAAGTTGTAACTGGATGATTTAAAGCGGGGCTCGATGAGGCAATAAGGTTGTTCAATTTGTCAGATGGGTTTGAAATGTGACTATTTGAATAATATTAGCGCACCCTAATTTGATTGATAAAATAGGCCGAAATCAAACATCTCCCGATTGGTGGTGGTGCCATTTCCATTCGGTCGAATTCTAATTTCCCACTTTGTTACTGTTTTTCCGAACTGATGTTAAATATAAGTAAGATTTTTGTTCTTTTGGCAACACAATTTGAGCATACATGAACAAGCTGAGTTAAGAAATATTATTAAAACATGTCAACTAAATCGCCAATAAGGACCATTGGAGCTTAAAGTGTTCACTGCGCAGAGTAAGTTTGGTTGCACTAGACTTGTGAGTTACTTAAAAAACGTCTGGTTTGGTGTAAGCTTGAAGTTGGAAAGAAAATTTATTCTACTCTCCTCTCCACTGGTAAACAATCATGTTGCTAAGGGTAGGATAGTGAACTACGCAGGTAACTACTTTATTGCAACACGCCGCCTTAGTTTACTATCCCTAAGTATCTTCGAAGCAATGACGTCTATATAAGGTCTGGGGCAACGCACTGCTTGCTTGTATTGGAAGCAAAAATAATGTAAACATTGCTGAGCCGACGAGTGATGATGTAACACTATTTAATTCTCTATGGGCGTGCATAGTTTCAGATTAAAAAAAAGGTTCAAACGTGTATTATAAATGCTGCATTGTGGAAATAATCACGATACAAATGCCATTTATTGAGCATTAGCATTTCCTTCCGATAACATGGGTAATTTATAGTGAATTTAACTGAATTTAATTGGATTTTGCCCCATTAACTTTCAAACGCTGGGACTTGACAATCGAGTAGCGATATAGAGCCAAGTTTCCATCAGCAATAGACTAGGATCGGTTGAAAAATTAAGTTTTATAGTGCACACAATAAACAATCACGGAACGAACGAATAAAAAAAATAGTATGACGTAGCACTTGCCGAGCTCTTGTGCAGCGAGCGCAAGGCGTGCGGTGGTATTAGTGTCATGAGCGAATTTTGCTCATTTCACTAATATTGTTGTGGCTACTGGGCCAGACCTTATATAGACGTCATTGTCTTCGAAGTGCTTCATGCTTTTGCTTGAGTACACGGAAAAAATCCGAATTGATTATCACAGAAAACGAGAATCGTTTGTTGGCTTTTTATCTCTCCTATTGTTCGGGAAAGTGCAACAAATTCCTCCTCCGAGCGACGCTCAGCCTCAAGCATAACTCTGCCACGCTGCACATTGGCACAATTCTGTAAAAAGACGGTCAAAAACATTTTCACCCTTTTGTCATCATTTTATCGACTAGGTGTCTTCAGAAGAGTTGCTCAAAATAATATACCGCATCTTTTGAAAAAACACGCCTAACCTTTCATAAGGTTTTAACTTCACTTTCAAATTCTAACTTTTTTCAGCTACGAGATAACGGGTTTTTGTCTTCGACAAAGTTGGAGAGCAAGTAATTGTAAGAAAAGTCGCTGAATACACTAAGTTTCTAGAGCCTAACGTTAAAGAGATATAATTAGTTTTCTTTCAGTACTACCTTCAAACCGGTTTTTTGGGATGATTAGTACTTTGTTCAAATTTGACGATTTCAATATGTTCTAAAAAATTGTAGGAATTATTAAAATACACATTTTTGCTCCAATCACCAATGCTTTCTGGTGACCACATTTTGATATATGGTGATTCAAGGGTCTGTATGACGTCATAATCAACCGCCTTAGAAAGAGTGGGCGGGTCCTGGCGGGGTCTGAAACAGGTTGTATTTGAAAGATTATCTTATGAACTAGTATTCCTGAAATTTTCAGCATTGGGCACTGAAGGGTACCTAGTAAATCCTCAGTTTATAAGTTTAGGTTATAAGCCAATGTATGTGTCACATGTGACGTAATGTTTATCAAACTAAAAAAATATATATGCGGGTCCTGGCAGCGTCTCAAATCGATTGTATTTGTAAGATTATCTTATGAACCAGTAATCCTGAAATTTTCAGCGTTGGGTACCAAAAAATTTTTTTTTTTTTTGTTTTAGATAATATTACAATTTTCAGTATATTTTTCTTCTTCTACTAAACTATTTTGTATTAAGAATTAACCAGGTACCCTTCAGTACCTAACGCTGAAAATTTCAGGATTACTAGCTCATAAGATAATCTTACAAATACAATCGATTTGAGACGCCGCCAGGACCCGCATATATAATTTTTTAGTGTGATAAACATTACGTCACATGTGACATATAAATTGGCTTATAACCTGTACTATTTCAAACTGAGGTTTTACTAGGTACCCTTCAGTGCCCAATGCTGAAAATTTCAGGAATACTAGTTCATAAGATAATCTTTCAAATACAACCTGTTTCAGACCCCGCCAGGACCCGCCCACTCTTTCTAAGGCAGTTGATTATGACGTCATACAGACCCTTGAATCACCATGTATCAAAATGTGGTCACCAGAGAGCGTTGGTGTGTTCAGCAAAAATGTGTATTTTAATAATTCCTACAATTTTTTAGAACATATTGAAATCGTCAAATTTGAATAAAGTACTAGTTATCTCAAGAAACCGGTTTTAAGGTAGTGCTGAAAGAAAACTAATTATATCTCTTTAACGTTAGGCTCTAGAAACTTAGTGTATTCAGCGACTTTTCTTAAAATTACTTGTTCTATAACTTTGCCGAAGACCTTAAGCCCTCATGAAAGGTTAGGCCTTTTTTTCCAAAGATGTGGTATATTATTTTGAGCAACTCTTCTGAAGACACCTAGTCGATAAAATGATGACAAAAGGGTGAAAATGTTTTTGACCGTCTTTTTTCAGAATTGTGCCAATGTGCGCTGTGGTCCTTCGTCTGAAAGCAAGTGTTCAAAAACTCATTCAGGTTCATCTACCAGTCCGAGTTATCGGTAATGATCAATAGGTCATCCACGTAAATCGTTACGAAAATCATCTCCTTCTTGTGCAACTTACCCGATTCCATATGGATGGGTCATATATTCATCTAATCCCAGATTGAAATTTGCTGTTGAAAATCGGCTTTTATAGTTAAAGAGGAACACTGTTCTGTAAACTTGTTCAAAAATAAAACTCTTTTAACTAGGAAAAATATTGAACAGGTATGGTTACGGGCACAATGATGATCTAGATCATCCAAACTGTCCTTGAGTTCAGACCTTGATGTTGTCGAGGAGGTTTAGAGTGTTTTGACCGTACTCTTTAGCTATAAAAGCTATGCAAGGAAAATCTTGACACCGTTGCAGACATATTACAGTATTTTCCGAATATATTCGGCACTCAAAACTATTCTTGAGTTCAGGTTTTGGTGTTTTGCATGAACAGCAACACGATATACAAGGTCTGCATCGTACTTATGCGTTGGTAAAGCTCCTTGAGACATGGAGCTTACAGCTTAGAGCATAACAGTATTCTCAGATTATCTACGACACTCCAAACTATTCTTGAGTTGAGATGTTGATGTTTTGCATGATGTTTGGCACTGGAAATTTTTTTTAAAGGTTTTTAGTGATTCAAAAGACTAGAAAGTGGGGAAAAATTTATTCAAAGTACGTAATTTTAATATGCTGCTTGGAATCGCGTTTTTTAAAAACTAAGGGTGACTCTTGGGCAAAGCGGGGATTTTCTAAATATTATTTTCGATAATCCATGAAGTAGGTATTGTCAAACGTTCATAACTCCCGAAATTTCTTAAAAATGCAATTTGAAAAGTCAAACGTCCTCAATCTGAATCATTATCTTCAAATCAAAATGATGAAACATTTGCCAAAACATCTGCAATTCAACACCGTAAGTCTCTTTTTGATCATGAACAACTTCGAGATCTGAGCACAAGGTATGGAGTGACGTAGATATTCTGGCTACAATGGAACGGTGGCTTTAACGTTGTAATGATGTTCCATGAAGCTTTACAACGCATGTATATGGTCAAGACATCGTAAATATCCGTGATAATATTTTAGAGTATTATCAAGAATAGTTTGGAGTACCGTTGATATTTTGAGAATACTGTCATGTGTCTGAAATGGTGTAATGATATCTCATTAACTTAAGGAGTGTATCGAAAATAAGCTATCCACAAACTTTCTTTCAAATTATGTTGAAAACCGATATTTTATTCATACAAAAAATTGATTCTTTATTGTACGAGGTTAAACTTGAACATAATGAAGACCGGATGAAATTTAAGTTATTCCTTCACGAATTTTCGAACTTTGGATCGAATACTCTTCATCAAGTTCCGGACAAGTGTTGCATCGCATTTTTTGGACGCTTGAGCCCAAATTTTTTTGAACTCCTGCATGTTCCCAGCTGCCTTACCAGTCTTCTCGAAGACCCTCTTCACGATTGCCCAGTAACGTTCGATGGGTCGAAGCTGAGGGCAATTTGGTGGATTGATATTTTTCTCAACGAAATCTATACCCTTTTCCGCAAGCCAATTGAGAGTGGTTTTGGCATAGTGAGCTGACGTTAAATCCGGCCAAAACAGTGGAGGTGTACTATGCTTCTTATATAAAGGCAACAATCTCTTCTGGAGACACTCAGATCGATAGATTTCCGCATTTCCGGTAGTGTAAAAAATGGTTGACTTCAAACCACAGGAACATATTGCTTGCCATACTAGTACCTTTCGACCGAATTTCTCCACTTGAATCGACCTGTCCGCATCACTCACATCCTCCCCAACGACGGCAGTAAAGTATTGTGTACCTGGAAGGGTTTTTGAGTCCTCCTTTACATAGGTCTCATCTTCCATCAAAACGCATGCATCCGGACGCTGCAAAAAACGCGAATACAATTTCCGGGCCCTTGTTGCTGCTCGCTTCTTCTGTTCTGCACTTTGTTTCGAGATTTTCTGCTTCTTGTAGGTCTTCAGGTGGTTTCGCCTCTTGATACGCTGGATCATTCCGACACTCGTTCCTGCTTTTTTGGCCAAATCACGTATTGACATTGATTTGTTCTTCATGATTAGAGATACCACTTTCTGCTCCAGTTTCGGGTTGGAAGAACCGGGTTTTCTGCCTCTTCCTGGTAGCTCATCCAAAGAATAGTGTTCCCCAAACTTATTAATGATGGTTTTAACACTCGCATGATGAATTCCAAACCGCTTCGCCAATTTTCGCATAGTAATACCCTTCTCACTTAGCCATGTGTCCAGAATCTTAATTTTCACTTCCTTTTCAATACGCGACATTTTGAAAACGCAGAATTTGAACCGCACAAACATGTAAACAAAAGAAAGCTGTCAGTCAAACGCACAGCATGCAGTGTTCAGAGCATAAAAACCATTACAAATACATGCGTACAACGCAAATGTATGTGGATAGCTTATATTCGATACACTCCTTATTCTTACCCATACGTACGGTGGAGACACCGTAAACCACCTTGCTGATCATGTAGAACATTAAGATTTGAACTCAAGGATGGTTTGGAGTACCATAGGTATTCTAGAAATTCTACAACATGTCTATTACAATATTATGATGCCCCGTGGAGTTGGTTCAAGTCATAAGTACGATGGAGACATCGTAAATAGCCTTTTTTTTCCTTTATTATCGAGATTTTCACCCCTGGGCTGGTTCATCTCCCGTCGTAGTCACTCAAACACCGCTTTTGGGTATTTTCGTAACTTGTCCGGGGGTGAGATTCGAACTCGTGACTTTGGCGTGAGAGGTATGGATGTTAACCACTACGCCGGGGTGACCCCCCCGTAAATAGCCTTGTTGATTATGTAAAACATCGAGATCTGAACTCAAGGTTAGTTTGGAGTACCTTAAGTAATCTGGATATAGAGTAACATGTCTATCACACTTTTATGACGTCCCATGGAACTATTCTAACTAATAAGGACGGTGGAGACACCGTAAATAGATTTGTTGATCATGTAGAACATCAAAATCTGCATTCAAGGATAGTTTGGAGTAACATAGGTACTTTAAAAATACTATAACATGTCTATTACAGTGTTATATTGTCCCGTGGAGCTATTTCAACTCATCAGTACGGTGGAGACATCGTAAATAGCCTTTTTGATAATGTAGAACATCAAAATCTGCATTCAAATATAGTTTGAAGTATCGTAGGTATTCTAGAAATATTGTCATATGTCTATTACAGTGTTATGATGTCCCATAGAACTATTTCAACTCATAAGTACGATGGAGACATCGTAAATAGCCTTGTTGGTCATGTAAAAAATCGAGATCTGAACTCAAGGATAGTTTGGAGTACCTTAAGTGTTCTGGATATACAGTAACATGTCCATTACAGTGTTATGACGTCCCATGGAACTATTCCAACTAATAAGGACGGTGGAGACACCGTAAATAGTTTTGTTGATCATGTAGAACAACAAGATCTGAACTCAAAAATAGTTTGGAGTACCATAGGTATTCTAGAAACTCTACAACATGTCTATTACAGTGTTATATTGTCCCGTGGACCTATTTCAACTCATAAGTACGGTGGAGACATCGTAAATAGCCTTTTTGATCATGTAGAACATCGAAATCTGCACTCAAATATAGTTCGAAGTATCGTAGGTATTCTAGAAATATGGTCATATGTCTATTACAGTGTTAAGATGTTCAATAGAGCTATTTCAACTCATAAGTACGATGGAGTCATTGTAAATAGCCTTGTTGAGCATGTAAAACATCGAGATCTGAACTCAAGGATAGTTTGGAGTACCTTAAGTAATCTGGATATACAGTAACATGTCTATTACAGTGTTATGATGTCCCATGGAACTATTCCAACTAATAATGACAGTGGAGACACCGTAAACAGCCTCGTTGCTCATGTAGAACATCAAGATCTGAACTCAAGGATAGTTTAGAGTACCGTAGATATTCTAAAAATTCTGTAATACGTGTATTACAGTGTTACGACTGGAGCTATTTCGACTCATAAGTACGGTGGAGACACCGTATACCACCCTGCTGGTCATGTAGAACATCAAGATCTCCATTCAAGGATAGTTTGGAGTACCTTAGGTATTCTATAAATACTAGAACATGTCCAGTGCAGTGTTATGATGTCCCTTGGGGCTATTTCAACTCATAAGTATAGTGGAGACATCGTAAATAGCCTTGTTGATCATTTAGAATATCAATATCTGCATTCAAGGATAGTTTGAAGTACCTTAGGTATTCTAGAAATACTAGAACATATCTATTTCAGCTTTGTTATGTCCCGTGGAGCTATTTAATCTCCTAAATACGGTCGAGACATCGTAAACCACTTTATTGATCATGTGGAACATCAAGATTTGAACTAAGCAATTTTTGGAAGGTCCAGGACATCTTAGAAAAAAAACATCTAATTGCAAATTTCATCCTTTTAATGGTTTTAATCACTTGTTCAAGCATATAGACCATAAATGATGTTGAAGACAGTATAGAAAAAATGCGTATTGAATCGGTTATAGTACCGACATGGGTCTACTCTGAAACGAGAAAGTCCAAACTGCGGCATCGCTTCATCTAGCCATCTGTTCAACACCCTCCTGTTCCAATCTTTACAAGGCCTTCTTGAACTTACAGACCTTCGTAGTATCCTTCTCGTAATATTATGGCTGCTCCATAAAGATGGTTTCCTTCTTCATATCCGACAGGAGAAATGCCGTCACGGCGTCCATTTTCTCCAAGGCTAAATCATACTGCACTGCAAGGTAACGTACAGTAGAATACAGTTCCCACGTGTGGTTGCTATCCAGTGCCTTGACTTATCCTTCTATTGCAGTAATCCAATAATCACGGTCCAGGCGCTTGACTGCCTCTATACCCCGCCTGGAACCCTGCGCTCCCGACCGCTGTGCCTAGACCATTGCCTCCTTACCTAGTCTCGTAGATTGTGGTGTGAGCGCAACGTGCAGCTCAGCATCGACGAACTCTTCATCACTCAACGTCATCATTTGAAGCGAAAATCACTTTGCACGCACGGTATCCAACCACTTCGTTTGGTTCAGCATGCTCGATCCACGAATGAAACTCCAAGAAATCGACTTCTGCTTGCTGTTCACCAATCGCCATCGATAATCCTTCCGTCGCGGCTTGCTGCGATGCTGCTGTCGTTAGAATTACCTTTTCTCGCCTGAAAATTGAACCATTTTTGAAAATTTTATGGAAGAAAAAAGGAAATAATACCCTCACACAATTCCCTTTCTCGACGTTTGTAAATAATTAGTAATTAGTGCACTTTAACTGAACAAATATTGAGTTATTTTTGTTAAACTTCAAACAGTGAAATATCGACTTAGGGTAATCGAATATGGACTTTGGACTAATCAGTAAAAATTTGTGCGTTATCTTTCACGTTGATGATCTTGGCGAATTAAATTTCTTTCCATATGTTAGGCGGTGCATTCAATACCAACTAGGATTCACGCAGGATCCTAAGCTGGACCTCAGAAACCTGAATAAGATAGGATACTCCGAAAATGAAGTACGTGAATGTTTGGCAATTAAAAAAAATTTGAGTCTAATTTCATCCTTTCCCGCCCCATCCGTTAAATTGTTATTCCTATGAACCACGAGACGACCGCGAGTAATCGGATCTACCCCCCTAACTTTAGTTCTAAGATAACTGAAATATATAAACTTGGCACTGTAAAGTTGACTCGATTGAGCTTGTACAAATAAAAAACAAATGATCCCAAATATCGCTAAATTTGCTCGGAAGCTTCTCCGATCGTAACCAAACAATACATTTGCGAATGCGCTGACTCTTTGTTCGCAAATATTAAGACCATAAATTGCCTGCCACCCTCTCGCGCCGACTCAAATTCGTCAGATTCAGCTGATATGTTTATCGACCGTAACCTCGCCCGAACAACGGAATCCGACATTTACCCGTGTTTTCTGCCTTCGATTTCGCCCAGACTGCAATTCCACGATCTTACCCATCCACCGCCCACTGGGAAAGAATCCCAGACAAGAAACGAAAACAACGCAAAGATGGCGGCAGTAGGCCGTGGAGCAGTCGTGACAGTCGAGTGCACCTGCTGTGCTTTGTGTTCTCTTCGGTCGGTTCTGAATCGTATTCGGCGTTCGGCATTTTCTCAATTCCAATATCACGGTTGTTATCTGCCATGATGGTTCCGTTCGTGTTGTCATCGGTGGCTTCCAGCGGCTTTGTTCCGAAATTCGATTATTGACCGCTGACTGATCGATGGTTTGTTTCCCATTTCCCATTACAGGAACTGCAATACAACTCGCTGGATTCGGCGGCGGCGGAAAATGTGATAGCCAAACGGGATAACAGTGTGGTGAATGGTGCAAGTGATGGTGGTGATGATAGCGCCAACGGTTACGGCGGCAATGTGATCCATAATAGGCTTATCAGTAGCAATAGTGTTGGTGTCAGACATCATAGCAAACCGACCCGGTCGGACTACTACGATTCGTACCAAAATGGGCAGCAGCCGGCGGTGACGGGGACACCGAAGCCGCCGACGACCGAGCTGGACGATCTGTTAATCAGCGTCAAGACGACCAAGGGGTACCACGACACCCGGCTGGAGATGATTACCAAGACGTGGTACCAGCTGGCGAAGGAACAGGTAAGAAGAGGGGCGGAATTTCGTTACGTTTTTTTATTTTATTTTTCAATTCCGGAGTGTGCGGGTTGCGCTGGGGAGCGCAATTGTTCCGCTCCGTTGAGCGGAAAGTTTACATCGCCACGAGAAACAGAAGTGCTTGTACGCTTTATGCGGGGCTTTGTTGTGGGTTTTAAAAGTTGTGGTCTGTCGTAAGTAAATGCGGTGCGAAAAGTGGGGCTATGGTGGGAAATTTTGCCAACCGCACTTTTCTCAAAGATTTTGTCACATTAGTTCAGTATTAGTTTGTTAACCCAATTTCGGATGACAGTCGAAAACTTTTAATTTCAATCTATTTCCGTCATTAAATTTGCAAACAAATTGCTTCGATTATTTTTTTTTTCTCTGAACCCAGTCAAACAATCAGAAATGGAATAAATTTCACGCCATCAGGTAACCGAGCATAGTCTACTTCCTGTTCGGTCCAGCCGGATCCAAGTCTTTTTCCTCCTCAGCCTAATGTCTTCGTTTCAGTTTTACTTTTTCGCCGAGAACCATACTTAACCTTCGGCGCTTCGTTTGTGTGAACGTTTCAAGAGCAACATGACCTACCCCCTGTATTTATGCAAAATTTCAAAGGTCTACTTTTCCTTTCTTTACTAATTACCGACTCGTGCACAACGAAAAAAAAAAGAAAAAAAAAAGGTCGAAGGCGGCGACGACCGACAGGAATGGAATCCAACAATGGGATTAATTTCACTTTGCCCAACTGAAGGATATAATTGCTTGGCATTTCCACTCGGCACCTCGCGAACTTCTGTTTCAAAGACAAAGCACGAACAAAGTGAGCATTTAATTATAGTTCAATTTACTTTTTGATCTCCAGCAGCCAGTCCGGGAGAGCGAGCGACGGCCGTCGATGGTCTGGATGACATTTCAATCAATTTCTGCGATTGGAAACTCTGTTGCAGTTGTGAAAAGTGCAAACTCATTCCACTGCAATTAATGTGCAGGTTGTTGTTGTTTTTCAGATGCTCAACGATGAACATTTACTTCCAGCTGATGAGTCTATCGATGATGGAAGTAATTAGTCACGACCTGTTGGGCTCCAGACAATCAAATTGTAATTGGTGTGGTTTTGTTAGAAAGCTTGATCACTGACAGTAAATGATTGACAAAATTTCTTTCGGGTGTCGTGAAGGACAAGATTTGTTGCTCGAAAAATGCGAGATTTCGGTGTAGACTAAGTCCGCTTTAATGTACGTCTCGTC
Source organism: Aedes koreicus (assembly GCA_024533555.2). Taxonomy (NCBI): domain Eukaryota; kingdom Metazoa; phylum Arthropoda; class Insecta; order Diptera; family Culicidae; genus Aedes; species Aedes koreicus. Next base: position 17,844 of record JAHHFK020002168.1, read on the forward strand.
GTCCATTACGATGCGTTTCGGCTGCATCAACCACTCGCGGTACATCTTCCTGGCGCGGGATTTGGCCACCGTATCATATTTATCGGGCCTTCCTTACCTCGAATTACGGCCCGCTTCATTTTCTGCTGGACGAACCAGACGGAAGAATTGACCTTCGTGGCCACGTCCCGAATCGAATGGTTCGGATTCCGCTTGAAGTCATCCCTCACCTTCCTTGCGTTCACGGGGTCGGTCGTCTTCGCTTTTCTTCCGCTGCCAGCTCGCCGCTGAGTCGTCTCGGTCTCCTAGAACGATTTTACCACACGAGACAAGGTCGAATTGTCGATTCCCAACTGTTTCGCGATCCACCTGTGGGACTGGCCTGGATTTCACACGACCGTGCCCCATAATGTTTTGTCGAAGCACTTCTTGCTTGGCAGCCATCTCGTCAAGTAAACATTACACTCTTAACTAGTTTTACCCAAAATTTCATGATTTTTACTCATGCAATAAAAAGTTATACACAAAAGAATGTGTTGCATTTTTTTTTCGAGTGCAATCTTCAGCATTCAGTGTCGCAATTTTTCGTGACGGTCGTTATTTTTTAAATATTCACTGGACAGGTTAAATCTGGTATCTGATAAGGAAATATCAAATAGCGGGTTGAGATTAATATACGGACTCCATAATGATTTGAAGTACCCATGATATTGTAATAAAACTTCCTTTGTCGATCATGCAAAACAAGATTCAAACAACTCAAGAATAGTTTGGAGAACCAGTGATATTCTGAGAGAACTGTAATGAGACTATAATTGTGCAATGATGTCCCATGAAGCTTTTGAAACTCATAGGTACGATGGAGACTTTGTAAACCACCTTGTTGATCATGCGAAACATCAATATTTGTACTCAAGAATAGTTTGGAGCACCGGAGATATTTTGAGAATACTGTAATATGACTATTATTCTGCAATGATGCCCCAGGGAGCTTCTGCAACTCATAAGTACGATAAAGACCTTTTAAGTCACCTTGTTGATCATGCAAAACATCAATATTTGAACTCAAGAATAGTTTGGAGTACCATAGATATTCTGAGAATACTGTAATATGATTATAAATGTGCAATGATGCCCCAGGGAGCTTCTGCAACTCATAAGTACGATAAAGACCTTTTAAACCACCTTGTTGATCATGCAAAACATCAAATATTTGAACTCAAGAATAGTTTGGATTACCGTCGATATTCTAAAAATACTTTTAACATGATTATAATTCTGCAATGATGCCCCATGGAGCTTCTGCAACTCATAAGTACGATGAAGACGTTTTATGTCACCTTGTTGATCATGCAAAACATCAAAATTTTAACTCAAGAATAGTTTGGAGTACCGGAGATATTCTTCGAATACTGTAATGCGACTATATTTCTGCAATGATGCCCCATGAAGCTTTTGAAACTCATAGGTACGATGGAGACCTTGTAAACCGCCTTATTGATCATGCAAAACATCAATATTTGAACTCAAGAATAGTTTGGAGTACCAGAGATGTTCTGAGAGAACTGTAATGCGACTATAATTGTGCAATGATGTCCCATGAAGCTTTTGAAACTCAAAGGTACGATGAAGACCTTGTAAACCGCCTTGTTGATCATGCAAAACATCAATATTTGAACTCAAGAATAGTTTGGAGTACCGGAGATATTCTGAGAAAACTGTAATATGACTATAATTCTGCAACTATGCCCCATGGAGCTTCTGCAACTCATAAGTACGATGAAGACCTTTTAAGTCACCTTGTTGATCATGCGAAACATCGATATTTGAACTCAAGAATAGTTTGGAGTACCGAAGATATTCTGAGAAAACTGTAACATGACTATAATTCTGCAATGATGCCCCATGGAGCTTTTGAAACTCATAGGTACGATGAAGACCTTGTAAACCGCCTTGTTGATCATGCGAAACATCAATATTTGAACTCAAGAATAGTTTGGAGTACCGTAGATATTCAGAGAATACTGTAATATGACTATAATTCTGCAATGATGCCCCATGGAGCTTCTGCAACTCATAAGTACGATGAAGACCTTTTAAGTCACCTTGTTGATCATGCGAAGCATCAATATTTGAACTCAAGAATAGTTTGGAGTGCCGGAGATATTCTGAGAATACTGTAATATGAGTATAATTCTGCAATGATGCCCCATGGAGCTTCTGCAACTCATAAGTACGATGAAGACCTTTTAAATAACCTTGTTGATCATGCAAAACATCAAATATTTGAACTCAAGAATAGTTTGGAGTACCGTCGATATTCTAAAAATACTTTTAATATGATTAAAATTCTGCAACTTTGCCCCAAGGAGCTTCTGCAACTCATAAGTACGATGCAGACCTTTTAAGTCATCTTGTTGATCATGCAAAACATCAATATTTGAAATCAAGAATAGTTTGGAGTACCGTCGATATTCTGAGAATACTGTAATATGACTATAATTCTGCAATGATGCCCCATGGAGCTTCTGCAACTCATAAGTACGATGAAGACCTTTTAAGTCACCTTGTTGATCATGCAAAACATCAATATTTGAACTCAAGAATAGTTTGGAGTACCGGAGATATTCTGAGAATACTGTAATATGACTTTAATTCTGCAATTATGCCTAATGAAGCTTCTGCAACTTATAAGTACGATGAAGACCTTTTAAGTCACCTAGTTGATCATGCAAAACATCAATATTTGAACTCAAGAATAGTTTGGAGTACCTGAAATATTCTGAGAATACTTGAATATGACTATAATTCTGCAATGATGCCCCATGGAGCTTCTGCAACTCGTAAGTACGATGAAGACCTTTTAAGTCACCTTGTTGATCATGCAAAACATCAATATTTGAACTCAAGAATAGTTTGGAGTACCGTCGATATTCTGAGAATATTGAAATATGATTATAACTCTGCAATGATGCCCCATGGAGCTTCTGCAACTCATAAGTACGATGAAGATCTTTTAGGTCACCTTGTTGATCATGCAAAACAGCAATATTTTAACTCAAGAATAGTTTGGTGTACCGGAGATATTCTGAGAATACTGTAATATGACTATAATTCTGCAATGATGCCCCATGGAGCTTCTGCAACTCGTAAGTACGATGAAGACCTTTTAAGTCACCTTGTTGATCATGCAAAACATCAATATTTGAACTCAAGAATAGTTTGGAGTACCGTCGATATTCTGAGAATATTGAAATATGATTATAACTCTGCAATGATGCCCCATGGAGCTTCTGCAACTCATAAGTACGATGAAGATCTTTTAGGTCACCTTGTTGATCATGCAAAACAGCAATATTTTAACTCAAGAATAGTTTGGTGTACCGGAGATATTCTGAGAATACTGTAATATGACTATAATTCTGCAATGATGCCCCATGGAGCTTCTGCAACTCATAAGTACGATGTAGACCTTTTAAGTCACCTTGTTGATCATGCAAAACATCAATATTTGAACTCAAGAATAGTTTGGAGTACCGTAGATATTCTGAGAATACGTCGCAATTTTTCGTGACGGTCGTTATTTTTTAAATATTCACTGGACAGGTTAAATCTGGTATCTGATAAGGAAATATCAAATAGCGGGTTGAGATTAATATACGGACTCCATAATGATTTGAAGTACCCATGATATTGTAATAAAACTTCCTTTGTCGATCATGCAAAACAAGATTCAAACAACTCAAGAATAGTTTGGAGAACCAGTGATATTCTGAGAGAACTGTAATGAGACTATAATTGTGCAATGATGTCCCATGAAGCTTTTGAAACTCATAGGTACGATGGAGACTTTGTAAACCACCTTGTTGATCATGCGAAACATCAATATTTGTACTCAAGAATAGTTTGGAGCACCGGAGATATTTTGAGAATACTGTAATATGACTATTATTCTGCAATGATGCCCCAGGGAGCTTCTGCAACTCATAAGTACGATAAAGACCTTTTAAGTCACCTTGTTGATCATGCAAAACATCAATATTTGAACTCAAGAATAGTTTGGAGTACCATAGATATTCTGAGAATACTGTAATATGATTATAAATGTGCAATGATGCCCCAGGGAGCTTCTGCAACTCATAAGTACGATAAAGACCTTTTAAATCACCTTGTTGATCATGCAAAACATCAAATATTTGAACTCAAGAATAGTTTGGATTACCGTCGATATTCTAAAAATACTTTTAACATGATTATAATTCTGCAATGATGCCCCATGGAGCTTCTGCAACTCATAAGTACGATGAAGACGTTTTATGTCACCTTGTTGATCATGCAAAACATCAAAATTTTAACTCAAGAATAGTTTGGAGTACCGGAGATATTCTTCGAATACTGTAATGCGACTATATTTCTGCAATGATGCCCCATGAAGCTTTTGAAACTCATAGGTACGATGGAGACCTTGTAAACCGCCTTATTGATCATGCAAAACATCAATATTTGAACTCAAGAATAGTTTGGAGTACCAGAGATGTTCTGAGAGAACTGTAATGCGACTATAATTGTGCAATGATGTCCCATGAAGCTTTTGAAACTCAAAGGTACGATGAAGACCTTGTAAACCGCCTTGTTGATCATGCAAAACATCAATATTTGAACTCAAGAATAGTTTGGAGTACCGGAGATATTCTGAGAAAACTGTAATATGACTATAATTCTGCAACTATGCCCCATGGAGCTTCTGCAACTCATAAGTACGATGAAGACCTTTTAAGTCACCTTGTTGATCATGCGAAACATCAATATTTGAACTCAAGAATAGTTGGAGTACCGTCGATATTCTGAGAATACTGTAATGCGACTATAATTCTGCAATGATGCCCCATGGAGCTTTTGAAACTCATAGGTACGATGGAGACCTTGTAAACCGCCTTGTTGATCATGCGAAACATCAATATTTGAACTCAAGAATAGTTTGGAGTACCGTAGATATTCAGAGAATACTGTAGAATGACTATTATTCTGCAATGATGCCCCATGGAGCTTCTGCAACTCATAAGTACGATGAAGACCTTTTAAGTCACCTTGTTGATCATGCATAACATCAATATTCTAACTCAAGAATAGTTTGGAGTACCAGAGATATTCTGAGAGAACTTTAATGCTACTATAATTGTGCAATGATGTCCCATGAAGCTTTTGAAACTCATAGGTACGATGGAGACCTTGTAAACCGCCTTGTTGAGCATGCGAAACATCAATATTTGAACTCAAGAATAGTTTGGAGTACCGTAGATATTCTGAGAATACTGTAATATGACTATAACTCTGCAATGATGCCCCATGGAGCTTCTGCAACTTATAAGTACGATGAAGACCTTTTAAGTCACCTTGTTGATCATGCAAAACATCAATATTTGAACTCAAGAATAGTTTGGAGTACCGTCGATATTCTGAGAATACTGTAATATGATAATAATTCTGCAATGATGCCCCATGGAGCTTCTGCAACTCATAAGTACGATGAAGATCTTTTAGGTCACCTTGTTGATCATGGAAAACACCAAGACCTGAACTCAAGGACAGTTTGAATTATCTATATCATCATTATGTCCGTAACCATACCTGTTCAATATTTTTCCTAGTTGAAAGAGTTATTTTTCAACAAGTTTGCAGAACAAAGTTCCTCTAAAACTTTTGAAAGCAATCCGTATTGAATCGATTATGACAGATTTTTGAAAAAACGCTTTGTTTGTGGCAATTTTAACGTGGACAACCTTTATATTTGAAAGATCATAATTCTTCTTTTACTTCATTTAGGTGGCTCTCAGCTTTCGGCTGGTTTGCCAATGAATAATAATTCAACGTACGAATAATAACTGAAAAAAACAACAACAAAAACATGAAAAAAAATCATTGATAAGATCTTGAGGTAAAATGAGGAAAAGTTAAGGAACAGTAATCTCGCTAAACTATTTCAAATAAAGCTACATTTACCCTTTCGTTTCGCAAGAGTTCGAAAATTTTGTCAAACTTCGTCATAAATATTCATAAAACATGAGATATGGTCGCATAAGTCACATCCACCGACCGGAACGGCGAATTCGCAAATTTATTCAATTCGATTCTTTATTGAGCGGAAAATTCGCCTCGCCACAATCGATTGCTCTATCGATCGGACTCATCGGATGCTACCGTGCGCGGCATCGGATTGCTTTCACCGACTGTGGTGCCGCGTCGTCAAAAAAAAAATTATAATCACCATTTCGCTTTAATTAGGGTAGGTTTTGATATTTTAAACCCCTGTTTTTTTTCGCACAGGCAAAAGTCATTTCGCGAAGATCGAAAAGACAACCGATTGCCTATAAGCAGTTTAATTGAATAACAAATGAGCATCTGTCAGAGAAGGAGCGGTCGCATGATTGGAAACAATCTGGAACCGATTTTCTAACTTTGTACCACACTGAAAAAAAAAATTAACTTTGTTTCGCCAAAAACCTCTTGCCATTTTTTTTTCGGCAACCCGGAGCGACAAATCCAAATCCCCAGTTCCTGCCGGTGGCGGTAATTAATAGATTCCGATTGGCCACGGCCCATTGACGCGAAGGCCGTGAGAGACTTCTGAATTTATGCGCTAGCGGGATTAGCGGTCCTCTCGCATGGATCGAGCGGAAAGTTTTGCTATTTTGTCTACCAATCTACCTTTCGATTGGTCGGTTCGAGCTTGCACTGGAAGGGGAGATTCTAATAAGCTCTTCAGCATAAGGCAATTGCCTGTTTGTCGAAGTGGATTGAAGCCAGCAAAAAAAAACAACAACGAATCTCGCTCCGGCCGAAGTTGGTGGTGGCAATTTTCGGACAGCCAATTAGAGCTGCTGCTCACAGACGCAACACGGATTACGCAAAGATCTCCGCCCACTGTCTACAGCAGCCGGGCTACTGCTGCTAGATCTGTTCTCATAGACTCATGATTCACAACCAAAAAAAAAATCAGATATACGAAGTGCTGCCCTCTATTATTAACCGGGGTGATGATTCAATTTCGATTTCGGAACCGTCCGTGTCGTGGTGCTCGTCATCGTTCGTGTTATTTCGATCTGGTAGTGCGCGCGGATTTCGACCGAACCAACAAAAGGGGGGACTTATTAATTTTGACAGACCTTCTTGCTTCTTGCTCGCTTCTGCCGCAGACTATAATTTGCCTCATTACCCTCGATGAATGGTCCTGGCTGGGCATATTCAAACATGACGGACGGCCTTAACCTGCGTCTCGAAAAAGGGACAAAAGAACCGGAGCTGGAGTGCGAAGAAGATAAGTGTAACGTGTAAGAAATCTTGAACTTGAAGCCCGCATTCGGGAAATAAAGGACTCACGAACGAAGCAATTAATTTTTTCCCTCCGTGTGTGTGTGCGTCTTGCACGTCACGTCGCTCACCGAAAGTGATGCGCTCGCAAGGTACGGAACTACGTCCCATAATGATAGGGGTTGGCAACATGTGTGCCTGTGTGCATGCGGATTTTCGTGTTTTGAGGATTATTGAAACGATTATCCGAGCTGCGCGAGTGCTAAATTTCCAGTGTTCCAATCAAACCGCCACGGTGTCGTCGGTAAAGAAGTTCCGGAAAATAACTTTTTGATATTACAAAACAAAATCGAAATTTCAGTTCTGTGCCACATTCCAATTAGCGGTCGTTAAGCGAAAGGAAAAATGACATATTTCGTAGACCCCCACAGCAAGAAGATGACGGAGGTAAAACGGAGGCGGGACCACCGCACGGGCGGGCGCATGCTAAAAAATGGCAGTGGGTATGGATTCGCATCCCCCAAGGGCGTCCGAACTGGTTCTTCAATTGGCGTTGGCCGGTACTTCGACAGGGTACGGGAGGGCTGCTACCGTTTGCTTACCGCTCCCTTAAACTCGTTCGTTTCTTAACTCAGTCCTGGTTTTTTAATGAAACGAGGGATGTTGACCATAATCGGGAATTTCATAAACCGGAAAATATTAGAACATGGGCCATTAGGAGTCGTCAGTATGGGTAATATAAAGAAGTTAATTTTTAACAGCCGTACGAAGTCCGATTTTCAGAGGGATGGGGTCATTTTAGAAACTTATTATTATGTTGACTGTTTAGGCGGTTATAGGTAATTCTGGTTTGTCATTTTACCATTTCAGTTGTAAAATTGATCTAATTGGTAGTTTCAAAACGTTGAAATTTTGACGTAAGACTACACCTTTGTTTTCTAAAAAAAAAATCATGAAAAGCGGTCAGGTTTTGACCGTTAAAATCTTAGTCGTTTCTCCAAAAAAAATCGAAATATTTGCCACAATCGATTGAAAATATTTCCACGCGTCGATTCCAATCTTGAAAACGGTTGATGTTCAACATTAAACTATTGATAATAACGCAAATGTAAGGTGATGTCTTATAATTTTGATTTGCAGAGGAAATTTGCTAAATGCCAGCTATTTATAGTACTCTGCCACCCGGACATAAATTGGTAAGGAAGTATGTTTTCTCGCTATTAGCAAAATGTAGAGTGAAAAATAAATTTTGTTATGAGAAGAAAACCAGTGCAATGTAACAAATAAATTTGCTATTTGCTGGTCAAGAGCAAAGAACGCGCATGCGCCACCGAGGAGCTGGCTCATTTCTTCAGATCACCAAGTGGTGTACAGAGTTTTGTTATGCTGTTTGCATATCTAACGTGCGGTTTAGCAACGTTGAATTTTGCGCATATTTTGTAATGAGAGCTTGAAATTATTTACTAATCAACGTCGCACATTTTCATTTTTACGAATGAACAAGCTAGTGTTATTTTGGTGGTGGTTATTGGTGAGATCAATCCGATTATAAATATATAACAAATATATATTTTTTTGCTTAATAAGTGCCTGGTTCGAAAATTTGACATTTCCAAATCAGGAAGTGTGTTGCAGTATCCTTATCCAAGTGATATCGGTAATGTTTACTAGCGGGGCTTATTGTGTGTGAAAGTAACTTTGGCATGGGCGTAACCTAGAATGCGTTGCTGGATCTCCAGTAGAGCAATCACTTTCTAACTCCCGGATTAAAGCTGCTTTCAATGGTCACTTAAAGTATTGTTGTAAACAGATTTCTTCCATAATATGGGCGGGAATTACATGTCGCAATAACAATAATAGCACTGTCGAAGGTTGTGACATTATACTCATTAATCGAGTAACTTCTCACTATGGTCACTATGGCCTAGTGAGATCAACCACGGATTCAATAACAGCTTTTTTTTTCAAGTACAGGATTAAACCTCATGTCAGCAAAACTAAAAACGATAAGCAACTCCTCGTGTTTGCGCTTTTTTTCGAATTACATTTTGAGTCGATAAAGCATATATGTCAATCAGTCATGCAACCAGCCGAGAGACGTTTCTTATTTATTTGCAGGGTGGCCACAGAACCGGGAAAACCGGAAAAACCGGGAACTAACCGGGAATTTAAAAAAAAACCCGGAGAAATCGGGAAAAACCGAAAATTTATGTTCACATGATTATTCATAATTTAGATTGTGTGTGTGATTATCCTTGACCTCTAGTTATTCCTTAGCGTGTTCATCTATAACGGTCTGTGAAATTCTAGAGTGTGTCAATTGATTTACCTTCTATGAATATCTTGACTCATTCGCGAAGTGTGTAGCAACGTGTGTTCTGACTTGTATAGGACTTGCTGTCAGACAAAGGTTTACCTATGAAAACAATGTATATTCTTCCTATGCGTTTGAAAGAAAGGGGATTAGACATCAGAAAACCGAATAATTATTATTATCCTAATAATTATCGTTCACTTTTTAGCTTTGTTGGTGATACTGAGCTCATATTCCAACAATTTTATTTGCGAATTGACACTTATCGTATTTTGACAGCCGTTTTTTTTTTAATTATAAGAAGCGATACCAGTTTAGCATTACCACAAGAACCGAAAACGGCTTTAAATCAAATATTTAGCTATCTCGTTGGAATTCTCCTTGCATGTTATTTGGTCCAAGCAAGGATGTTTCGAAATTTCTCTATCCCGTTTTGTCGCTTTGGCTACGCGTTTCTTTTCTTATTTTTTTTGGGTAGGAGGTCTTTATTTTCTTCGTCCAATATTTCTTCCTGTGTTAGCTGTTCATACTGACTATCAAAACCATCAAATCTTCGAGCACATCTATATCGAAAAAGAAAACTGTTTCGGAACTCGGTTCTCCTTTTGACATTTTTTTTTTTCAATTCGAATTCAAACTTGCAAAATCCACACGAAAACAAATCGAAATGTTTTGTTCCCGCCGAAGAAGTAGTGTGTAGAGATGAATTTTATTTCCCAGGGTAAATTGGGTTTACACTTCAAGAAAACTGTAATTTTTGTGTAGATTTATTTCCCGCCACGGTAATTCAAATCCCAGGCTCCATTTAAAACACACAGCCGCACAAATCCCATGACGCTTTTCCCGACCTGTGAACCAGTCTTAAACCGGAAAATTTTTAACATTTGGTCCGAGAAAACCGGGAAAAAACCGGGAATATGAAAATGAAAATTGAGTGGCCACCCTGTATTTGTAACAACACGAAAGTTCTTTCTGTGCCATTAAACGCATTGTACTTTTGACAGTTGCGTGTGTGGCATTGAATACGAAAGTAGATTCATAAATTGTACAAATCAGTTTCCTTGCAGAAAACAACGAATAGATTCATGACTCTTTCCTTCAATTTCGTAATATAACCTAAATTTAATTTTCAGTGTACTGGCCCGGAAAGATTGAAATATTTCTCGCAGACGAATCCTTCTGACGGTGGCGTGACCTAATCAGTGGTTTGCCCTTATCGTTCTCAACACCTTCCAATGCAATCCTTCCGATCCTTAGTTCCAGGCAAACGTACTTTTTCATCTAAAAAGTAATAAACGATCCATAAAAAATTGAAAATCGTGACATGAAAAACGCATTCTTGACCCCTAAGACTCGGGTGAATATCTATAAAAAAAATTGAAATGATCCATAAAATTCATCACTCTGTTCCATACTTTATAAAAAAATTAGCAATAAAATGTCAAAACCGTATTGAGGATTGAAGAACTAAACGGTCGATGTTTCCGACATCATAAGTGTAAAGATAGCGTAGATTAGATTCCAGGCAAACGACTGATGCAAGCATTTGCCCGGTATAAGGCAAACGGAGGATGTTTTTTTAAATTTGGCCCGACGAGCGATAGCGAGTTGGACAGCAAGCGTCTGCCCGGCATAATTTAAATCAAATTTTCAGAAACAATAGTTTAATCAAGTCATAAATCTGACCTGTAGTTCTTTATGTGCAGGACGGCTCTTTACCAAATTTCTTTACAAACAGTTGCGGGGAGATCAAATAATGTTAAGTGCATAAAGTTGGTTTGTTATGAATCATTTTTTGATTATGATTTGTTATACAAACTATTAGAAATCATTGGCATTTTATTTATGGAACATTTACAATAATTTCTGGATGATATGCACATATGCAGTAATGTAACATTCTGTGGATCAATTTTCAAAGATTTAAACGATGTTTACCTGAAAATCAAAATGTTAATAATGGGTAGGTCCTCCTTTCTTCTCAATCAGTTCAAATAACCTATTCGGCATACTCTGAATTAAGTTACGGCAAGTAGATACTTGTATTCCTTGCCATGCAGATAAGATGGCTTGTTTCAGGTCATGAATGCTTGCGTACTGCTTGTTGTCAGCATATACTTCACGTACGATCAATCCCCACATATTCTCGATCGGGTTTTGGTCTGGAGAACAAGCTGGCCATTCCATAGTTTGAACTCCATGTTTGTTGAACCACGCCATAGTCGCTCTACTTGTATGAACTGAAGCATTATTTTGCTGAAATGTGTAGCCAACTCAACGATGTTGCCGCAAGAATGGTAGCAAATGACTTTGGAGTAACTCAATGTACTCCCGACTGTTCATTCTGGTGGATGGAAAAGCAATCTGCACCGTTCCAGTTTGACAAAATGCTCCCCAAACCATCAAACTACCACCACCAAAGTTACGAGTCGAAAAGTAACGCTGCTCTTTTCTTAAGTCCCTCCAGTATGAAAAAATTCCATCTGGGCCATCCAGATTGAATTTTTTTTCGTCGGAAAAAATTACCTAGTGGGACAAAGGAACTTAATTAATTTAATAAAATAGTGAATAATGAAGGTTACATACCTTACTCCAATCTCTGCGCATATTAGCTCGTGCGAATTTGAGTCGGGCTTTTTTCATGGCGAGGTAAGAGTCGTGGAGCTTGCTTCAGTTTTTGCCGCTGAATATAAGGAGAGCTTTTCAATGTTCGATAGATTGTAGAACATGAGACGTCAAGTGATAACTCAGCCTTAATTTGTTTTAAACTTTTGAGTGAGTTACTTGCAGTTTGAACAATTCTTCGTTGCGTTCTTTCCGAGAACTTTTTTTTGGATCCACTTGTCTTGTTATTCCCATATCGTTCTGAATTTCTCAGAAATTTGATTATGACGTGATGCGATCTTGCCAAACGTCTTGCAATTTCGCAAATACCAACATAACATTCGCGAAATGCCAAAATGTTACCTCTTTCTTTTTCCGTCACATACGTTCCACGCGGCATTATTCCGGAGCATTCACAAACACGTCACAACACGATAAAATGTGAAAGAAAACTGAAGCGCAATTCAAGCAGATAGTTTTGTATGTATTGGTTCTATAGTTATGAAACAGCAAAAATGAGTGATTTTATTATTATCCACTCACAGAGTATAACAATGAATTCAGAAGTGTTGTGGTGTGAGTCAACTGCCTCACACAGTTACTGCATGTGAATAAATGAAACGGTAGAATTCATTCTTCATTGAAACATATGGACTTTTTAAGTGGATCTATTATTATAAAACGTAGTGTATAACGGTTAATTTTTGATATTTTATTGTTAAATTTTGTTAAAAGTATGGTTCGAATTGATAGATTTTAGGGATCATTTCTATTTTATTTTTTTGTGGGTTTTCACCAGAGTCTTATGGGTCAAGAATGCATTTTTTATAGAACGATTTTCAATTTTTCATGGATCATTTCTTCAGTTCTTTAAGTGCACGAGTGCTCTTTACCAATTTTTTGCGAACATGTCTCGCAGTTGCGGTCGTAAGAGAACTTTTGGGATCTCACGTTTTTTTACGACCGCAACTGCGACACATGTTTCGCAAAAAAAGTAAAGAGCACCCGTGCACTTAAAGAACTGAATGATCCATGAAAAATTGAATGGTGAGACTGAACCCTTCTTACACTTAACCAGAATTACGAACTCAAATGTGGCCAATATGGTACTGGATACATATTTTCATCAGAAATTCCAGGAAAATCCAGGAATATTCGATATGTCATACATTCAGTTTATAAAATGAACTATTTGTCAATCCTGAACGTATTGTTCATCGATGTGATTAAAATATTGCCATTAATAGACGTTAGCGACCTGCTTATGTTAGTTATATAAAAGGGGAAATTACATAAATATTAGAAATTCCATATAATCAGTCCATAGAATGAATTATTGGACAATCCTAAGCGTCAATTATGATTATCGATATGGATTCAAGATGCTTAATAAGTACATGTTCGTTGTAAATTATGTAGTTATAGTAAATGGAGACTTTGTGTAATTTTCGAATATACTCGTTGCAGTTCAAAACCGGACCACTCGAGCCAATCGATCCTGCTCTAATTCTATAGAACCGCAAAGTGTGGCTAGTTCGCTGTATGTAGAGGTGGGCAAAATGGCTCACTATAGCGAGCGGCTCCGAACAGTTTCGCTCATTGAAGTGAACTAGTTCTTCAGAACCGTTCATTTGCTCTTTTTGTAGCACTTAGCTAATTCGGATCAGCGTTTTGAGCTTTTTGAAAAAAATGTGTATTTTTCGTTGAAATATTGGATTTGTATATTTTTTTTTTTTTAAACTAATTCCAATTTACGAAATATGTTTCGTAGTTAGCCTACTGCGTTTCTCACCAACCAGTTGTTCTGCTTTGGAAAAAAATCGTTCACAAGGACAGCGTTGTAGAAATTTTCTGATGCCGATCGCCGATGCCGATTGGGGTTCAGCTTGCCGAGTATCAATATTTTTCCGCATTTTGTACACATGACCTTGGTGCGTTGCGTTGTAAATATCCACATCTCCAAAACCTTGCTTCTTCAACCGCGGATCGAGACAGATGGCTTGAGCGATCAGTTCATTCGATTCTCTTTCCCCGAACGGCTTGATAAGACCATCTTCCAGTTCATTTACCAACTATTCGATATTTGGAGGAAGAGAATCGTTTGAATGCAGTTTGATCCGTTCCCTCATAATGTGGGCAAGTGCTGAGTTTTAGGTAAGGAAACAGATTTTTCTGACGAAATCTGAGTCGAAACCTCATTTAAAAGGCCGAGAAGCGGGTCGAATCCATTAAGACCAAAGTAGAACTATCTCGTCAGAACATCCTGCTTTTGCTTATAAGGATTTTTTTTCCTAATTTAATCATACACAGTGAATCATTGAAAACCAATGTTGAGCGCGAGCGTGAAAGAAAAACGTCCATCTGCTTGCGAGTTTTAATTCCACTCTCGCTCTTTTCATGGCAGTTTCAAACGTTCTTCTGGTTTACGAGAAATTTAACCAGATGATGGGTCTTTCCACCTCGTTCCCGCTCTCGCTCACTCAGTACAACTAGCTTTAGCAGTCGATCAGTAGCTCGGGAGTCACATATCAATAGGCGCTCTCGCTCAGTTAAATAGCTTTAGCTCCCCTATCACATGGTACACAACATAGCTCAGTTCTTGCGCTATTTTGGATAGGCGCTGCCGTTCGCGCTCTCGCTCGCTTGGCATATTGCAATCAGAAATAGCTCCCGTTCACGCTCCCGCTCACATATTAGTTTTTTTGTGAGGTGAGCGGGTGAGCTACCGCTCAATTAAAAAGTGCGTTAGGTCTCTCGTTCATCTTGGTGAACTAGTTCTTTAGCTCAGTTCATGAGCGCATTGCCCACCTCTAGCTGTATGTGCTATACAACGCACCAAATGCGGAACAATAGAATGCAAGCGGCATCGATTGGCGGGGGGGGCCTTGGTTGGGTTTGGGGTGGAACGAGTTTTTTTTTATCTTATTATTTTGTGCTTTTTGGTTTTGTTTTGGTCATATCTCCATGAGAGGTTACCCAATCATTATGAAATTTTGACCAGTTGTTTGAGAACTTCTTTGAGAAGCTTTGATTTGGCTTCAACAAAACTAAAATAGCTCAGTATGTAATCGGAGACTCTACTGTTTGATTACTATTATAATAGCCCGTCAAATACTGTTTCGTTCATATTAACGTAACGAAATGTCCGAATGAAAAAAAATTCAATAGTGTTCTATAGGAGTGTTGTAGCTTTCATTTGCCACCAACAGAACTGAAATCGGTTCACAAACGGCTGAGAAACCGATATGGTTATTTGTAACACAAACACACACACACACACACACACACACACACACACACACACACACACACACACACACACACACACACACACACACACACACACACACACACACACACACACACACACACACACACACACACACACACACACACACACACACACACACACACACACACACACACATACATACAGACATGTGATCAGTTCGTCGAGCTGAGTCGAATGGTATATGACACTCGGCCATCTGGGCCTCGGATAAAAAGTCCAGTTTTCAAGCGATCTTAATACCCATCTTTTGGTGTAAGAAGGGTAAATACGCATTCAGTAAGTCAGCTTTCTGAAAATTGAAAATCTTCTCCAAAGTGATCCTTACTTTTCAGCAATATTTAAGCCGCATATAAAAAGGGACGGACATGTTTAAAAATTTGAGTAATAGCGCAGTCAAGGATCGATTTTCCGGTAGTGAAAATTAAAAAAAAATAATCCGAAAATTTAAATTATTCCGGCATAATTTATGGATCATACATATTATTTTAAATACACAAAATTGATTTGCTATGGACCATATTTAGAAGTTTATGGTTCATTTTCAAACCTATTATGGATCATTTGCGATTTATTTATGGAATATTTTTAATAATTTATTGATCATGTGCATAAATTTTAGTTCACAAACGTTACATTATAAGAATTAATTTTACATGTTTAAGGAATGATATTGAACGTTTTATGAAACATTTGCAATATGTTTATGGGTAATCCGTGCAATTTTATCGATCATACCCTAGATATATTAGGTGCGCAACTAAGTTCTCGCTGTTTTTTGGTGAAAAAGGAACTTTATTTTGAAAACAAAGGTTACAAACGAATTATTCAAAGTATTGTCCATCACTAGCTACGAATTTTCCCATCTTTCTGGTAGAACGTGAATACCATTTCGATAGAACTGTTCGTCTTTTGATGCTATCCAAGAATCAAGCCATTTTGAGATGTCATCATATGAGTGGAATTGCTGACCAGTGAGACCATGTGCCATCGAACGGAACAAGTAATAATCGGACGGTGCAATATCAGGAGAATATGGCGGGTGGGGTAGGACTTCCCATTTGAGCGTTTCCAAGTAGGTTTTCACGGGTTTCGCAACGTGAGGTCGAGCGTTGTCATGCTGAAGAATCACTTTTTCGTGTCTGTGCTCGTATTGTGGCCGTTTTTCGTGCAGTGCTCGGCTCAATCGCATCAATTGAGTTCGATACCGTTCCCCGGTAATGGTTTCGTTTGGTTTCAACAGCTCATAATAAATAACACCAACTTGGTCCCACCAAATACACAGCATAACCTTCGCAGCGTGAATATTCGGCCTAGGCGACGATGTTGAGGCATGCCCGGGCAGTCCCCATGAATGTTTCCGTTTTGGGTTACTGTAATGAATCCATTTTTCGTCACCCGTCACAATGCGATGTAGAAAACTCTTCCTTTTTTGCCGCTGGAGCAGTTATTCACAGACGAAAAAACGACGCTCAACATCTCTTGGCTTCAAATCGTAAGGAACCCAAGTTCCTTGCTTTTGAATCATTCCCAACGCATGCAATCGCTTAAAAATGGCTTGGCGGGAAACTCCTAATCCTGAACCAAGCTCTTCTTGCATTTGACACGGATCCTCATCGAGCAATGCCTCCAATTCAGAGTCTTCGAAGTTTTTTGGCCTTCCTTCACGCGGACGATCATCAACACTGAAATCACAGTTTTTGAAGCGACGAAACCAATCACGACACGTTGTTTCACTCAGAGCAGCATCACCGTAAACTTTTTGGAGCTCTCGATGTGCTTCAGCCGCCGTTTTCTTCGAATGAAAGAAGAAAATCTACACTTCCCGCAAATGACGATTATTTGGCACGAAATCAGACATCTTAAAACAACCAAAATATATAACACTAAACCAAAATCACTGATTTGGCAAAGCGGTTTGTTTACCATATGTCTGAGCTTGGTTTATGACGCTTGAGATGTACAACATTCGACCAGCACTAACTACTGGCGCCATCTATTGCTAAACAGCGGGAACTTAGTTGCGCACCTAATACAACGGCACATTTTTGACATTTTATTGCTAGAACTTACTTAAAGTATGGATCACATTGCTGTATTTTATGGATCATTTTCATTTTTTTACAGATTTTCATCAGAGCCTTATGGGTCATAGATACGTTTTTTAAGGAACGAATTTCAATTTCTCATGGATCAATTCTTCAGTTTAATGGTGCAAACTTAGGGCTGCCCTTAGTTCCACTATGATGCTTGCCATGATCCTGGCGATTGATAGTATGCTGCTCGAGAAAATGTTTGAGAACGCGGCCCAAGGTCGATGTGGCCAATATCAACGACTTCGCGATCATTGAACGTCGGATTTTTGAAGTGTAACTTCTTTAGAACAACATAATTTTTGACAAACTTTTCAGCACTGAAAAAAGAAACATTTCAAAACAAACTGCTGTCAAAACATTCCAGATCTGACCACTAGAAGCGCTGCAGTGAAATAAACTGTGCATCTAGATGCATTAAATAACCCATTAAATAACTCATTCAATAACTCAAGTCTATTATATTAAAAACATTCTTAAGATTTTCATCAAACCAACGCACAGTGGACGAACATGTATTCGTAACTAGAATTGATTAGATGTTGCTTAAACCCTATTCCATACTTTAAAACTGTGTTTTTCCACCGTGGATTTGTACCAACTGAATTGAAGCAAACACATGTCAAAATTTCTAGAAAATCGTCTTGAAGCTAATATTTTTGTTGGGCTACGAACAGGGTAAACTGACCTACGTATGTTGTTTTTCTTGTTTCTATCTATTGCACTATATAAATATTCATATGGAAACGGAAAAAGGATGTTTTATAGTTGAAAGTCATACAATGGTCCTGAAACTTGAATTAGGAAAAAGGTAATTTTTTTATTTTTCGCAAAACAGCTGCCTGCTGCGAAAAGTTGAGGTTCGCACACTAGTAATCGGGTTTAGGTACAATTCAAGCAAACGCAATCAATTGAAATCAGAAAGATAAAAATGTTGCCCTTTTTGCCGACATTTTCAACCAGTTTAGGAATTGTGTTTGACGGTTGTACTTAATTGAAAACGCACTCACTTGGTAATCTTTGGATTTAAGTTGTAAGTTTCCATTCGAATGATTTGTTTCCATTTATATGTATGCAGTCATAACGACCTTCTGAGCAACATAAATCTATGTCGCAGCAGAAATGTTTCTTTGGCTGTAAAAACAGTTCAAAAATGTCCGAACATTCTATCCCCTGACGGTTAACTTTTGCGTGTGTTCAATTCGGTCGTAGTGAAAAATGTAAAATGTTATGGTTCTACAATTCCGCTTCGAAGCAATAAGCGAAAATGTCAAAATTCAAACCATCAAAGGGCCTGCGTAGCACTAAAAACGGCTCACTTATGCTCCACTGAACATTGGAGCCATCCAGCAAGGAGCGGCAAGATCAGCAAAATTAAAAATCGCCTTCGGTTACCAAATGACGCGCCCGCTCTTTTCCACCGCCTTCTACTCCGGTAGAAAATAAGTCCGTTGCCATGCCGCCATCAGCCAGCCAGAGTCAAGTTGGCAGCAGCTAGTAATTCGAACCGATATTTCCTCCCGCTGCTGCCAACGCTGGGCCGAAATTGTTCGCTGTTCTTTATGGATTTCGCTGCCGACGGGTTGACAGTTTTTGTTTTGCTTCATCAGCGTTCAAATTTCGGTGGTTCCAAACATTGCTTGTTTATTGGAAAACGCGAACGACGACCGACGAGTTCGAAAACAATTTGCACTGACTGCGTAGGATGGTACCGAAGTCAATGCCCGGCTTGTTGCTGAGCTAATTAAACTGGCGACGTTCTGTTCACTTTTGGAACAGCAGAGAGGGGATCGAATTCCAATTGAAATTAAAATCGTGTTGCTTAGAATTTGAACCCACTTGTCAATTAGCTATGCGACATTAAGATAAGCGAACGCTGCTAAATCACAATTATCTTCAATCTAGTGAAATCGAACAGAACAATGAAGGGTTGTGGTACAAGGCTATGTTGATCTATTCCCTTCCCGTGGAGAATGAGCCAATTAAAATTTGTCTCCAACGTCACCCGCGGCAGGGACTAGCGCTTCGACGTCTCATAATTTCCATGCACCGTGGGCGGCTGAGGCGGCGATCAATCGATCGATCGACGACGGCGCATTTTATGCATTTTGCGTACGTTCGATCCGGCTGGCAGCGGGTGGCGTCGAGGGGCGGGGTGTGATCGATTTATAATCCCATTGAATTAGTCTGGGGGTTGGAAAAGTTCAAATACCGTCGTCGATTGCGAACAACGACGCAGCACAATAATCTGCCGAGAGGGATTTATCCTGAAGGGGGATGTTGGAGGGGGGGGGGGGGGGCTAATTTAAATATTCGTGCCTTGGCAGAGTGTTGAAATACTAGGCAGAATCTAACATTTTGATCCCAGCGTGTGATTAATCGTATTCTCGTTCTCCGTGCGTTTTCTTTTTGTTGACGTAGTACGCAGAGGGAACACGGGTGGAAATTTTAAGTAGCATAACAAAACCATGTGGGGCCAACGTGGCAATTGTAAACTTCGGCGGCGAGAACATATGTCCAAGTGTGTGGTTTCTCGCAAATCGCAGTTTTATAAGGAAGAAAAACTAAACTAAATCTGGATTGCCCGAGGGGTTGAACAACGGTGGTCTCCTTTGGGGGGTTTTATCGAACATTGCATTCTCATATGGTGGTCTAACTTCAGTTAAATAATGTTTAGATTGATTACGTTTTTCATATAATGAAAATTAAGTTACATTTAGTAGCAAACCATGTTGCTCTGTAATCCTAATATCACACTGTTTGACAATTCGCCAAATAGTTGCCTGATTTGTAAACAATGAGAGGTGGGATTCGTTAAGTTCTAAATTTCACGAAAAGTGGATACATCATGTTAGGAAATGCTTTTGCCAAATTGGCAAAGTTACACTGTGATTATTTTTGGCAAATATTTGACTAAAAATTGATCAAATATGGAAATCGATTATTTGACCAACGTTCATCAAATATTTTTGATGACGTATTACACCGTTTGCAAATGTTTGCCTGTATATATTTGGTTGTTTGTTTGCCATTCGAGCGCTAAGATTGTCTGACAGTGTTATGAAAAATGGGGGTTTTTGTGAAAAAAAATAAATATAAAATTAAATTTTTCTACAAAAACATCCCAACTTATTCACAACACTGTCAGAGAAACGCAGCGCTCGAATGGCAAATAAACAACCAAATATAACCTTCCGACTTGCAGCTACTGTTGTGGGAGCTGAAGCTCTTAAAATTTCATGAATGTTACTAGATCTCAAGGGAAGCCCCTTAACATTTTCGCGTTATTCCAAGGACTTCAGAAATATCGAAAACATAGTTAAATGTGAAATCGGAAATTGTATAAACTCTTCTGTAGTCTCGATAGATTCAGTGAATACCAAGATTCATAGATATTACGAACTTGGAAATTCGAAAAGGTTGACTGACAGTGTTCTAGAATTTCAGAGAAATTCCAATAATTTTAGAAACATGTACAACAAAACAACGAAGCCCTAAAAACTTCAAGAAAGTTCGGTAATCTTCAGTGAGTCGGAAGTTTTAGATAATTTGTTTGAAGTGCCGAGACGAGATCTTCAGAAAATTCCAGTGAACTTCAGTGAAGGCCGAACACTTCTTTTAAGTCTCGAGAAGTGAAGTGAAGCCCAGAGAAATCTAGAAAATTTAAGTGAAGTCTGGAGAGCTAGGGAATATTCGAGAAATTCAGAAAACATGAGTGAACTTAAAAAATTAGGGCAATTTTTTTGAACTTCGAGAGAGTCCCAAGAACTTCAGGAAAACCCCAAGAATTTCAGCAAAAATCCAAGAATTATACGGAAGTCCCGATATCTCCAGTGAAGTTTCAAAACTTCAGGGATATTCCTGGAATTACAGCAAAGTTTAAAGCAAAGTGAAGTTCTGGGAACTTCAGAAAAGTTCCGAGAATTTAATTGAAATCCGATGAACTTGGAAGAACCTCAGGAAGTCCCATAAACTGTAGAAAACTATTGAAACGGACCGAGCGGAATCCACGCGCACGTGAATGTTAATCGTCAGAATATGATATATCTTTTATTTAATAACACACTTTGTTTTTCTTTAAATTTAACCTCACTAACTAAACTCCCTCACTAAACTTCCGAAAAACACTTTCCAATTAAACTTCCTACACTAAACTGGCACCGTCAAGGACTCACGACGTTAAACAAAAGAAAACGGGCAGCGTGACGATGCTGCTCCTAGAACTTAAAAATCACAAATCTCCTGGTTATTCTCCAACAATTGCCGGTGCATGACTCTATAAGCAAAAATTTGAACCTTGGAAGCTGCATTCACGCGAAAAAATAGGCACTGCACTTTCTAGACTAGAATTTCAGAAACCTCCCTCTTCAGATAAGTCTCTAGAATTAAAAAAAAAGTTCCGAGAACTTCAAGGAAGTTCCGTGAACTTCCGAGAGCTTCCGGAAAGTCCTGAGAACATTATTGAAGAATAAATCCAAAGAAATTCAGCGAACTTCAAGGAAGGCTTTGAACTTCAGAAAATTATCAAGCACTTCGAAGAAATCCAGTGAACTTCAATGAAGTCCCCAGATTTCTAGTAAAGTTCTGAAAACATCAACTCAGTTCCGAGATCCTCAAAAAACTCCCGAGAAATTAAGTGCAGCCAAGAAAACTCCTGAAAAGTCCATAGAATGTCACAAAAGTGCGAAGAATAACATGAAAGTGCCAATATCTTAAGTGAAGTTCTAAGAACATCAGGGATGTCTCTTGAATTACGATGAAAAAGTCCCGAGAATCCCAAGCAACTTCAGTGAATTCCAAACACTTCAGTGAAGTCTCGAGACCTTAAGTAAAGTTCCAAAGCTTCAAGGAGGTCCTAACAGTTTCAGATAAATCTCTTTTCAGAGAACTTACTAAAGCTTTAGATAACTCTCTAACAATTAAGAAAAGTTCCTCAAACTTCAGAGCAGTTTCGAAAAATTCAGAGAAGTTCCGAAAACTTTAGAGAAGTTCCAAGAACTTCAGGAGAGTTCCGAGAAATTCAGAAAAGTTCCGAGAATTTAAGCAATGTTCCGAGATATCAGAAAACTTCCGAGAACTTTAGAGAAGTCCTCGAAACTTCAGAAAAGTTCATGGAATTTAATAAGATAACTCATTTGACCTACAGATTAGTTCACGGAGAAAAGATCACGAAACTTCAGAGAAGTTCGGAAAGTTCAGAAAAGTCGTCGAAACTAAAAAGACCTTCTTGGAACTTCACTGGATATATTGGGACTTTCCATGTAATTTTCGGCACTTTCTTGACATTCTATGGACTTTACAGAAGTTCCATCAGGAATTAATTTACAAGAAGGACGTCAGGGATGTCCGTTGAATTACAGTGAAGTTAAAAGAACCTGAATGAAGTCCTGAGTACTTCAGAAAAGTTCCGGGAATTTAAGTGAACTTCAGTGAACTCTCAGATTACTCTCTAGAATTGCAGATAAGTTCCGAGAAATTCGGAGAAATTTCGAGAACCTCAGAGAAGTTCAAAGAAATACAGAGAAGTTTCGAAAATTTCTGAGAAGTACCGAAATCTTCAAAGAACTTTCGAGAAGTTCGGGAAGTTTCGGGAACTTTAGAAAATTTCCAACAACTTCATCAAAATTCCGAGACCTTCAGAAAGTTTCGAAAACTTCCGATTATTTCAGAGAAGTCCACGAAACTTCAGAGAAGTCCTCGAAACTACAGATAAATCCTAAGCAACTTTAGAGCAGTTCACGGAACTTCAGAGAAGTCCTCAGATTATATAACTAAACTTCAGAAAAGTGTTCGGAACTTAAGAAATAAATAACAGAGAAGTTCACGAATCTCGGAATGAAGACTTCACAGTTCTGGAAACTTTCGAGAAGTCCTTGAAACATCAGAGAGATCTTCGACACTTCAGAGAAATTCGTGGAACTTTAGAGAAGTCCTCAGAACTTCAGATTAGTAAACGGAACATCAGAGAAGTCATCGGATAAGATTAAGAGATAAACTTTAGAGAAATTCAGGGAACTTGCAGTTTACGGATCTTCAGATAAATCTTCGGAGCTTTATAGAAGTCCTTGAAACTAAAGAGAAGACTTCAGGACTTCAGAGAAGTCCTTGGAACTTAAGAACGAAACAATAGAGAAGTTCACGAATCTCGGAACGAAGAATTTCACAGTCCTCGGAACTTTTGAGAAGTCCTTGAAACATCAGAGAACACATTTGAGAGAAATTCAAGGAACTTCGGAGAAGTTCACGGATTGGAACTTCTGTGAAGTTCTTAGAATGTCAGGAAAGTGCCGAAAATCACATGCAAGTCCCAATAGTTCGGAGAAATTCACGGAGAATCCAGAGAAGTTCACGGAACTTCAGAGAAGTTCACGGAACTTCAGAGAAGTTCACGGAACTTCAGAGAAGTTCACGGAACTTCAGTGAAGTTCACGGAACTTCAGCAAAGTCGTCGGAACTTCACTGAACTTCAGAGAAGTCATTAGAACTTCAGATTTTATAATGGAACTTCAGACAAGTCCTCGGAACGTAAGACAGAAACACCAGAGAAGTTCACGGAACTTCAGAGAAGTTTACGAATCTTCAGAAAAGTCCTCGGACTTTTCACAGAAATGCACGAAAATTTAGAGAAGTCCTAAAAACTTCAGATTAGTTCACGGAACTTCAGAGAAGTGATCGCATTAGAATAAGAGATTAACTTTAGAGAAATACAGGGAGCTTTAAAGAACTTGGAACTTTAGAGAAGACTTCCGAACTTCAGACAATCTTGGATCTCACGCAACCAGTTTTAAATAAATTCATGAACCTTCAACGGAGTTCATGGAACTTCAGAGAAGTTTATAGGATTTCGAAAAAGTTCACGAAACTTTAAAGAAATTGACGGTACTTTACAGAAGTTCACTGAACTTTACAAAAGATCACGGAACTTGTCAGAAGTTCACGAAATTTCAGAGAAATCATTGAACCTTCAGAGAAGATTACGGATAAAAGCTATCGAAGCTTCAGAGAAATTACGAGAGATTTTTACGGAGCTTACGAGAGATTTTAGATAAATTCACAGAACTTCAGAGAAGTTCACGGGTATTCAGAGATGTTCATGAAACCTTAAAGTAGTTCACGTAAATTTAGAGAAGTTCACGGTACTGTAGAAGGTCACGGAATTTCGGAGAAATTTTCGGAAATTCAGAAACGTTCACGGTACTTCAGAGGGAATCACGGATCTTCAAAAAAGTTCTTGGGGCTTAAGTTCACGGATAGTCAGAGAGGTACACGAAACTTTATAGAAATCCTCGGAACTTCAGAAAAGTTCACAGAACTTCAGAGGGGTTCATGGAACTTCAAAAAAGTTCATGCAATCTTAAAGAAGTTCACGGTACTATAGAGAAGTTCACAGAATTTCAAATTAATTCTCGGAACTTCAGAACCGTCCTCAAAACTTCAGAGAAGTGATCGGAACTTCAGAGAAGTTCACGAAACTTCAAAGAAGTTCACGGAAATTCAGAGTTCACGAATCATTGAAACTTCATTCAATTCAGTTCATTCAAATCATTGAAATTTCAGAAAAGATTACGGATAAAAGCTATCGAAACGTCAGAGAACTTATCAGAGATTTTTACGGAACTTACGAGAGATGTTTAGAGAAATTCACAGAACTTCAGAGAAGTTCACGGATATTCCGAGAAGTGCATAGAACCTTAAAGAAGTTCACGTTAATTTAGAAAAGTTAACGGTACTATAGAAATTCGCGGAATTTCAGAGAAATTCTCGAAAATTCAGAAACGTTCACGGACCTGGAGAGAGATTCACAGATCTGCAAAAAAGTCCTCGGGACTTCAGATAAGTTCACGGATAGTCAGAGAGGTACACGAAACTTAATAGAAATCCTCAGAACTTCAGAGAAGTTCATGGAACTTCAGGAGGGTTCATGGAACTTCAAAAAAGTTCACCAAATCTTAAAGAAGTTCATGGTAATTTATAGAAGTTCACGGTACTTTGGAGACGTTCACAGAATTTCAAATAAATCGTCGGAACTTTAGCAACGTTCTCGAAACTTCAGAGAAATTATCGGAATTTCAACGGAGTTCACGGAATTTCAGAGAAGTTCACGGATCTTCAGAGGTGAACTTTTTCTAAATCCCATGATTACGAAGAAGTTCACGAAGCTTTAGAAAAATTGACGTTACTTTAGAGAAGTTCACGGAATTTCAGAGAAAACATTGAAATTTCAGAGAAGATTACGAATAACAGCTATCGAAACTTCAGAGAACTTATGAGAGATTTTTACGGAACTTACGAGAGATTTGTAGAAAATTCACAGAACTTCAGAGAAGTTCACCGATATTCAGAGAAGTTCATGGAACATTAAGGAAGTTTACGTTAATTTAAGAAGCTTACGATACTATAGAAGTTCACGTAATTTCAGAGAATTTCTCGGAAATTCCGAAACGATCATGGAACTGCAGAGAGATTCACGGATCTTCAAAAACGTCCTTGGGACTTCAGATAAGTTCACGGATAGTCAGAGAAGTACACAAAACTATAGAGAAGTATTCTGAACTTTAGAGAAATTCAGAGAACTTCAGAGGGGTTTATTGAACTTTAAAAAAAGGTCACGGAATCTTAAAGAAGTTCACGGTAATTTATAGCAGTTCATGGTACTACAGAGAACACTACACTGCACTTTAAAGAAAATTCCGGAATTTCAGATAAATTAACGGAATTTCAGAGAAATCTTTGAAACTTCAGAGAAGATTACGGATAAAAGCTATCGAAAGTTCAGAGAACTTACGAGAGATTTTTAAGAGAAATTCACAGAGCTTCAGAGAAAGTTCACGGATATTCAGAGAAGTTCATGGAACCTCAAGGAAGTTCTCGTTAATTAAGAGAAATTCTCGGAAATTCAGAAACGTTCACGGAACTTCAGAGAGAATCACGGATCTTCAAAAAAGTTCTTGGAACTTCAGAGAAGTTCACGGATAGTCATAGAGGTACACAAAACTTCAGAGAAGTCCTCGGAACTTCAGAGGGGCTCATGGAACTTCAAAAAGGTTCACGGTAATTTTTAGATGTTCACGGAACTATAGAGAAGTTCACAGAATTTCAAATAAATTCTCGGAGCTTCAGAAACGTTCTCAAAACTTTAGAGCAGTGATCGGAACTTCAGAGAGGTTCCCGAAACTTCAAAGAAGTTCACGGAAATTCAGAGAAGTTCAAGCATCATTGAAATTTCATTCAATTCAGTTCATTCAAATCATTGAAATTTCAGAAAAGATTACGGATAAAAGCTATCGAAACGTCAGAGAACTTACGAGAGATTTTTACGGAACTTACGAGAGATTTTTAGAGAAATATACAGATTTTCAGAGAAGTTCACGGATATTCCGAGAAGTGCATAGAACCTTAAATAAGTTTACGTTAATTTAGAAAAGTTAACGGTACTATAGAAATTCGCGGAATTTCAGAGAAATTCTCGAAAATTCAGAAACGTTCACGGATCTTCAAAAAGCCCTTGGAACTTCAGAAAAGTTCCCGGAACTTCAGAGCAAGTTTACGAAACTTCAAAGAAATGCATGGAACTACAAAGGCATTCACGGAACTTCAAAGAAGTCCTCGGAACTTAAGAGTGATCTCAAGATCATTGATATGCTGAAGGTCTTTGAAGTAATTTCTGACCAACTTGGTAACACAAAAAATATCAGACAAACCATGATAAAGGGCATCACACTATTTGACAAATTGCCAAATAATTGAAACGACGAATACAAACCAAATATTTGCCATAGCAATATTTGGTCAAAAATATTACACGTGTGTCCAATATATTTATACATTTTTTCCAAATGTTTGGCGTTTCGTCAAACAGTGTGATCTCAGCTTAAGTGACGGCACAAGAAAAATTTGGTCGGATGAACCCCTCGGCTTAAGTCTCGAACAGAGCCGCCATACTTAAACCAGAGCAGATTAACCTTCCGCCATCGAACCCAACTTGCCACTCTCTCCGAGGCCTCATTTCCCATGCAACAGCACCCCCCCCCCCCCCCCCCCCCTCCATCCCCCGTCGGAAAGTCAGTTCTTTCTATTCAAATATCAATTTAATTTACTGACTCATTGTTCATTGATGCATAAATCAGTTTTCTCGCGATCTGCTCGCACCCCTCAATCGCATCGTTACATCGTTTTGCTCGTCGGTCGGTCGGTCGGCCGGTCGTATTCGCTCCTCTCGGTTTTCTGCTGCGTTTCGGCTGAAAATCGCAGGTTCATTTGTAAGCCATATTTGTTGATTGTACATTTTAACACCAGTCTCGCGCGCCCGCAAATTCCCCCAGACGGACAATAGCAAACCGCGCGCGACGGGGTGAAACCGAAAGTGCTTCCCTCTTGTTCGCAATCGGAGAAAATAAACGGAAGATGATCTTGATAACCGCACCGGGCTGGAGGGGGGATCTCAAAATTAAGATTTATGCCCTCATTGAAATTTCGCATTATTTGTATATAACTCATGTTTCTGGTTGTAAAAGCGAGTGTTTTGCACAGCCCGCGATGCACCGGGGTTGAGAGTGTCACGATTCCTTCCTTTTCGCCTGCTTCGATGCTGCATCGGCAGGCGGTTGACACTCCAGCCGCGGACGACCGGGAGAGATGCTGCGAACATGGAATTTGCTTGTAACACAAGGCACACGGACCAGGAAGGGTGTCACTTTGCATGATTAAGGTGCCTGTCGCTCGGGCTTTCATGATAGCAACACCAATGAATGCAACGGCGACGAGGAAGACGGGGATGATGATGATGATGATGATGAATGATCCTTAAATACCGCAGATCTAGAGCATCTCGAATTGAGCATTCGATGAAAGGGGCACACAAACAGCAACTGCAGTTATGATGGTTATCTCTCCTGATCTGGGCAGAAATCAATCCTTTCGAATCCGACAGACCGTCGACGGCCCAAAGGCCTGCCATTAGTGGCTATAATTCTAGACCGCGTACGTGCTCGACTCAACTTGCACTCGGTCCACGTTCGACTCGGCTTGCAATGAAGCAGGAAATGGCACTTACTCTACTCGATCTGGGCTGGGGGTCGTTTTTCGCCGCGTACCAACTAGAAGTGGTGCGGCGACCGTGAGTTGAATATGGGGAGTAGCCATTGTAGCCCTGGGGCGTTGAATTCTAGATCTTGCTTGCCTTATTGGCACAATTCAGCGCTGGAAACTACGAGTGGCGGGAGCGTGCGCGTTCCAATGAATGCAAATAACGAGAATTAGGTTCCGCGCTCATGATGATGATGGTGGTAACGGTTAAGAAGGAGTAAAAATGACACATGTGCGTTCGAAAGACGCAAATGCGATGAGACACTGTTGCGATGATTGGCCTGTTGCGAGCGAGCAACAAATCATGCAATGAAATTTGGTCCCGGCTGTGGAGAACGCAACAGAAGATTGGCGATGGTTTGGAATCCTAACAGGGGTTGCTCCTGAGCTGATTAGGAGAACGCATGTGGTGTGTTGGAAACGGGAATGACACACTGAAACGGCTTGTTGTTTGAATTGGATCTAATTGGACTTGGTGGAAATAAGGGCGGTATTCAGGAGGGTTTGTTCGTACGAGAGATAGTATCATTCAATTGATCTTGGAATTATGGTTTGTGGAAGGTTTTTGACTAAATGTCAACACTTGACTAGGGTTTTTTTTTTAACTCTTTATTTGTTCCAAATTTATTCATATTACATTTCATGTTAATCTAGGTGCTCCAGCTACTACCGTAACGTATCAACCTTAATTGTTAAAATATGTATCTAATTTTGTTTACATTGTTCATGCCTTAGCAGCTCAGTATTTTAAACAGGTTTTTATTCCTGCGTGTCAGTATAACAATAATAATCTTAAAACTAAAAACAAACTAACATTAATCTTAACTAAGCATAAAGGGAATTAATCATTGCAATAGAAGATTGCAACGATTTTTGTCTGAAATTATTAATTATTTGGTTGGACATTTGTTCTAAAGTCTCAACATTCGAAATTCTATGTAATTCAATAGTACTGAAGCAGGGTGGCAGTTTCAAAATCATTTTCAGAACTTTGTTCTGAATCCTTTGAAGTGATTTTTTCCTAGTAGCACAACAACTAGACGATATTGGAACAGCATAAAACATGGCCGGTCTAAAAAATTGTTTGAATATTAGAAGTTGGTTCTTCAAACAAAGTTTGGATTTTCTGTTTATAAGAGGATATAAACATTTTATATATTTATTACATTTGGCTTGAATGCCTTCTATGTGATTTTTAAAATTTAATTTTTGATCAAGTAATAGACCAAGGTATTTCACTTCGCTTGACCAGGAAATTGGAACACCGCTCATAGTAACGATGTGACTACTACTAGGTTTCAAAAAATAAGCTCTAGGTTTATGTGGGAATATTATTAGTTGAGTTTTGGAAGCGTTGGGAGAAATCTTCCATTTCTGTAAATAAGAAGAGAAAATGTCCAAACTTTTCTACAGTCTCCTGCAAATGACACGAAGACTTCTTCCTTTAGCGGAGATGCCTGTGTCATCAGCAAACAAGGATTTCTGACAAACCTGAGGCAAATCAGGGAGGTCGGAAGTAAAAATGTTATATAGTATCGGCCCAAGAATGCTACCCTGAGGAACTCCAGCTCTAACAGGTAGTCGATCAGATTTGGAATTCTGATAATTTACCTGCAGAGTTCTGTCAGTTAAATAATTTTGAATTAATTTTATAATATAGAGCGGAAAATTAAAGTTTTTCAATTTAGCAATCAAACCTTCATGCCAAACACTGTCGAATGCTTTTTCTATGTCTAGAAGAGCAACTCCAGCTGAGCAGCCTTCAGATTTGTTTGAACGAATTAAATTAGTAACTCTCAAAAGTTGATGAGTAGTTGAATGGCCATGGCGAAATCCAAATTGCTCATCTGCAAAAATTGAGTGTGTATTGATGTGAAGCATCATTCTATTCAAAATTAGCTTTTCAAAAAGTTTACTGATTGAAGGAAGTAAACTTATTGGTCTGTAGCTAGAAGCTTCAGCTGGATCTTTCTCGGGCTTTAAAATTGGAACAACTTTGGCATTTTTCCATTTGCCAGGAAAGTATGACAAATGAAAACATTTATTAAATAATTTTACCATGAAAGACAAGGTTCTCACTGGGAGTTTTTTGATGAGTATATAGAAAATTCCATCATCACCTGGAGCCTTCATATTTTTTAACTTTTTAGTTATAGTTTTTACTTCATCCAAATCAGTACCCCAGGATTCATCAAAAATATTTTCCCTTGAGGAAATATTCAGATAATCAAGAGAAACCTGATTCTCAATAGGACTAGTAAGACCCAAACTGAAATTATGGGAACTCTCAAACTGCTCAGCAAGTTTTTGAGCTTTTTCCACATTTGTTAGCAATATTTTATCACCTTCTTTGAGCGCTGGAATAGGCTTTTGAGGTTTCTTTAAAATTTTGGAGAGTTTCCAAAAAGGTTTGGAACTCGGCTCTAATTTTGACACATTATTTTCGAATTGTTTGTTCCTCAGGGCAGAGAAGCGTTTTTTAATTTGTTTTTGCAAATCTCGCCAGATAACTTTCATGGCGGGATCGCGTGTTCTTTGATATTGTCTTCTACGGATATTTTTCAGACGGATCAAAAGCTGAAGATCGTCGTCTATTATAATTGTATTGAACTTTACCTCGCATTTTGGAACTGAGACAGCTCTTGCTTCAACTATGGAAGTAGTCAGAGAGTCAAGAGCATTATCGATATCATTTTTAGTTTCCAAAGGAATATTAGGATCAAAGTTATATTCCATGAATGTTTGATATTGGTTCCAATCAGCTCTATGATAATTGAAAGTAGAACTGTTGGGATTAGAAATTATTTCTTGAGATATTTCAAAAGTTACTGGAAGGTGATCCGAACCGAAGTCAGCATGGGTAACCAATTGGCTACAAAGTTGACATGAATCAGTTAAGACCAAATCAATAGTTGAGGGATTTCTGGCAGAAGAAAAGCAAGTTGGGCTGTTTGGGTATTGGATAGTGTAATAACCCGCAGAACAATTATCAAATAGTATATTACCATTGGAATTACTTTGAGCATTATTCCACGATCGGTGTTTTGCATTAAAATCACCAATAATGAAGAACTTTTACCAATTACGGGTAAGCTTCTGTAGGTCACCCTTGAGAAGATTCTTTTGCTGACCTACGCATTGGAATGGTAAATAGGCAGCTAATAGTGTAAGTTGACCAAATTTTGTTTCAACAGAAACCCCCAAAGTTTCAAAAACTTTGGTATCAAATGAAGAAAGAATTTGATGTTTGATACGCCTATGAACAATTATGGCAACGCCACCATCTGGACTTTCAAGACGATCATTGCGGTGTACGAAATAATTAGGATCCCTTTTTATTTTATCACCTGGTTTAAGAAAAGTTTCAGTTACAACGGCAATATGCACGTTATGAACTCGTAAAAAGTTAAACAGCTCGTCTTCATTATTTTTAAGAGATCGAGCATTCCAATTTAAAATATTCAGTGTCTTAATACCCATTGCTGAATTTCAGGGTCATGACAATATTTTATACCAGTTTGAATTGCACTAAACATGGAGTTTGTATTTAACATTCCATTAATCATATCGATTAATGATTTCTGTAAAAAAAATCCATTTTTGGAGCGGTTATGCTACCTAAGTCAAAATCTTTAACATTTCTGGTAGAATTTTGGTTTCTACCGGCTGTAACGGCAGCGTAGGAAGCTCCATTACCTAGCTGTACATTGCTATCAGCAGGTAAGAATTGAGCATTGAAAGCTTGTGCTCTGTTTGTACTTACGGGTACATTTGTACTTCGCTGACCATTGTTAACAGCAGATAGCAGTGGAAAATTTGACGGTTGGGCATTGTTCGTACCTTCCGGTACGAATGTTGGATTTCCTCCTTGATGACCGTTGTTAACAGCCGAGGAATAATTACCTGGTCGGGAACGTGAAGCGGTCCCTACCTGATGCTTAGCACGAGAATTCAAGATCGCTTTGCGAGTCTTGCATTCCCAAAAATTGGATTTGTGGTTTCCACCACAATTCGTACATTTAAATTTTTTGGGATCCTTCACAGGACAGTTGTCCTTGGCGTGAGAGGAATCGCCACAATGCATACATTTGGCATCCATGTGACAATTTTTTGTCCCGTGACCCCATCCCTGGCATTTACGGCACTGGGTGAGGTGTTGAGAATTTCCTCCAGTCTTCCTGAAGTGTTCCCACTTCACTCTGACATGGAGCATAAGGCTGGCTTTTTCCAATGCCTTGAGGTTATTCAGTTCATTTGATTTAAAATGAACTAAATAAAAATCGTTAGAAATCCCATTGCGAGAATCGCCAGGTTGGGATTTCTTTTTCATCTTTATCACTTGAACTGGTGTAACTCCAAGCAATTTAATAATTTCTTGATTGATCTCATCCAGGGATTCACCACTGGCTAGACCTTTTAAGACCACCTAGAACAGACGTTCAGTTTTGGTGTCATGTGTAAAGAATTTGATGCCTCTTTGAGCAAGATACTCCACGAGAAGTTTAAATCCAATCAAGGTTTCAGCCAATACACGGCATTCACCCCGACGACCAATTTGAAAGGAAAATTTAGAATCTTTAATGAAATTCGTGAGTTCCTTACGGAGCCCATGAAAATCAGATGTTGTTACCACAATAGGTGGAACCTTTTCTTTCCCTGCATTAATTCGGGAATGCTTCGAAGATTTTTGCCTGACTGATGGATCATTCTCATCATCAGTCAGAATATCGAATTGATTGCTCAAATCAATATTGTTAGAAGGGGAATCCAGAGATTGTCCCTTTCTTTTGCGTTTAGGCGCCAGTTTCTCCAAAATGATTAGAATTTATACGTTTTCTCCTAATCAACTTCCAAGCAGATTCTACAAGAATCCGAAGGGTCCAAGAGGAATTTTCCAAATCGATATCCAAGTCGGATTACCTCGCGTAGGGTCCAGACAAGGATCGAAAAGGAATAAGGGTAAAAAATAAAAATTGTGCAGGTAATGTTAAGCACTGAAAAGTGCTGTTTGATTTTGTTATAGCTTTAGGTAGCAAAAATACTTCCTTCAGCAAAAGAAAATAGAACCGCACGGCATGAGAGCTCGATGCGGACTGACTTGACTAGGGTTATTGTGATCGAATGGAAGGCAAACGTTACGATTTCTCTTCCCATACCTAGTTTTTGTACCTTGACTAATTTGCAAGGAGATGATTTTCATGTTACAAAGATTATTTCAATCGCACGAATTTTCCTTAACCTTCCTTAGGTGTTAAAATGTTGTGAAGAATAAGTTGTTTCGGGTCATATTGACCCGGATTTCAAACTCACATTGTGAAAAGTTTATATGACCCAATTTTAAAATCTTTGAGTCAAAATGCCCCTATTTTTCAGTTTCTGGTGAGTGCTGCCCGTTTTGACTCGCTTGATTACATGCTTTTCGAAGGCTCAAACTTCATGATTTTTCATAAGTAGTCTACTTCTAGCCTTGAAATGGACCAATTACCATATTAGTCATTCCGGGACAGTCTGAACGCCCCGGAAGAACCCTTTAGGAGATAACAACAACGGTTTTTCGCCGAAAAATGCCTTCTGACTGCTAAAAACTTCATGATTTTTCATGAGTACTCTATCTCTAGCCTTATGCTAATTTTGGAAGCTCACGGACTCGAATGCCGACCTGATTACCGAAATAACCTAATTTTGGTAAATTCGGTAATGGAGTTCGTGAGCTTCCAAAATAATTGAGAAACGGATCCAAATGACATAGCTTTCTTTGTTTATCATTTTTACTCATTTGTGAGTACCCAAATAAGGATTTTAGATTTACTCCCGCTTTGTTGATATTTTGTCCACCAACGCCTCCTCTATGCTCCTTCTTTAAAGCCAAAATTTGTACAAAGTGTCCCACTCTATAGACGGTTGTGAAAACAAGTTAATAAAACCTCTATAAGACCATGGAGATTTTAAAAATGTTCTAGTGAAAGATATCATGACCACTTGAGAACCTTCATAAAACTCATTGGCTGCCATAAAAACTAGCATACGGCCCAATGGCCACAGCTGTCAAACTTCACTGTGATATCGTGGTTATTTTTTGTTGTTATGCTTTGTTCGATTCTCTGCTCTTCTTATTCACTTAACAGTAAATAATATCTAAGAAAAATGTTCCAGTGTTGCGGAAAGATTGGTTTTATAGCAAAATATCCAAAACAAATTGAGTTTTTAACAGCCTATAATGCTCCAAATCATATGCGCATTTAATTTTATGGTGAATATTGGCACGATAAGAGCCAAACATTAATGAGCCTCGGACATAATGCGAGTATACAACAACAAAAACCAAATTAAAACAAATGTATTCGATAAATAATCATGAAGGTTATCTAAAAGAAAGCCGAAACTGGTCTCCAATCTACAGTTCATTTGCATTAGATTTATAATTTGGTGCATTTATTTTTCCACATTTCAATTACTTCTTGTATTGCAATATGGCAATTGGAAAAAGTCACAATTGATGATGATGATGATGATGACGATGATGATGAAATACTACCATCTATTGTAGCAAGGTAACTTTCCATAGCAGTGGAATAATTTGAAAACGATTTGATCAGGATTCTATTGCTGTTTGTGATCATCAAGCTCCTGTATGAAGGGCCAAAAACGTTTGGTCGAGCCCGTGAGCAGAGACACTTACGCGACACCCGCGAATATAGGGAAAAGAGTCTCCTTCCAAAATCAAGTTTACAATCCCAGCACTAGAATCGAACCCTCGATTGACAGAATAAACCCAATAGATGGGGTCGAAGAGCCCGCCCTCGTTCCACGAAATGTTAACAATAGGAAGGAGGCAGTCCCATGCTCCCTATCCGAATCGTTTCACTTGGGTGCCCTGATGGTCCCTCCCTTTCTCCCGTTATATATTATGTCAGGGATATTTAGTATATTTTGAAGTGGTCATTTGATTGCTTACCTTGTGTTAGAAGATTTGGCTAAAAGTAAAATTGGTCAGGGTTATATACCGTTCTTTACTTATTGCTCGGTGTTGTCTCGGTGTTTCTGCTTTTGAAGAGCTGACTTTAGGCAAAGGGCTTTGCTGGCCTATGGCCTATGCACGATGTCATATGGTATTGCTCGCGATAGGGAAGAGAACAGGAGAAAGAAGAGAAAGCATTAGTAATTGGTAACATGCTATGCGTATGTGAGATTGGAAAAAGTCACAGTTCTGTCAAAAAGCCAATTTATCTTCGCAATGACTACTACAAAACTATTTGGTCATTTTGTGACTTCCATCAATGCCGATTTGCCGTTTAATGCATGTACTAGAGCAAAATGCTTCTAAAATGCTTTTAAAATGCTTTTTCAACTGACCATAATAAGATAATATGAATAAGTCCTAAAACAGGATTTCAAAACAGCATTTTACGAGTTCACAAAGTCGAAATGAAACCTCTGATAGGAGTAAAAGGAATTTGAGAAAACAAGGTTTTAAGATCGTTCTAAACAAGCTGTGTAGGTTCTCGTAAACCTGACTAAAATATTAAACCTATTGGCACCTCTTAGTGTCATAATTAAACCAAATTTCTTTCTAGTGGCTTTCATAAGACTTTAATAAAAATGTTTGGCAATATTACTTGGGGCGTCCAGTAGATCTCGTCATCCTTCATGACCACGACGTCGCGCATCGCTGTTAGGATGTTTCCTACCAGCACATTCAGCATTCATCTTGAGTGATTGCCTGCTGCTCAGATACGGCCGGCTTCAACTGACGCTTCCGCATATGATGTTCATCTTGTCCAGATACTTGTTTGATTGATTCCACCTAACTCTTGACCCAAGGCGTGGAACGATTCGGACACCTTTCCCTCGTCTTCCTCTACAGCTTCTGCTGCACCTTATGGTCGAGCGACCGTAGCCAGGCTTCCGTTCGACGCTCTCGTCTTTCTCCAGAAGGGAGAGGATGCTGTAAATTTAAAGATGTTTAAGACAGCCAGGAAAGCTGGATCGGGGGGAAATCGAAATCCGGAGGTCACAGCGACGACAAAACGAGTTGCTCGCTGTTTCGAGCGGAACCCCAACCTCTCCATCCGAAATGTCGCAAAGAAGCTGGGAGTGGCGCCTTCAACCGTGGATAGAGCTAAAAAACGAGCTGGACTGCCGACTTACAAGAAAGTGGTGACTCCAAATCGCGACGATAAACAAAACACGTCGACCAAAGCACGATCGCGAAAGTTGTACACGACGATGCTGACGAGGTTTGATTGCGTGGTACAGGACGATGAAACTTAGGTCAAGGCAGACTTTAAACAGCTTACTGGACAGGAATTTTATACGGCAACCGGACGGGGAAAGGTGGTAGATATTTTCAAGTACATTAAACTGTCAAAGTTCGCGAAGAAATATCTGGTGCGGCAGGCAATCTGTACATGTGGCTTGAAGAGCAACGTTTACATTGTCACCGGAACCGTCAACCAGGAAATTTATCTGAGCGAGTACCTACAAAACGTCTACTGCCTTTTTTGAAGCGACACAATTGTTCCGTTCTATTTTGGCCAGATTTGGAATCTTGCCATTACGGAAAAAAGGCCTTGGTATGCTGCCAACAACGTTCAAGAACCCTCCCAACACGCCAGAGTTCCGCACAATTGAACAATATTGGGCCATCGTCAAGCGAAACCTTAAGAAGACTCAAAAAGCTGTTGTGAGTGAGAATCAGTTCAAGGCAAACTGGCTTTCTGCGGCGAATAAAGTGAACAAGGAGGGTGTCCAAAATCTTATGGCAGGTGTTAAATGAAAGACCCGGCAATTCGCGTTCGGTAAAAAGGAAGTTTGAAGACTGTATTCGATGAAATTTTGACACACAAAATAGGTCACCAAAAATTTTCCTTGAGCCCGATTCTTTTCAAACTCTCTGGAAATAAAGTACTACTAAATGGTTAAGTTTTGACATTATTGGTTTATTGAGCCTCTTCTCCCAACCCTAAAAGATATTTAAGAAAAAAGCGAGTCTCTTGGGTTGAACAGTGGATCGTAAAACAGGAATGTCACCTGGTACTGTCCAAAAATCAAAACAGTCGTATGAAGTCAAAATAGTTCCAAATCGCTACGACAAACCGAGCTTGACAGCAAAATCATGGGCTCGGCGTTTGTGCTGCGAACATCTTACAAAGTTTTTATGTGATATTATGGACGCTGAAACTTATGTCCTGGAGGATTTCAAGCAGCTATCAGGGCTGGTTATCTATTCTGGTTTGGCCAAAAATGCTACAGTTGAGCATTTCCGGATGAACAAGGCATCAACATTTCCCAAAACACACGCTGACGTTGAAGCATTCTCGACGGCAGCCATTACCTCAAAATTTAGAATTGATATAACTCAGAATCTGTACTAGATATTGAATATTTCATCACATCAGTTTGTATGCTTACTTGCTGTGTGCAATCTGATGGAGTTCGATTCAATGTTCATTCACTAACAATCGAGATTTATCAATTTGAAATAGCGAGGTAAGTTTGCGAGAGAGAGATAACAGATAGGAAAAAATACATGGAGCAACAATTCACCAAAGACAATCGATCGGATTTAGAATTCTAATACCTGACCTGCAAAGTTCTATCACTTAAGCAAATTTAACTGTTTTTTTTTCAAAATAAAAAATAAAATTTTTTCTTTTTGTTTTAAAAAAAAAAAAACCCTTTTTTATATATTTTTTTTACTGCCTTTCTTTCCTTTCCTGCTGTTCTTCTTCTTGTGGTGGTGGTTTTTGTGGTGGGGGAGTAGAAAAATAAAAATCAAATCTTATTTGTCTTACATGACAAGAATTATATGAAGAAAAAAAAAAGAAAGAAAAAAAAAAAATAAAGAAAATGGATAAGACTCCGACCAGACCGATGCGGGTTCCTTTCCGCAGAACCCAGCTATCGGTTGCGAGAAATTGGGTGGCATATTCAGTTCCACTGTTGTTGCATTGTTAGATATGCATTTCAAAGGAATATGCATATCATGTGAGGGGGATAAGATTATTCATGGAACGAGTCTTACAAGACTTCTACTTCGACAACCGGTGAACAAATCTAGAACTGCGCTCTGGCATAATGCATTGTTGATCGAGACTTTTATCGATTGCGGTATGCAGATTGTAGCCAGCGGAATGAAACGTTGAAGACCGATGATTGAGCAGTTGACTTTGTCTGTTTGTCTGGGCTGCATAAATGGATGATAGAGCTTTATCGTTGTCAAATGGGTCAACATGTGCAATATGACGATTCAATTCCATCAAAGTAAACCACCATGTGTGGCGTCACTCATGTCTATTTTTTGTCACAGTCCGACGAAGCAACCCACCATAAGGAGAGACGTCAATTTAACATTGAGGTCACCCGTGGCAAAAAAAAAGTCGATCAAGAATGCGAAAAACGAAACGACCCAATCATCCCAGCCCACAAAAACAAACATTGTTGTGCTGCGTCCAACCGGATCCTGCGCATCTCGGGGCGATCGCAATTTTCGCATTCGTTATACATGATCCTGAAGTGCAGCTGCCAGCCCGTCGTCAGTGGCAGTCGTCTGAACTGCACTGATTAGGGAACAAAGTCCGGCCAAGGGAGATGAAAAATTATGACCGCCCAGCAGGGCGGATGCCCATTTATCGTGCCCCGGCCTAACGGAGCTCCGTGTTCCGTGGAGATTTTCGCAGAACCTATCGATCGGGCAGCACGAAAACCCAAAGATAGGGCTTCCAGAGATTGATGACAGCGTATGAATCAATTAGCTGCTACAATGTTGAAAGCTGAGAGCCGGGGATCCGTGCGATCTCCAGCTGATTCCAATTTAGCACACAACCGATGAACCTCTTTCGTCAGTTCTATTAATTTGAACCTACCCTCCAAATGAGGGTGGAGGAGGGAGGGGGAGTCGACCAACGCGCGATCTAAAATCGATAATGACTCTCATATATTTCAACAACACAGACCGCAACCGATTTGATTTATCGATCTCCGTGGTGTTGTGGCAGAGAGCTAGGCCTAGAGCCAGAAATGTAAGAGATGTGTTTGCGAGCAGGGGAAAGATCAAAGAATCATAACTCAATCGGTTACGGTTATGGATCCTCGGCCGGCCAAGTACCTTAGCAAGGCAGCGAGGAACAAAGAGGAATGGTAAATTATGAAACCACAACAACACAGGAGGAGGGATGGGAAGAGAAGGATGGAAAAAACGGGATCGATCCTCGCCTCCGGGGAAAGTGTGCTGCTTTTGTCACTCGGGTTCTAAACGAAGTGGCTCTGTTGACTATGTGGGTGCTGCTAACGAGGACTAGTGTCACCCGAACATGGATTTTAACTTGACTGTAAGTAATATTAATAGATTTGTTTAGAGAATTTTCGAGCCGGCAATCCCGCCATCAACACAGATGTAATGTGGCATGTAATTGCGTTGACAGCGTGTGACGCAGAGAATGTTACTCCTGGGAATAATTAGGGGGTGTTTGTTTTGGGAATCGATCGCTGCTGGGGTGGGAAGTTTGTAAAACAAGTAAATATATATGTGGGAATGGGACAGTGATTGCATGTTTACAGTGATGGATGGCGGCAATTGTGAGGGAATTTGTTGATGTTGTTTATAATCTTGGCTTATGTGTTTTGTGTGTCGAATAGTTACTCGTATTTTGAAAGAGCATGAGCTTGAGCATGAGCATAATTCACAGCCCGAGATTTTTTCTTCGATATTGCCAGATCAGCTATAATTACACAGAGAAACAACAGATGATGCTCGGGAATAACATAAATCCTCAATGTGTAAAAAATCATGGTAATACCGGCGCACAGTGATCGGAAAAGCCTTTTTTCACGGCGAAATTAATAACTCCTAAGGGTTACGTTTCCGAATCATGGTGACTTCTACAAAGTTGTACCTAAAAAAATTGTCCATCTTGTGGTGATAATTTCGTAGTTCCAAACTTTACCGCTAGGGCAGCGCTGTTGCTAACATTTGAACGAAACACAATAGAAGGGTGATGTCAAAAACAAGTTTGTAGGGAATATAATTTCAAGCAACTTTGCTCAGGACATCATTTTTATAGCTCTTCATTCGACCAAGCCAGAGCTATTTTTCTGCTTTAAATCAGGGTGTCTCTAAATTATGTACTGATAGCTCATAGTTATGACTTGCAAGCGATAGTTTACGCTATGATGTAGAGCCGTGCCCGTTGTCGTGTGTACACTCTAGCGATAGTTTCTATGTTATAGTAGTAGGCTATGAACTATTCCATACGGACGGAATAGTTCATAGTTCGTTGGTCGAAGTTTTTTGGCAGTTCGTTTGAATTTTTTTTCTAGTTTGTGTTTTCGCGGTATTGTTAAAGCAAAAATGGACCAGGAAAATAAATTCCACTTGCTTGAGCTGTGAGAGCAACATCCGGTGTTGTGGAAACCAACTATTCCCGATCAGCTGGGGATGTGTCTACTTCAAAGTGAGTGTATTATTCTGCTTTGCAATTCCTCATCCGAAGAAAGTCTAGACCAGGTGATTTTGATACCTAGCTAAGTACTAAGTATTTTCAAGATGATAACGTTGAGAGGCATATTACGATTCATCCATTTTCGATGTTCAACCTTTGATTTTGATCCCTGACTGCAACCATACAATCACCCGTTTTGAAACTTGAAAAACCGAGTGGATCGAAACCAAAGCCAGCAGTGCGCAATTTGAAGCGTAAAAAGTCATTATGTGATGAGATGGCGCTTCTCTCGAACTGCGTCGAAATCGTTTCCAAACCACGGAACTTATAAAACCCATGAGTAAATCGACCAACTCGTTGCTGGAGATGTTATTGGCTGAAGACTGCCTTGTATAATAAATACTCGATGGCTTTAAGGAACTTGAATAACAAATTTGAACAGGCCTATGAAGAGAAAATAATTTTCAGAATGTCTCAATGGCAGCTGATCGTGTTCGCGTCAGATGAGCCATTCAAGTTACCCACTATCGGAACCAAAACAGGCATCTCAGGAGCCAAAGATCCTGCATCAGATTCCCCAACAGCAATCAGCAAATACCCCACCATCACTAAACCTTCCTTTTGCTCCAATGTTGACATACGTAA
This sequence comes from Aedes koreicus, assembly GCA_024533555.2. NCBI lineage: Eukaryota > Metazoa > Arthropoda > Insecta > Diptera > Culicidae > Aedes > Aedes koreicus. The sequence goes on from JAHHFK020002168.1 coordinate 59,601, forward strand.
ATTTGTTTTCAACATCCACCATAGCCATAAAGACTGTATTCGATGAAATTTGGACACACAAAATAGGTCACCAAAAATTTTCCTTGAGCCCGATTCTTTTCAAACTTTCTGGAAATAAAGTACTACTAAATGGTTAAGTTTTGACACCATTGGTTTATTGAACCTCTTCTCCCAACCCAAATGCCCGCACCTTTGCCTTGACCCCTTTCATCAAATTTTGGGCAATGATAGGACCGACTTGCTTACTTACTTTTAACCACACTTTCTTTAGTTCAAGTTCATTTTCTATCAGTTTTGGAGTTTTAACGAGCTTTGCCTTCATGATTGCCCAACATTTTTCAATTGGGCGAAGTTCCGGAGTGTTTGGAGGGTTGACGTCTTTTGGTACAAAAACTACATTATTATCTTTGTACCAGTCTAAGATGGGCCGGGCATAGTGGCAAGATGCTAAATCCGGCCAAAACAGTGTCGGGCCATCGTGAGATCTCAAGAAGGGCAGAAGTCGTTTTTGGAGGCATTCGTCCTTGTAGATTTGTCCGTTGACGGTCCCAGAGGTGATGAAGGGCTGACTCATTTTGCCACATCCGCAGATCGCTTGCCAGACAAGGATTTTTTTGGCGAATTTCGACAGTTTCTTCTTCCGTTCACTCTCCGGAACGGCCAACTTAGAGGTGGCGACGTAGTGTTCCTGTCCTGGCATTTGTTTGGTGTCGGCTTTAATGTAGGTCTCGTCGTCCATCACAATGCAGAACGGTTTTGTGAGCCACTACCTGTACAGTTTTCTTGCACGAGTTTTGGCCACCGAGTTCTGTTCATCGCTCCGGTTTGGTGCCTTCTGGACCTTGTACACATGTAATCCAGAACGTTTCATTGTTTTCTGCACAAAACAAACTGAAACTTTCGCCTTTTTCGCAACATCCCTGATCGAAATGTTGGGATAACGCTTAAATTGGTTCAATACCATCCCGGCCTTCTCCGGATTTGATGTGCCACGTTTTTTGCCACTACCATTTTTCCGCTTGGTTGTCTTACGGTCCTTGAACGTTTTGATCACATGAGATACGGTTGAATGTACGATTCCGAGCTGTTTTCCGATCCATCGATGAGAAGCGTTTGGGTTTTCGAAGTGAGTGTCCAAAATTTGTTGGCGCACTATTTCTTCATTCGAAGCCAGCGATTTTCACGAAACTCATTACACAATTGACACAAACAATGAAATACATTCAATTAAAATTTCAATAATTTTTACCCACACGCTAAAAAGTTACGAACAATTGCGTGTGTCCAAATTTCATCGAATACAGTCCTTAAGTATGATGCTGAAATGCTTTTTAAAATTTAAATAATCACTGACGGCCTTTCCAGGAGCTTATATACTACTGTGCTTTCTGTCTAACGCTTTTACACAATTGAAAAATTGCCAATTTTTTTTTCAAAATCACGTGAAATTTTAAGCCACTTCTTTGCTGTTCTAAGAACCGGAACATACGAATAATTTGAAACCTTACAGCAATGCATTTAACCGATTTCCTGGAACTTCTCTGAAGAACTACTCTGACCTTCTCAGAAGAACTTCCCTGAACTTTTCCGAAGAACTTCCCCGAAGATCTCTGAAGAACTTCCCCGAAGCTCTCTGCAGAATTGCACCGAAGTTCTCTGAAAAACTTCCCCGAAGCTCTCTGCAGAACTTCACCGAAGTTTTCTGAAGAACTTCCCCGAAGTTCTCTGAAGAACATCTCCGAAGTTCTTTGAAGAACTTCCCTGAACTTCTACAAAGAACTTCCCTGAACTTCTACAAAGAACTTCCCTGAAGTTCCGCTGAAGATATTCCCTGAAGTTTCGCTGAAGAACTTCCCTGAAGTTCCGCTGAAGAACTTACCTGAAGTTCTCTAAAGAACTTTCCTGAATTTATGTGAAGAACTTCCCTGAAGTTCTTCTAAAGAACTTCCCTGTAGTTCCTTTGAGAAACTTCCCTGAAATTCCTTGAAAGTATTTCCCTAAAATTACTTTCCTGAAATTCTCTGAAGAAATTTCCCAAACTTTTCTGAAGAATTATCTGAAGTTCTCTGAAGAATTTCTCTGAACTACTCTGAAGAAATTCCCCGAACCTCTCTGAAGAACTTCCCTATATTTCTCTGCAGAATTTCCCTGAACCTCTCTATTGAACTTCCCCGAATTTCTCTAAAGAACTTCCATTAAGTTCTCTGAAGTACTCCCCAGAACTTCTCTAAAGACCCAACTCCTTCAGCAGATTAGCCTCAATTTCCTAACCACGATGTCGTTCAGACTTTGCGAGTTTTTCGTTTTATCCGCCTTTCCAATATGATGTACGCAGCGACTGCAGCAATTTTTCTTTCTCTGCCCATAGCCTTCGAATGTGCCCATGATAACTTCCCAAATTTATTTTTTCAAAGCTCGCGACAAAATACATGCGACAAAGAAAATCAATTGTGTGTACACTGAAAAAAGTTATGTGATAACGCTGCGGCAGAGATTTCTTCTACATAGCTACTATTACTTCATTGCTGATATTTTTGGAAAACTATTTCTCGAATCTCATAGAACTATGAAATAGATATCTATAACGGCTATAACGGGAACTATAGCATAGATTTCAAACGCCGTGTGGCGGCACCTTTAGTTCGCCAAAAATCATGCATAATATTTTTTTCTACACTTCGTCTGAAGATTATTTTTTCCTAACAATTGAAACTTAAAAGTTAGAATAAAAAAACTGATTTTTTAGGGACACCCTAACCTAAACCAACAAAAAGCTCTGAACTACAACAGTGCGTAAGCGCCGGACGCTCCATTCGTGAATGAACAGCCTGTAACGTGTTTTATTGGCTTTGTTTGCGTAACTGTACAGCATTCAGTTTTGAAAGAATAAGTATTTCCAGTTTAGAGCTATGTCCATTTAGAATCCGGAATAATAAAATCATCTGTATCTCGGTGAAGAATTGACGTACAAATAAGTTTCATACATTAAAACAAAGGTCAAATCATTTCTCTTCGTTTCTAATGAAAATTCGCACATTCTTTTTTATTCCTCCCATCAAACGCTGCGCACCTCCGGAGTCAACTTCCTTGGCACATTTGTTCCACATTTTGGTCATCTGAGTCGCGTCCCGAGCCGTTTTTCCACTTTTCTTAAGCTTCCGCTTCATTATTGCCCAAAATCTCTCGATGGGCCGGAACTGCGGGCAGTTGGGTGGATTTATGTTTTTATCGATGAAATTTACGTTATTATTGCGGTACCACTGGAACTCGCCAAATCTAAGACTTTATGGCCTTTAATGAGCGGCAGTAGTTTTTGAGGCATTCTTCCTTGTACAGCTTCGAGTTCATCGTCCTATTAGTCACGAACACTTTGGTCTTTGCTCCGCAGCTGCATGTCCCTTGGCAAATCATCAGTTTTTTTTTGGCAAATTTGTCCAGAAAAGCAAACTTAATCTTTGCAGGAACATCTCCTCGTGCCGTCGCCATGAACAATTTTTGGCCAGGAAGCTGTCCGAAATCCGTTTTGACGTAGGTTTCATCGTCGATGAGCAGGCATCCTTGGTACTTCGTCAAAACCTGCTGGTACAATTTCCGAGCTCGAGTTTTGGTGACGAAACTTTGCTTCAACGTTCTGTTTGGTTGCTTGCTGGCTCGATAAGATCGATATCCTGCTCGCAAACGAATTCTTCGAACGGAACTGCGAGCAGCAGCGTATTTTTGTACGATTTCATTATCTGAGAGTCCAGGGTTTGCTCTGACGGTTCTCAACACCTTCGGGTTCAGCTTGCGGTCATATGTTCCACTACGACGCTTACCTTGAGGCACTCGATCCACGCTCTTTCGCTCCCTGAAACGTTTGAGCACATCATACACGGTTGATTTGGCGATTTTCAAAGTTTTTGCTTTGAAACACCGATGAATTTATACCACAGAAAGTGGGCGCCTAGGTCAACAAACCGCTGTAAAATAATTCTTGCAGCGGTCACTTTCCGTGCCGCTGCAACACAATAAGTGATTCCGCATTCTAACTGTTCAGAACTTTAAGTTCACGAAACGATTAATTCGGATTTTGCTGCCATTCGTACAAAATGCGTTTGCGAACCTCTACTTAATTCGAAGCCATTTGACCTAATGTTACAAGAATGTAAACATTCTGAAACAAAGTGGAGAGTGGTCCGTGAATTCCAAATCTACACTGAAATAAAAGTGTCCAAAATTTAACGTGAACAGGCTTTAGTTGATTGAAGTGACATTCAACTTTAGATCCTAACTTTCGAGTTTCACAACCGTTTGGATGAAGATTTCCGAGGAGTACTTCAGAGTGGGCTAGGATCCTTTGTTTATAAAAGTAAAGATGAAGTGTAAATATTGGTATGCATTTCTGTAACTCTGTGAATGTGCAACAAAATAAACTTAAATAATGTTAAGAGGCGGGGGGAAGTTGTTGTCCTAATTTTTCCCCCTGGGGGGGAAAAAGGCGGAAAAAGTTTTTTTGGTTGTGCCCCAGGGGGGGTGGGGGGGGGAAAACATTAGGGGTTTTCGTGGGGGGTTTTGTGGAGATGGGGGGGGCCGAGTAATTCATGTTAAGGGCCTAAAAGCCATTTGTAAACAATGACTTTAAATGTCGATTTCTCTTGAATCCTAAGTCACTCTCGTGAAATGAAAGCAGCATTTGGTAGAAGAATGTTAGTTCTACCATATGGCGTAGCTGGATATAGTGGGAGTCTCGTGATTCGTGAGAGATCAACGTTTAAAGTCATTGTCTTATAAATGGTTTACAAATGGCTTTTAGGCCCTAATCATGAATTACTCGAGATCTGGCCAAAATAGCGGAGCTTCGTCGTGCTGCTGCAAGAACGGCAAAAGGCACTTCTCGAGGCACTCAGATTTGTAGATCTCGCCATTTACTGTGCCCTTTGTCACGAAAGGCTCACTACTCAGTCCGCAAGAGCAGATGGCCTGTCAAATGAGATATTTGGAGGCGAACTTCGACATTTTCTTCTTCTTAAATTTGTCGTCCGCATAAAACTTGCTCTTGCCAGTGAAAAACTCCAACCCCGGAATTTGCTTAAAATCGGCTTTTATATACGTTTCGTCGTCCATCACACAGCAGCCATATTTTGTCAGCATCTTCTCGTAGAGCTTCCGTGCCCGAGTTTTATCCGTCGATTGTTGCCGCTCATCGCGGTTTGGGAAGTTCTGTACCTTTTATGTATGTAGTCCAGCTCTCTTCTTTGCATTCTGGACGTAGCTCTGCGACATGCCGATCTTTTTAGCCAAATCACGGGATTTGCTTTAATCATCCGCTTCACCTTTCCCTCCGTCTTTTTGTTCTCCGGTCCCGGTTTTCTTCCAGCTCCTTTGCCGTGGTCCAACGTCAATCGCTCCTGGAACCGCTTCAACACTCTGGAGACGGTTGAATGGTGAATGTTCAACATTTTTCCCAACTGCCGGTGCGACAGGTCAGGAAATTCCAGGTGTTTGGAAAGAATTTGTTCTCTCGACTCGCGTTGGTTCACCTCCATTTTCGTTGAATCGAAAAACACGACGTCGAGTTTGACAGCATGTAAACAATACACATCAATGAGAAAGTGTGCAAAATTTGGTTGATTTTTACCCAATGGTAAAAAAGTTATGCCCTGTTGAATGTGTCGCAATAATTTCGTGTTCGCCCTTTACGGTAGGTAAAACACGTGCACGGAAGCTCTACACCCAGATGTTTACAAAGCCACATTGCCTCGTTATGGATGATGAGACGTATGTAAAAGCAGACTTCCGACAGCTTCCGGGGCTCCAGTTTTTCACTGCTCATCATAAATTCGATGTCTCTGAGGACGTTAGAAAGCAGAAGATGTCAAAGTTTGCCAAAAAATATATGATTTGGCAAGCAATTTGCTCGTGTGGAAAGCGGAGCACCCCATTCGTGACAACTGGAACGGTCAATGGGCAGGTGTACCTAAAGGAATGCCTCCAAAAGCGTCTACTTCCTCTTCTGAGGTCACACGATGGTCCAACGATTTTCTGGCCGGATTTAGCCTCGTGCCATAACTCGGAAGAGGTTTTGGAGTGGCACAAGGCTAAGGAGGTCAATATCGTGCCGAAGTATCTCAACCCCCCGAACGCACCGGAACTGCGGCCAATTGAAAAGTACTGGGCCATCATGAAGCAGGCACTTCGGAAGCATCCTAAGGAAGTGAAATCGGAGGAAGATATGAAGAAAAAATGGATTGCCACGCAAAAAAAAAGTTGGTCCAAATGTTGTACAGGACCTTATGAGTAGTGTAAAGAAGAAGGTTCGTGCAATTGGATATGGAATTTAAATTGAATAAAACAAACATGGGAAAATATTCATAACGTGTTTTATTGTACTTCCTGAAAGTATGAAGATGATTGGTTGAACGGGCGAATTTTGCCGAATATTTGTTTGTGTGTCGCAATTTCATTCCGTACACCCTTTATTTGGCTAGGATCGAAACAGACAAGCGTTTAAAAGTTTTTGTTTTTCTTCTATTAAAATATATTATCCGAAAATGTTTGTACGAATATATTTGTTATTGAAAATTTATCATCGTAAAACCAACTAAACCCACGTTCTTTTTCTTTACAGGTAAGAGGAAGCCTTCAAATATGAAATCTAGTTGACAATTTCGTGAGTATCTATTAATAACTGTAAAGTATTTGGAACATGGTTTTGATTGATTTATCATGTTCAAGATCCCGACCTCCCAACATTTAACATTGCAATCTTCATTCATATAACCGTAAAATTGAAACAACGGTCCCAATTCTCAGGACAAAAGAGCAGAACCCCCTCCCCGTGTGTGAGAGGGGGGGGGGAGAACTCCACTTACCAAACAGAATAATCATAAATCTCCTCTCTCTCTGTTGTTGGCGGGTTGGTTTCGGGGCCACACGTTCCATCGAAAGCAGAGGGATAATTTGAATGCGATTTCAATTTCCGATAAGTCCGGCCAACATGTAAAACATGGAACTTTGGGGAAACTTTTTTTGAACTATTTTCCAGCACGGTCACAGTCATCACGGAGCACGGAGCTCGGAGATCTAACATGGCCGATAACAATCAACAACGACCGTGGCACCGTGGAAGAAGGGGCAGGAGGAAAGACAATGAACTTCGTAACACACGGGGGATGACGGGTTTTCTCTTTGGGCTAGAAGAGAAATTGTGCGCTAACCAGCCACCACCAGCATCGTCATCATCATCATCATGACTGGTAAATACATGGCTGGTACTTCAGGCCGAGTATAATATAAACAACAATTGAATTAATTTCGCATTTAAATGTTTAGCATTTTTCTGCACTTGTTGGTTGTTGTTGCTATTTTTTTTTTCGGTGTCACCAGCATCCGCGTCAACGCAGCAGCAGCAAGCGTGAACAACAAGAGATCACGCGGGAGCGCAAGGGTTTCTATAAAATTCTGATCATGTCCACTGGCTGTCAGTTGTGTGCCGGACGGATCGAGTGGCTGGCTACCGGTTTCTTGAGGCCCATTCAACGATCGGCTACTGGTTTCCATTCGGGGTAGGGAGGTTCTTGTTCTGTGGGAATTCGTTTGATGTGTTGTAATTGATCTTGAAATATCTCATTTTGCCTTCACTCAGGGCAGAAAGTAGGCTGTGTATTTTGGGAATCTTCGGAAATAGTTATTTTCAGTTGACAATGTTTTCCAAATAGATAGTTTATTCAACTCGGTCTGTAGCGGAATCAGCTCTGGTTTGCAATGGTTCAATAGTGGTCGCAGACCTACTCAAAAACTGATTACTGGAACTCACATGAACTTTCAAACACTGAACGCTGTTGAAAAGCCATTTGGAGCAACCAATTTCAACTTGAAAAATCCTGGCCAGAACCACTGGTGGGATTCTCTTTCGTAAATGAAACCATGTTGAATTCTAATGTATGTCTCCACTCCATCGATCTCCGAAAGCCACTCCTGCTGTAAATTGCATATTTTTCGTCAAGAAATCCAACTGGCCGCAACCACCCTACCAATTTCCCGATAATTAAAGCAAAAGTGACATTTTGACGAGTGGTTTTTCCTCACGGTCGCCCGTTCGTTCGTCAGTTTTTCCTTCGTCCGCCATGTCCGCCACCCCGTGCAGCTAGGCAGACAAAGCAGTACTCATCTTTTCGCGCCGTGCCTTCTTTGGGCCGGAACGTCGTAGGAAATTGTTCCCAGCTTTTCTAAACACATTGCCATCCGGATGGCAGCAGAAAGACGGGGGATAAAACAAGTAATTATAAACAAGATCGTGGGAAATGTTAATTTAATTCTGTTCGCGTCTTCCACTTCAATTCACCCAGCGACGACGCGATGCGACTGGGAAAACTTCTCTCCCACCTCGCCCCCTTCGCCGTCATCATCGCGGCAATCGTCAACACGATTGCCACCAGCCATTATCGGCGAGGAAAAGTCTCAATGTCGGATGGGGAAGAACAATCGCGTTGGTGGAGTGGTCGGAGGACGGGGGGTCGGAGGGACGGAATCCATCTCGATTAATTGAAACTTGATACCGCTACTGAAGCAGGCCATGTCCACTGAGTCGATGTTGACGAGTTGCATCTGCTGACATACGGCACAAGGCCTGCTTTGTGATCGCGACAAAATTCCGGGAAAAAGTTGTGAATAAATAATTAACGACAGCGAGAGAGGCGCTTAAAGGCTTCTGCACTTCGTCGAAGTCGTCGTCGGCGTTGTCATTTGAACCAGATTCCCCTTCTGGCAGTGGAATTGGCGATGTGTTTGACGGCAGAAGCCCGCCCGATGCGAACGCTAATGAGTAATTTGCCTGCGGTGGCGCCCTGCTGGCGTTGGTGACCTAATGTCAATCGAGCTAATTGTTAAGTCTGGCCATGGCTCAGGAATCGATCGAAAACTGGCGATGACAGCGGGCTTTTGGGAAGGACTTGCTACTGGATTTGCTCGACTTTGTTGTGGCGTGAACAGAGTGTTGTTCAGGTCTGTTAACAAATTTCGGCGTAGCAAGCGTTCTTCGGAGATTTCTGTTCAGCTTGAATACGCGTGTAGGTTAAGGTTTGTCGACATTCTATCAAGTTTGAAATATAAGTTGTTTGAATATTTTAACCAAACACAATCTCAGCATGGATATTAAGCTTCTTGGAGCAACAACGGTGCTTCAAGACCTGTTATTCAGCCCTTCTGTGTTATATCAACAACATTTCTGTTAGTTACATTCTATGTATTCTCTGCTTCATTCTTGCAATTGAAAGCCGCGGCGTGGTTGCCTCTTACCCCCAGTCGGTCTGGTATCGATTCCAGTTGGCGCCGTTGGAATTGTCTGAGACGAATAACCTTTGATCCGTCGGAAGGGAAGTAATGCCGTTGGTCGTGGCCCGTGTGCTGAAAGGTTCGATATGTCCAGGTGGGTGGGTCCAGGTCATCTCCCTGGCGGGACGAACCAGCCTCGGGCAGAATGTCACGTAAATACGAAACAATAACAAATTTTTTTTTTGCAATTTATTCGTCTACTTTGAAGCTGAATAATTGGGTTTGAGTAATGATATGTCTCATACATGTTTTAAAATTACCATTGAATATTGTCAGTATATTACCATTGAATATATTCAAGTCGGCAGTAGCATCAATCATACTCTCTAAGCTACTTGGAAAGTGATATCTACACATACAGCTCGATTCAGGGGTATTTGGTACTCTCTAGTTCAGCACTATGTTCTCAATAATAAAAAAGCAAGAATGCGACTGTTTCCATGTCGTTTTCGTTGAATTCCTTTACCGGTCCTATTCTCTTTCTCTACTGCTTGCACTTTTCGAATTTGGATAGCTGAGTTTGAACTAATACAGAAAGTATCAATATCAGTACCCGGGAATTGCTGATTTTCACTAACAACTTATGTCAGTATCAACTGACATTCAAAAATTTGAATTTGATTCGCCTAAATCTCACTTTCTAACTGATATTGACACCGTGATGAGACCTACTGAGATTTGAAATCCTAGAGCAAATATTTCTCATTGACGCCTTCCAAATTATTGATAAGCGGAAAACTTTTCGAAACTATCATAACTTCTAGTAAAAAATTGGTGAAAAGGGTGAAATTTGCAACTTTTAGAAGGAAGAGAGAGATGTTTTTGATGTTTGAGGAGAGAACAGAAAATTTTAGTTTTGAGAGGATTCCGGCGGTGGAAAGAAAAATGGTGTGGAGGGAGGGGGGGGGAAGAAGAAAAGGGATGATGGGGGGGGATGCGGAGAAAGAGGGGGAAAGAGGAAGGGGGAAGGTGTGGTGTGGGGTTGGTTTTGGTTGGTGGGGTGGGAAGAGAGGGGGAAATTTTGTTTGATAGCAAAACATCCAAAACAAATTGAATTTTTTACAGCGTTTCATAGTCCAAATCATATGCGCATTTCATTTTATGGTGAACATTGGTACGATAAGAGCCGAAAATTTATGCACCTCGGAAATTATGCAAGTTTACAACAACAAAATTAAAACAAATGTATTCGATAAATTAATCATGAATTTCAAAAATGCAAAAATTGGCCACCGATCTACAGTTCATTTGCGTGACATTCAAAATTTGGTGCATTTACTTTTACACATTCCAATTATTTCTTATATTTCAATATGGCGATTTGAAAAAAATCACAATTCTGCCATAAAGCCAAGTTATCTTCGCAATGACTTCTTTAAAACTATTTGATTATTTGGTGGCTTTCCTCAATGCCAATTTGCCGTATAATGCATTTACTCGGGGAAAAATGGTTTTAAAATGCTTTTTCAACTGACCATAATAAGATAATATGAATAAGTCCTAAAACGGCATTTCCAAACAGCATTTTATGAGTTCATAATGCCGAAATAAAACCTCAGAAGACGTCGGTGCTTGCTCGCGTTCAGATGTGTGAAGTGTTTTAGAATTTTCGTGTTTTTTGTGCTGCTATTTCGGGGATCAAATTCGGTTTTGGCTGTGAAGAGAAAGTATCTACATAGTTGTTGTGTCGTGCGGGTCAAAATCAGTTTTTTTGTGAGCCGTTTTTTTTATTAGAATTTGAATTCGTGAGATCAAAATAAAAAAAAATAAAATTGATGCCGAGGTTGCTTTCCGTCGTCGTGGCGACGCTTCCCTCGCGTTTCGTTTCAAGTCATTGCGCAGATTTCGGTTGTAATTGGTCTTATTTTGGGCTACCACAAAGTCGCCAAATTTGCCGTGTCCGTCCGATGGAAAATGAGATCAGGTTGAAATACAAATGCATTTTTGATGAATAGTGGTCGTCAAGTGTAGTGGTGTCCGTATAAAATATAAGTAGGAAGATCGGGAAGAGCGAGAAAGGAGACGTGTTCCGAAAAGTTTTTGGTGGTGGTGATTTTGAGTCGAAAATCATCGAAGCAACGATGAGAATAACTGTCATACCTTGCTGTTTAGTGTTGGTGTTGGTGGATCGGCGTTTATTATGGCCTTATCGATGATGTTGCATGTTGATAATGGGGCCATTCAAAAATCACTTGCATTCCTTGGGGAGAGAGCGGGTCTGGATAATGTGACAGTGTGGGTAATGGGTATGCATCTTTGTGGCAGATGGAGGGGTGAGAGTGCCGGAAAAAAATGCTGGTAAGAACGTTATATTTAGCATTCCCGATGTGCTAGATGATGATGAGTAGCATGAGCTGTGGGTGTGTGTTTGTAGCCGCTTATTGAGAACATATTCAAAATGGCAGCAACGACAACAGCTGCTAAATGAGATCCGGCAGTGTTCCCGAAAATGCGGTGAGACCTTTCTAATTTTTGGACTGCTTAGTTTTTGTTTATTTCTCGAGTAATTCATGTTAGGGGCCTGGAGCCATTTGTGGACGGTGGCTTTAAATGTCGATTTCTCTTGAGTCTTAAATCACTCTCGTTAAATGAAAGCAGCATATTGTAGAATAGTGTTAGTTCTACCATATGACTTGCTGGATATAGTGGGATTCTCGTGATTCGTGAGAGATCGGCGTTTGGAGTCATTGTTTGCAGATGGCTTTTGGGCCCTAATCATGAATTACTCGAGATTTCTTATATCTTAATATTAGTTGAAAACCCCGTAAACTGTTTTTCTATATTTTTTATATTCTTATTTGTATTTCAGAGTTGATAATTTGGAATACCAATCATTAACATATATGTTCTAAATTTTTAGTATAATGAATGCTTGAAATTGGTACCTTCTTCATAAAAAAAAATAATTCAAAATTCAAAAACAAACATTGCTTATGATCCTACATTTTCTATTTGACAGGCATAAAGAATAATGTATGGGCCCAGTAGGAAACATAAGTTGGCAGAGAATTCAAATTTCCTTTTATTTTATTTTTTTAAATTTTTGATCTATTAAGTTTCCATTTTTGAGCAATAATCATACTCATAGGAAATTTATTTCGCCTTATTGTTTGCTTAAATTTTCTTTGCTATTTTGCTAGGCTACCAGGTGATCAACTTTCTTTCATTAAATCACGCGGAAAATTTTCGTTATTTCAGAGTTTCAATCAACTAACACTGCTGCGGAAGAGACAAATAGCTGCATTTAATTATTGTAGTACATTATTTAGTATTTCATTACAGCATCGTATTATTTTCATCATATCATTATTGTTTGTTATTATAATCACATTAAGATTTTTATAGAAATAAATAAATAATAATAATTAAATTTTATCTGCTTCAAGGTTACAAGGAAGTTTATTCCAGATAGTATAGCAATTGTTGCACTGTAGCTGAAAGCTCTCTGATTAATTCAGATCATTGGATATTATTATAATTAATAAATGCTTCTCAATTCTGCTGATTATGTATATCCATATGACATAAATAAATATATATTTTTTATTGTTTAGTGTATAATTAAATGTTTTATGGATATTTATACTTCATTTAATTGCGAAATAACCTTCACATTCCGGAGTTACATTCATCTACCAATGATGGAGCTGTCAAGAGGTACCAAGCAGCACATTATTATTATATGCCTATTATCACTATTTTAATTATTTCATCATATTATTTTATTTATAACCATATTAAAATTACAGGATGACGAATTTCAACTATGACATATTTTTATTAAATATTCTTGTATATTTCATTGCTGTAATACATACTACATTTATTGCATATTATGACATATTATTTACATTATATATAATAAATACTGGGTTGGGAGGGAGCATCAGGGTATCATTCAAGCTTAAACTGGACGATGGTTTGATTGACTGCCTGAGTCTAGGAGGGAACGAGCATTATCATTTTCTTTATCCTACCGATTCGATTGTGATGCTGCGAATTCTACTCCAACAGTTTCAGTGAGAGTGACGCGCCCTTCTTAACAAGCCATCCTGTAGAAAGCTTAATGAGTATTGCGAATTGGGTTATTCGAATTGTTGGATCGTATCGTTGGAAGGAGATTCTTAATTTCCCGTGGATTTCGCGTGAGTGTCTCTGCTTACGGGTCCACCCCACCGTTTTTGGCCCTTCATACAGCGATACAGTGAATTCAGATCGGTGGCTCAATTTGATCTTGCTATTAAGTGGAGCTGCATCCAAGCCAAGCGCTAGAAGGGATGGTGGCTACCATACATACATAATGAAAAAAAGAGGAGAAAAGATTGAGGTTTGGGTTTTAAAGGAAAAGGGAAAAATTTTGTAAAAAAAATAGGGGGGTTGGGGGGTGGGACTCGAAACGGGACACGCTCACTTGACGAGTTAACAGTCAAATCAAGTGATTCGACTCAGCGTGCAAATTAGATGGAGTGTCGACTAACTCGATTTGACAATTGTCGACTCGTCAAGAGAGAGCGACTCGTTTCAATTCATTCGACACGCAGAACAGACCCAAATACCTAAAGCAGCCCTGATTTGAACAGAACAGGTACGCTGTTTGGATGAGGAGTTTTTTTTATCAAGCTATCTACATATTCTTTGCGCATTGTTCAGCTTTTGAAACTGTTTTGAACCGTCGTTTGTCTGTAGAGCAAATAATAAGTCATTCCTCATTGGCTGTGATGCCAACGCACATCATACCGTATGGGGTAGTACGGATATCAACAGTAGAGGGGAGTGCTTATTGGAATATTTCTCAACAAATAATATAGACATATGCAATAAGGGCCACGCACCTTCCTTTTTTAATTCTATTAGACAAGTAGTCTTTGATCTTACGTTGTGCAATTGGCAATTTACGAAAGAATTGCAAATTGGGAAGTTTCTGAAGAAACGTCATTGTCAGATCATAGACACATTATGTTTGAATGGAGTGGAGGGAATCGGTCAACTACTACGTTTAGAAATCCTAGGAAAACTAACTGGGATCAATATGTACAGTGTTTGAATTCGGAGTTATTTACAGGAGATGGAAAGATTGATTCAGTTCAGCAATTGGAATAATTTTCTCAAAAGGTAAATGATTTGATTTTGAATTCTTTCAATATCAGTTGTCCTATCAAGGAATCGTCCTCTAACAGGGATGTTCCGTGGTGGAACTCTAAGTTGGAACGTCTGCGTAAAACGTCCCGTAGATTGTTTAATAAAGCGAAAGAACCTCAGATTGGACCCCCTATAGGAGTGCACTTAGTGAGTACAATAGAGAAATAAGAAAAGCCAAACAAAGATCCTGGGTTTTAACGTGTGAAAACATAAGCAATAGCCCGGAAGTCGCCAGCCTTCAGAGGGCTCTTGCAAAGGATCACACGATTGAACTTGGGAATCTGAAAAATGAGGATGGAGTTTTTACAAAAACTCCTAGTGAAACGTTAAAGTTGATTATGGAAGCACATTTTCCTGGATCAGTTTTGTGTGTAGATCCAATCAGAGAAGGATCACTTGAAGATGAAAGAAGTTCTACAAGGACATCTCAAATGTCTGTTAGAACAAAAATCGCCGCAAATGACTTGGCTGATAAAATCTTTAAGAAAGCCATATTCCAACTTCATGGACACAAGTAAAAGTTATCTTCATACCTAAAGTAGGAAAGCGAGACAAGGCGCATCCGAAATCATATAGACCCATTAGTCTTTCACCAGTCCTATTAAAGACTATGGAAAAAGTGTTGAATGATTATATCAATTCAAATTACATGAACAAGCATCCACTATCTGAGTTCCAGTTTGCTTACCAGTCTGGTAAGTCAACCGTTACGGCACTGCATAGTGTGGTTTCAAAGGTAGAAAAAGCACTTTCTTAGATATTGAAGGAGCTTTCGACAACGCCTCCTATTCGTCTATGGCTCGTGCCATGAAGAAAAGGAACTTTGACATGAACATAATTAACTGGGTTCATACCATGCTCGCAAAAAGAGAAATCACTTCACAGCTGGGAAGTTCGTCTATTACACTACGGGCAACGAAAGGTTGTCCCCAAGGAGGAGTCCTCTCACCACTAATGTGGTCCTTAGTTGTAGACGATCTTCTAAGAAGCTTAGAGGAAAAAGGTTTCGAGGTTCTAGGTTTTGCAGACGATATAGTCATTATAGTGAGGGGAAAATTTGACAACATCATTTCAGAAAGAATGCAATGGGCCCTATAATTTACCCAGTCTTGGTGTATCAAGGAGGGCCTTAGCATTAATCCATCCAAAGAAGTAATTGTACCTTTCACTAGGAAAAGGAAGTTTAGTCTAACAGCGTTTCAGCTAGGAGGATTAAAGATTCATCTTAGTGAACAGGTTAAATACTTAGGAGTGATACTGGATGCCAAACTGAACTGGAATGCTCATCTTGAGTGTATGTGATCGGTAAGGCAACCAGTGCTTTCTGGATATGCTCAAAAACATTTGGCAGAAAATGGGGTCTAAGACCAAAAATGATAATGTGGATTTATACATCCATAATACGTCCAAAAGTAACGTATGCTTCTCTTGTGTGGTGGCCAAAAAACAAAAGAGGTTACTGCACAGAAAAAGCTTACAAAACTTCAACGGCTAGTATCCATTGCTATAACGGGAGCGATGCGCAGCACTCCATCAAATGCGTTGAATGCAATTCTAAATCTGCTGCCTTTGCACGAATACGTGCAACTAGAAGCGGAAAAGAGTATGCTTAGACTTAAACGGCTGAAAACTTTCCTGTCTGGTGACTTAGTCGGTCACCTGAGCATTTCACAAAGCTTTCAAAATGGGCTAGTGATGTATATGAATGGAGACTGGATGAAATCTGTGGAAAACCATGACATCCCTTACAACATATGTGAAACGTCACGTATAGATTGGGAAGTCGGAGGTCCCACTGTTCGTCATGGCTCCATAAAATTCTTCACAGATGGCTCAAAAATTGGAACAAAAACGGGAGCAGGAATCTTCGGCCCTGGGGTAGAAATCTCAGTGGCATTGGGAAACTATCCAACGGTTTTCCAAGCGGAGATCTTTGCTATGATAAAATGTGTTAACGTTTGTCTGAAGGGGAAATATAGATATGCTAATATTTGTATTTTTACAGACAGCCAAGCGGCACTCAACGCTTTAAGTAATTATAAATGCACATCCAAACTTGTCTGGGAATGCATTCTTTCATTTCAAAAGGTGTGCCAAGAGAACTCGGTAAATTTATTCTGGGTTCCGGGACACTGTGGCATTGAAGGCAATGAAAGGGCAGACGAGCTAAACAAGGTTCAAATGCACAGTTTATTGGCCCAGAACCATTCTGCGGTATATCATACTGTGCCGTAAAAATGGAATTAAAATCTTGGGAAGTGCAAAAGGTGTGACCAATTGGTTAGTCTCCACAAAGTGTGTACAAGCGAAAATTTTTATAATTACAAGTGTTACAATCTGAAAAAGCTTCTGGAGCTCAATAAGAGAGTTCTTTGTACCTATACTGGCCTAGTAACCGGACATTGCCCGAGTAGATATCATTTGAAAAACATTGGCCAGGTTCAGAATGATATCTGTCGTTTCTGTAACATGGAACGTGAAACTTCGGAACATCTGCTTTGCAGTTGTGATGCTTTGTACAAGAGCAGACTTAAATTTCTGTACAGTGGCTATATGCAACCTAAAGAAATTTGGACTGCAAATCCTGGAAAGGTGGTGGGTTTTATAAACTCAATTTTGCCTGACTGGGAGACGCGTCTTAGGCTGGTCACTTGACAAATGGTGATCTAGCTTTAAGATGCGAATTAGAATAGTAAACAGGGGTATACCACTAAAGTTCAACTCAGTGGACGCAGTGGTTCTACGCCCCAAAAAAAAAAACCAAAAAACCGTCGTTGGTTCACCAACTGTGCTCGTTGAATTAGGGATGGAGATGGATAAAAAATAAAGTATCCTGCAGTGCGCTAACGGTTGGACATAAATCGGCAGTAATCAGCTTCTATGCTTACAGTTGTGGTGATGTGATGTGGTATAATATATCCTGTAGCAAGTAACTTTCGGAAGTCCATTACTAAAGGGTGTTCACAGTTGAATTGCATCACTTTAAACTCGTCCTCAAAAAACAAGTCTCTCAACCGATTGTCATACAATATTTGAGGAATAATATTTAATTTATAATATTGGTTTAGGTATTTTTATTTCACTGTATTTCTTACCAAATCCAAAAGCCCGAACTTTCTTCTTAATACCACGCATAAGATTTTGTACAACGCTTGAACCGACATTTTTTTCCGCTTTCAACCGTGACTTCAACATTTCCGGTTCTGTAGTGACAACTTTAGGATGCTTACAAAGTTCGTGCTTCATTATAGCCCAATATTTTCCAATTGGCCGCAACTCTGGAGAGTTTGGGGGATTAAGATCCTTCGGCACGAGATTGACACCATTCGTCTTGTACCACTCCAGAACATCCTTGGAGTAGTGACAAGAGGCTAGGTCCAGCCAAAAAATTGTAGGAACGTTGTTTGTTTTGAGAAACGGAAGCAGTCGTTTTTTCAGGCATTCATTCATGTATACTTGACCATTTACAGTTGAAGTTGTCACGAAAGGCTTGCTCCGTTTACCACACGAACAAATCCCCTGCCAAATCTTGAATTTCTCGGGCAACTTTGACACTTGCTGTTTCCTGAGAGACTCTGGAACATCGAACTTGTCTTTCGCAGTCACATACTGGTTGCCGGGAGTTTGTTTAAAGTACGCTTTTACGTGTGTTTCATCAAGGGGGGAAAAACATAATATTTGTTTTGAATCGGAATGGAGTAAATGGCTCATATTGTATCAATTTCGTGTTTTATGTGGAAATAGGACAAAGCTTGGACGAAGGACGAGGTTCCAACTCGACGGAGAAGTAGGGCGAACGAGAAGTCTAATGAACGAATACGCGATTGAAGAAAGCAATAAAGGTAGTTACCTAAAGGAAGGCGGGTGAGAAAGCATAATATTTGTTTTTGGACAGGAAGGTAGGAAAATATGTTAGCACTGGAAAGTGTTTGTATTTGGAATAGGAAAATACGGTGGTGGGAGGGTCTTTAGGAGATAGAACGAAAGTGAGAATGAATGAGAAAGAAATAAAGAAAAAAAGGAGGGATCCGCATGACTTCTACCATGTGTCAATCAGATACATGAAAATCATTTACACTTCCAGAATAAAAAAAAACTACCATTTTTTTAATTCGGGCGCGGATTTAGAATTATAAAAGCTGAATCACAATAATAAAAAAAATCTTACTAATTCTTTTGAGTCAACCTAATCCAAACAAAATTCACTATTTACAACCTGTTCGATTGCACTTCTCGGAAGAGTACTACAAGCCATCATCTTGCAAAACACGACTCAATCAACATCCCTACCGCATCCTCCATCCCCTTGGTCGCAGCCGAGAGCCAGTGCCCGCAATTTTTCTCTTTGAAAATCTCAATTAACATCTCGTTGACGCCCACCAAGCAACGCTGCCATTTCCCGCGAAACGCTCCCCAGCGAAAGAACAAAAAAAAAATGAGGCAATAACTGCGAGGTAAACGCCTTTTCGCGGTTTGTTTCGTTGCTGCTCGGCGGCGGTAGCAGCGCAGCACACCTCGATTTGATTGATTGGCCTTGCCTCATTCCCTATTCAACGGGGAACAATTCCACACCACATGGCGGACGGGGACTCATTGTTAAGCTCTCGTAATCGTCTTTGTGAAACAAGATGCATTTTTCATTTCCGAACTCTCTCGGCTTGCTTGGTGCGACGAAATATGAGTGACACTTTATTATCGCCCATTATGTGCCTCATCAGCCGAAGTAATCTGGTGAAAATCCAACAGTGGGTGAGCGAGGGTGACCGGGAAGCTTGATTATTCATATTGGCAATAGGTAATATTTTATCGCGCGGGATCTTGAGTTTTGAGTTTCGAGTAAAGCTGGAAACCGGAATCGGAGGTGGGAGTACCTCTCATGTGGTGCAAGGACCACCAGCGGTTAAAATTTATGCAAAATCACCGCAGTTTCTTCAGAACGGTGAGAAGACGGCGGCGGTGGGCTTCGGTTCCGCATCATCTTCGGAGAGGATGGAAATTTATTGCGGTTTTTTTTTGGGTGGCATGATCCTCGCTATCCCTTCATTGAGGGGGAGGGTGAAAGACGAAGCGTGTCGAAGTGGGAAACGACTAGCTTAGGTTATTTAGTTGTTTGGTTTGGTTTGGTGGGGTTTGTTTGCTTCTTTTTTGTGTTGGGGTTGGGGATGGGGGTGGTGGGTGTGGTTGGTGGCGTGTGTGTGGGTGGGGGGTGGTGGGGTGGTTTGGTCTGGTTTTCTTTGTCTTATCTTTTTTTTTATTTTTTTTTGGTTTGGGGTTTTGTGGGTGTGGGCGGTGTGTGGGGGGGTGGGGGATGTCGCTCTGTTGGTTTGTTTTTGTTTTTGTTTTTTTCTGGTTTCCGGGCGGGTGTGGGTGGGGGGTCGCTGTGGGTGGTTGGTTGGTTTGGTCTCCAGGGGCCTCATTGGGTTTTTTTCCCTTTCTTGGATTTTTCAGTTGGCGGTTCGTGTATCATCCAATTTTATCTAATATGTCATAAAATTTCAACGGGGTCCCACCAACAATCCGATTGCATTGGGCTTAAAAAGTTCACAAAATGCACTTGGAGTTTAACATTAACTTAACCGGCATTTTGCGCTAGAATTCTACTGAGAAAGAACTCCTCATGCATTTAATCTGAAAAAGTCATACCTTGTACTCCATTAACGCTTTTGCGAACTTTAAAAATAGATAAGCGATTTTCAAGTGCCAGACCAAAATAGCACAACAAGTGCCTGTTTAGAAATTCCAATTGCCACGTTCAATCGCTTCATTAATTCACCTCCTAATCTCGATCGTTCCATCTGCTCCAATTCAAGTTTCCCCGTTTATTTGCCTTATTTTTGCAACACAACAATGCAACTATTTAATGTGGCCATTATTTTTCTTTTTTTTTCTTTTTCGAAAAACGGAAAACAGCCATTTTACGCCGCTGGTTGACCACCTCCATCCTACGCTTCTGGTTGATCTGGATTTTTATTCGCTTGTTGCTCTGCATTCCGCTGGTTTCTTCAGCCGAGGGGACAGAAGACCACCGTTCAAGCGATGCTGCGACTCTCCCGGCCGAAACGAGTTGTCTGTGTGTTTTATGTATTATTTATAATTCATTAATATTTATCTCCCGGTTGCTCCGTGGGCTCTTTGCTTGAGTGTGCTGTTGGTAAGAAAAACTTGAGCCCCGAAGAGTGGGAGTTTGTACAATTGTTGGCAAAGCAGGCGAGTACGGTTTTTTTTTTTAAATTCGCTGGCCTCCTGGGTTCCATAAATCACCGCTCCTGTTGACCTCGCGAGTCTAGGACTCTCACTGGTCAGCGGGGAATCATTGCAGCAGTGGTACGGGGTGGTGATGATTGACAAATCGTTTCATGTGTCTTTAGCGTTTGTTTGTTTGGAGATTTCATTGTTTTTCGATTTGGAAAGGAGGGTGGAGAAGGGGTGATGGCGGAATGGTGGCAGTAGCGACAGCATCAGCCACTTCAAGTGAAGATATAAAAATTTACATAAATTTAGTACGCTCGTAAAATCTGCTTCAACGTCGTCAGACGGAAGGCCTTTGGGCGGTTCTTGAGAGATGGTGACGGCGGTGAGTGAGAGAAGTGCCATAAAGTCTTTCGTGGTTCTTCGTCGGGATGCAGTTTTGACCGCAGCGCTGAGCACGTGCTCGGAAAGACGGTGTCGTTGCATCAACGGACAGACAGAAACGTGATTGGGAAGTTAAGACAATGGGTGGCAATGATTTTTATTTTTATTTTAGGATGCACCGAGTACTGAGCGCCAATGACTGGGGATTGGGAAGAATCGCTTAAAGTATCATAGCTTTAAGCAATTGCTAAAAGTTGAAATGATTGCATGAAGTACAGAACATAAGCATTAGCATTAGCATTGACGTTTGTACACCTCGTGAATAGAGCTACGTTGAGGAATAATTCGTTGAAGACATTGCATGCCACCATGAACGAATACAGTTACTGATACGTTTCTTCACGCAATAATCTCCACGAAGACACTCCTCGATTGCTCACCTGGCCACGTCCATGCAATCGTTCTTGATAGGGAGGATTTGGTATCTACCTTAAGAAGACACGGGGAACCCACGTAGCCTTCAATAGATATCAAAGGAAAAAGGAAATTGGAGAGAACAGTTGAACAGAATGCCCTGTTTGGTGTACAGGACAAAAATATTTAACAATGGTCGTTGGAAGCATCTAGTCTAAGAAGGTTAAGTGATGCTCCATTTTTTCTCGCAACGGTTGAGACCTAAGCATTAACTTTAGTCCTAACTCCCTTTGGCTTATGGTTATAGCGCCATTACTCGCTCTCTGGAAAGAGAAGAATGTCTGAAAATATAAGAACGGGTCGTGAAAGAGAACTTGTCAGATTTCTTGGACTGCAGCAACAACATTGCGTTACTGATTGCGTGAAGTACAGAACATAGTAATAAATTTAAAACTTAAGTTAAGACGAAGATACCATGAGTATAATTGACCGCCCGAGGTTACTACCCTTACTTTGACCCTACGCGTGGACAAAGTATCGTAACAATCAGAGACCCTACGGCCCAAACCTGTACCCTATAATGAATAAAATCCCCATTTTTATATAAAAACGAGTGACCGGCCAATAGTTTTTCGAGCATTACTCAAAAAAAAAATAAAAAAAACCCCTATCGCCAAAATTTCACCAATGTAAGCTGATGACTTAATAAGCAATAAAATATTTTTTTCAAAATTATTCATGACTCAGAAAATGTTTTATCCTGCTTTTTCAAGCACTTTTCGAAGATGATACGGCCCCGGTTGTATTTTCTACGATGCACAGTGGGAAAAAAGTACATGAATCGCGAAAGAATTCGATAATTCAGCTCCAAGTAGCACAAGGTTAGTGAACAATAGCATTTTTTATGTTAAAATTCCTGGGAAATTGAATGGAAGGGGTCCAAATTGCCGCAAAATTCAGTGGACGGAGATATTGGGCTTATTTTACCCCCATTCCCCCGTATTTTCGACTAATGCCCACTAATCTATGCTTGGAGGGGTCTGTGGTAGTCAAAATAGGCCTATTCTTATGTAGAATTTCCCTAGAAATCGAATGAAGGTGGTTGCAGCCACCGCACGAGTCGGGAAACGGACATATTGCTGATTTTACCCCACTTCCCCATATTTTCGGAATATTGCCCATTTATTCATAACGGTATTGTTGCTGAATGTCAGTGTACAACTGTTTGATTTTATTGTTGTCCATCTTTTTAGATGAAAGTGCCAGACTGCTGATGAGCCTAATGTTACTTATCAAATCCACGTCAACCCCAAGAATTTCAGCAAACTTTTGAGGTTGCTCAAGTAGCCTCCTCGCCATGTTGCCATTATTGGAGCTACCGCAGCCTCCAACTTTGGGGCGATTGACGTTCAGTTTGAAGTGAGCTTCAAGCTCAATTCGGCATGCTTCCTTCTTAACTTCTGGGTGGGACATGGCTGGATGGTTAGGAACAGCTTTCTTAGCAGAATTTCGTATTAGGCCTCTACCAAGTTCAATCTTGAATGAAAGAAGGAGGGTCCGATTCGTTCATCATCTTTCAGACATAGTGGACATGCTTCAGTGTTTCGGTTTCCTACAATGGCGTTTGCCGCCTTGCCATCTATCATCGAATAGACTGCTCTGATCTTCACTCGCAAAGTCACGTTTCCAGCGTCGAAGATGATTGGTGAGGCATTCAGTTAATCCACCTCCTTAAAAAACTGGTCGAAAAGCTTCAATGTGATTTCATCCGGTTCCTTTGTCCAGTGCATAGACCGAACGTGACAAAACATGTCGGATTGGGGATTTGGATTTACGTAGATTTCATAACCACTTTCCGATACCAGTTTCAAGGACATAAAATGCTCCTTTAATAAGGAATCATCTTTCCCTAGAAACTTAGCCTGGTTATAGTGGCTAAAGCCAGTTGCAGAGTCGGGACCAGCAGCCACATGCATGACACAATCAATGATCCAACTTAAAGCTATTTCATTGAGATTGTCCCGTACGTCCTCCAACTCCATAATCCGCATAACATCGTTCGAAATCATTTCCCGAACCGAAACATTCGAAGACAAATATCCTTCGTAATGATTGGGTTCTGTAAATTTCGGAAGTATGCTATTACGGTGAGCTATCATATCTGCCCAGTGAACAAATGCCTTCTGTTTCAGTTCCTTCCGCATGAATGTGGTCACTCCGGTATATTTGCTCTTTGTTAATCTTGTTTTCATCATCAAAGATGATTCCGATGAAGGCCCTTTCGGATCTTGCTCAAGTTTTGACGCTCTTAGTACCTTGCTTGCCCACGCTTCTTCTCCTTTTCTCAACTTTCTCAAAAGTCTACTCATATCGGAATATCCGGCTTTACGTGTTGCTGTTTCCGCTGCACGTAAAAGTTCTTCGACGCAGCGGCCACGAGCCAAGTCTTGGCAATACTTGACTTTAGTGTGTTCAGGCAACTGTAGGAATGACAGCGACTTTCTGCCACGATTTTGGGATAACGGTGATGTCCGTAATGCATGAGTTTCATGACAATTAGATTGAGCTGGGACTGATGATACCTAAGGCGTTGCAGACACATATTAACAGCAATAATAACAATTTGTTTTGGAATATGTTTCTTGTTTATTTAATTGGCAGTACTACGACAAGGAATTTAAAAAAAACTTCACTTAACTGGAACGGCAAAACGAGCCAAACCGCCTGTCGTTCGAAGAATCTATTCTTAGTTCGAACATTCCTTCAATAATTTTGGAATGTGTGTATCCAAGTGTCCACACTCCTTTCAACAACATCTTCTTCCACTTTAAGATTCTTCCGAACCAAATCCAAAACATAATGTTTCTTCCAGCTTTTCAAATAAATTTCCGTAACTTTCTGGTTTGAAAACATTTTGAATCGAAAAACAAAGAAAATTTGACAGATTTGTTTCATTAGTGGGCGTGCAATAGCGGAAACAAAATGTCAGTCATAATAATAAAAAGTGTTGCGTAGGATTGGGCGATAAAATCAGAAATATCTCCGTTACCCGACCCGTGCGGTGGCTGCAACCACCTCCATTCGATTTCTAGCAAAATTCTACATAAGAATAGGCCTACTTTGACTACCACAGACCCTCCGAGCATAGATTATGCAGCAATATTCGAAAATACGGGGAATTGGGGCAAAATAAGCCCAATATCTCTGTTTCCCGACTCGTACGGTAGCTGCAACCACCTTCATTCGATTTTTAGGGAAATTCTACATGGGAATAGGCCTATTTAGACTACCGCAGACCCCTCCGACCTTAGATTAATGAACAATATTCGAAAACATGGGGGAAGTGGGGTAAAATCAGCAATATCTCCGTTACCCGACCCGTGCGGTGGCTGCAATCACCTCCATTCGATTTTTAAGGAAATTCTACATAAGAATAGGCCTATTTTGACGACCGCAGACCCCTCCAAGCATAGATTACTGGCCATTATTCGAAAGTACGGGGGAATTGGGGTAAAATTAGCCCAATATCTCCGTCCACTGAATTTTGCGGCAAGTGGGACCCCTTCCATTCGATTTCCCAGGAATTTTAACATAAAAAATGCTATTGTTCACTAACCTTGTGCTACTTGGAGCTGAATTATCGAATTCTTTCGCGGTTCATGTACATTTTTCCCACTGTGCGATGGTTGAGAGGACCGCTATCTTTAACGCGTAGAAGATAGTTATGGATCTGTTGGTTCGTTGGTTGTTCAACGCACTTTGCCATTTACTCCGGGACGTGGCGTTTAAAGCAATGCCATGTTCAGCCTGGGCGCGGTAACGGAAATTTCAAACAGCACAAGAGAAAAATTCAACTAAACAAGCTCTTCAGTTGGCAAACTGATTTAGTCTTCCTGAAAAGGACGGATTTAGTTGACGGGGGAGAAACATGGTTCGCGATTGAACTTGGGCTTTCTTCTTGGTCTTCTTGGTTCAGTTCCTCGTTTTTACTGGGTGGCCACCTGCAGGTGACGTGGAATAATTCTTGTCTCGTTGTCACGGGCGGCTTTTTCCCGCCAAGTCGTAGGCTTCGCAGCTAGGTTGACGGGAGCATCGGCATCAACGCCTCTCTGGGCAACGACTGCTCG
Source organism: Aedes koreicus (assembly GCA_024533555.2). NCBI lineage: Eukaryota > Metazoa > Arthropoda > Insecta > Diptera > Culicidae > Aedes > Aedes koreicus. The sequence continues at coordinate 85,166 of JAHHFK020002168.1, forward strand.
CCAGTGCACTCTCCAGGGTGTTTGCTACCGTAAATGCGTTCCTACAGCAGATCCTACTCTGCACAGCTCCATGACTGCCGAAAAACGGAATCAAAATGCGAAGGTGTACCCGTTATATAACATTCATGGCTTCCTCGGAGACGTTCCTTACTTAAATATGAAGTCTGTGCTAGGAAAGTACTGTGTATTTGGTAAATTTACTCTGAAAAATATACATTATAAGACATCACCTTGTATTTACGTTATTTTTAATAGCTTAATGTTAAAAAAAATCAATCAATTTCAATATTCAAATTGACGCGTAGAAATATTCCAGATAGATTGGTGCAAAGATTTTGAAAATCGGTCATGAAATGAATTAGTTATTAACATTCAAAACCTAGCATATTTCGTGACGCTCCAAATTCTCGTACTCGCAACGTGTACCCCTGTATTGAAAACAAAGACGTAGTCCTACGTCAAACAATAAACATATGAAGCAACCTGGAATCGAACCTTGAGTGTTGATGTTACGGGTCCAGTATAGACCACTAGTCTATATCAACGCTTGTAAAATGAAACAAAACAAAATCAAATCTATTCATTATTCTCTATTGCTTATGAAATTCAAAAGCATCGTTCATAAGTTGTACCTTAGGAAATTCTCTTCTTTGCCGAGTGTACGAAACCCATAAAAATCGAACTGAGATTTCCGGCAGAAACACGATGAAGGCGGTCAAACGTAGGATGATGACGATTTTTTCCACCTTTGGAATCGGTTTTTTCTTAGTGTGCACTAGTCATAGAAAATCACAAATATGAAACCAACACGGTTAGGTTAAGTAGTAGTAGTTAGTTTTGGTAAACTAACTACTAAAACATGCAGAAAACCAATGAAGTGAATCCACGAAAATGAAGAAACAACTGTGATTGTTAAATGGAAGAAAATAAAATATAATTTAAGAAGAAGATAACCATTCTACTAAAGGGTGTTTCGATCAAAATTTGGTCGACTTAAACAAGACGCATTTCCTTTCATCGTGCATTAAAACATTTTGCACACCCCTCATTTTGAAGATGTGTGCGTGTAGCATCATGCCTCTATTTTGATTTTGAGATTAGCACTTCAGTTATCAAAATGTCGTCGAAGGAAGAGAAGCAATGCATCCAAATTTTGCACGTGCATTGCGAAAATCCAAACTACTCTGACGCCAAGTTGGCGAAATTGTTGAATGTGGCTAAATCAACTGTTACCAACGTATTATAAGTGTTCGGTGGACGTTTGTCGACAGCCAGGAAAGCTGGATCGGGGGGAAATCTAAAGCCAGAGACCACAGCGACGACGAAAAGAGTTGCCCGCTGTTTCGAGCGGAACCCCAACCTCTCCGTCCAAGATGTCGCAAAGAAGCTGGGAGTGGCGCCTTCAACCGTGGATAGAGCTGGACTGTCGACTTACAAGAATGTGGTGACTCCAAATCGCGACGATAAACAAAACACGTCGGCCAAAGGACGATCGCGAAAGTTGTACACGACAATGCTGACGAAGTTTGATTGCGTGGTACAGGACGATGAAACTTACGTCAAGGCAGACTTTAAACAGCTTCCTGGACAGGAATTATATACGGCTACCGGACGGGGAAAGGTGGCAAATATTTTCAAGCACATTAAACTGTCAAAGTTCGCGAAAAAATATCTGGTGTGGCAGGCCATCTGTACCTGCGACTTGAAGAGCAACGTTTACATTGCGACCGGAACCGGGGAATATTGGGCCTTCGTCAAGTGGAACCTTAAGAAGACTCAAAAAGCTGTTGTGAGCGAAAAAAGTTCAAGGCAAATTGGCGTTCTGCGGCAAATAAAGTGGATAAGGAGACTGTACAAAATCTTATGGCAGGTGTTAAACGAAAGACCCGGCAATTCGCGTTCGGTAAAAAGGAAGCTAACCTGAATATTTCTCCAGTATTGTGTATTACCTGAACTTGAAAAAGACAAAGAATTTGACTTATCAATAAAAACTTTGATCGACTCATAAACATTACTGTTTGACCCAATTTTGATCGGAATACCCTTTAATTTGTTGTAGCAGAAAGAAAATAATAATCTTAACTACAGGGTGCGGCAGAAAATAATGCGAAAATTTGTTCTATTGCTTTCAAATCCCATTTTCAACTAATTCAAGCAATAATAAGTATAAAGTCCGTTTATACAAATTTATTCAATGTGTTCTCCATTTTTATTAATAACATCCTCGAGCCAACGCCGGAAGCCAGAGCATGCCTTTCGGACGTAGTCCTCCGACATTGACTGCCATGTGCGTGTTATGGTTGACTTCAGGGTTTTCATACTAGGGTGTGATGTTTTGCAGGTTCCTGCTTCAACATATGCCCAAATCGAATAATCCAACGGATTAAGATCTAGACTGCTAGGGGGGCACAAATCCTTCAGCCAAAACTTCATGTTATCGTGGGTTCGATTGGACGTGTGACACGGCGCTCCATCCTGCTGTAGGACAACGTTTTGGTCCTCGGAGAAGTTGGCCTTCACCCAGAGAAGCACTTGGTCCTTTAAAATACCGAAATACACTTCGATACACTTGATTTTAACTCCAGCATCAATGAAAACAGGCGGCATTTTCAAACCGTTGGACGGCACCAAGCCAAACATCCTGACACCAGCCGAATGTTTGGTTTGAAATTTGAATTTGACTTTTTCCGGAACGTTCTCCATTTTCTGCGGTGAAATGAACCGGTCCGTGCGGCTGTTGGCCACAGCATCGATGCTGAAAAGCTTGTCGTCGGAGAACAGGATGATCATTTTTTCCTTCTTCAACAGGGAAAGCAATCTCTTGGAACGAGTCACTCGTAGTTCCTTGACCCGGTACGTAATCAAGTGGCGTTTCACTCTGGCTCTGGAAGATGCATGCAGGTCTTCTTTGATGATTCTCCGCATGGATTTCTAAATTTTGCCAAATGGCACCCTACCACCTTGACAATCTCTTTCGGCTTCTTCTGGGCGAGCAACAAACTGGTGATCACTTCTTTCGCGAACATTTTGACGAATTTGCAATAAAACAAATAGAATGTTTGGATACAGCACTGGAAAGTAAACATAAACAAATACACTTTCGACAGAAATTAGTCACTAGCTACACGAATTAACCCAATACTCAAGTTTGAACTCTTCGCATTATTTTCTGCCGCACCCTGTACAGTAACAATATGTGGTGGTGGTCCGGAGAAGTTTCTCTGTACTTGCCCCCCAAAATATAAACACATGCATTGATGATGGTTAGGGCATCGGAAAAACGTATCAATTAATTACTGCGGAAGTGTCAAAATAGAACACTAATTTTGATCGTTCTGATGATTGAAAAAATACTTGAAAATAACTCTTGATAGAAATCAGTATGGGAAGGTTAAAAAATGGACTGTTTTGGGTTTTTGGTTGTGTGTGTCTTTTGCAGAAGCAGATTATTTTACACAAGCACCTTATTTCGCTCTTCATGGTCGCACCATTTGCCGCCTAGCTTGATTTTCTCCACTGGCTAGGTCAACCGACTGCATAACAAATGGCTGCCTAGCCAAACGCTTGCTAGCAACAGCCAACAATCGCCTATCTTGCCAACGGCTGCTCGCCAGAGTGCTTGCCACTGCCAGCTGTCACTCCAATCCTCGTCGATCCGAACATTTTCGAAATCGCCAAACGACTCAAGCGAAACGCAAAGGTGTACCCCATATATATCTTTTTCTGATGCATAGGAGACGTTCCTTACTTAAATTAGTAGTCTGTGATAGGACAATACTGTGTATTTAGTAAATTTACTGAAATATCGGCATTGTAAGCCATCACCTTAAATTTGCGTTATTTTCAATAGCTTTATGATGTCAATCATTAGTTTTCAATACTGGAATCGACTCGTAGAAATATTTCCGATCGATTGGGTCAAACATTTTGAAAATGTTTTGAGAAACGACTGAGATACTAACGCTCAAAACCTCCATTCGTGACGAGCGCAATAGGTTTTATTTTTTAGATTGTACCCCAGAATAGAAAACAAAGACGTAGTCCTTCGTCAAAAATGGAGGGACCAAAACACAACTCTTCTAATCTATCCGGGAATTATTTGCCGTTTGACATTTCTCTGAATGCTTGTTTTACTCCACGCCACAACTGCTGTACCGGTAAATGTCCCTGCCAATTACTTTCCTGTCACACCCCGGCAGTGTCACATTGCGCAGCTCCCGTTCGTCCCCTTTCAGAGCCTGCCAGTCCCGAAGACACTTTACCAACTTTCGACCCAAACTTCGAGCGGAAAACGAGGAGTCAATTGTTTTAACATCTCTCATCTGTCACCATTAGTCGTGTGTTGTTCCTCTCAAATCCCCCGTCACAGAAGACAGAACAGCAGACCGGCGAGACTTCCAGACCGTCGAAGAAGCACACACAAACATGAGAGCCACTTATAAATGTTTATCACGTTTCTTCCAACACAATTACAAGAAATGAGTTGAGAAAAGAAAAACTCGCTGACGGACAAAAAACGAGAACAACGAGTTTTGCAACGAGAGCACACAATACTTCCCCCCAACCGAAACACTCGAAGTAGGCGGTTTTTTGACAGGTTGCGTTGTTTGCTTGCACGCTCCAGCAGCTTCCTAGAAGTGAAAACAAAGGAAGAATGTAAACAGATCTGGAGATCTCTTTTCTCCCGAGTGGAAATAGTTCCGTCACTGCGGCTTGACTTGCCGGTGGACAACCGACAACCGAGCGAACGGGCTAAGTTGTTTACTTATTCCGAGCGAAAGGCGATAAATCTTCAATCAAAAATAAATTTGCAAGTTGATGACTTGGTTTGTCACCCGCCCGCGTGAGCAGTGTAAACAAATGGAATGAAGGGCACGGTCGGTCGGTTCATTATTTACGACGGTCGAGTTTGAGATCAAATTTGCATACTGCTGCACACCGTGCAGCGATCATCTTGGTGGAGTTGTTTTTGTTTTTATGGGTGTCAAACAAAAACAAAAAATATTTAAACAAACAACTCATCGGGAGCGTCATGCGGATGCACTTTTTTTTTTCTTGTGTGGGTGGTTGCTTCAAACTCGACCGAAGGAATGCAAAAGATGATCGTAGGAACGCGGTGCCTCGAAGTGGTCAACTGTCAAAATTTACGATCTAGTACTGCCACCAAAATGCATGCCCCAGTCCTTCTCGATCGCAGCCTGTTTAATGTTTATATTCTCGGGAAGCGCACGATCGCACCGAAGTACCGAACGACCGCAGCCAGCAAGTTTCTTTTATTTTATGGAGGATTGTCGTTCCGTTTTGTTTCACTGCCTTCTCCCTTCCTCTCTCTCTCTCTCACACACACACTCGTTCTTTCGGACGATCGAGGTTAAGAGAATGATGACTGGACATTATGGTTCTCTTAACTTTTATCGATTGCTTCTGTTGGTACGGCTACTTCGCGTGTGGTCCCCAGCCCGTGATTAATTTTAAGCACTGGAACTAACGAGGATCGAGATTGAATTGCAAAGCGAGTGATTTTCGCCATAAAAACGACATCGCTTATCAACGATGACCTAACCCGAACGCTTATCATTTTCGAATGCGAATGGGTGGGAGATTCCTCAAGGCAAGTAAGGAACCAGCTCATCAGTTGAGCTGATTCGCGTAATTATGAAAGACGTACTGTTAATTTACGCGCTGTTCTTGGCAGTGGTTCTAGTGAACTCGCAAAGTTACGCAACTTTGAATCGAACTCGGAGGCCAGCTACGAAGAAGCCGGCAAATCGACATCAGGAATGTGGGATTCGACAAGTGTCTAAGAAAGCATTGATTGTCGGAGGTATGGTAACGGTGCCAGGGGAGTGGCCTTGGCATACGGCCGTGTATCACGTTCGTAATGGAGGTCGCGTGCGAAATTACACGTGCGGAGGAACGCTGATCACTGAAAGCTTCGTGCTGACCACGGCTTCCTGCGCGAGGCACAGTGTAAACAAGTCGGAAGGAGCGATCATCGTTGAACTAGGTCAGTACAACTTGAAGGAATCTTTTGCCCACAAGTTGTCGATCCCAGTAACCCGGGCAATCATTCACGAAAAATACGTCCCCGGTGAACACAAGTACGATCTGGGAATTCTACAGCTCAAAACCTCCGTCAACTACACGGACTACATCCAAGCTGCTTGCCTGCCGAAGGCCAGTGAACAAATTGAACAATATGATGATCAGGTCGGGACGATCGTGGGCTGGGGATTCGAGGAGGCTGGTACGCTCTCGGATCGGCTACAGAGCGCTCAAGTCCCGATAATTCCGGTAATCGACTGCCTGCAGAGCGACGTGGATTTCTTCGCATACGAAATCTATCCCGGAATGTTCTGCGCTGGGCTGCGCAACGGTAAGTAAAGGATGGAACCTTCGATCTCGTTCGCAAATCATAGCTCCGATCCTCGTTCCAGGAACGGCACCCTGTTTTGGTGACGCCGGTGGTGGCATGTTCACCAGTGCCGGACGAACTTGGACTCTGCGTGGGATCATCTCGTTCACCAGTCGGGTCTACACGGTCACAGGCGGCTGCAACACCGAGCAGTACTTTGGATTGGTAAACGTGGTCCACTTTCTGCCCTGGATCGAAGATACGATCGCTAGTTTGGTCCACCAGCGCAAGCCGTCGTAGCCGGAATGATCGATCGATCGTGTTTTGACGCGACGCCGTCGTCGTCTCCGGCGGAGGATTGTTCGTACCACCAACCGTGCGAGCGGATAAGATCGCAAGAAAAAGCGCGCGCGAGAGAGAGAGAGGGAGCCTTTTGTTCTCTCGCTGCACTCTAAACTAATAACAACAATATTTTGATTACAATCCATTTTGGAAGCAAAAGGCAAGATTTAAAGCGAATTATTGTTATTTATCCGCTTTGGAGCATTCGTTTTTTTTTCTTCTCTCATTTCTCGCTCTACCTTGGATGAAACTTCCCCATCGGCGCGCCGTGTGTTTGGGTTTGTGTGTATTTACTTGGTAGGTTCATTTGTTTTGTTTGGCTTTCTACCAACCGGCCGGCCGACCGACCGACCGCTGGGTACTTGAGCTTCATGGTCCGATCGAAGCTGTTTCCCGAAAAAACCTCTCATTCAAATGAGATCAACAACCGTGAAGGGCCCTTCTCGCCTCGGACGTCGAGAGATTTTCTAGTTCGTTCGCGGTGACACACCTTTCGAAAAACTAACCTCAATTTTCCAACCGAAATAAACTAAAGAGCCAATTCAAGCAAAAAGAACATATCTGGGAAACCGGTTCCCGGCTTCCCGAGATTGTGTGTGCCCTTTTCCGGAAGACAATGGTCAACGGGCGCACAACCCACGCCCGATCGGCAGTCTCACAAGGAAGTCGCCCTTGTTACAATTTCACTCCGTCGTCCGCCGCCGCAGCCGCCAACGCATTTAATTGAGTTTCGCAACACGTTTGCATGGATCGTTGGCCGCCCCCGCGCGCTTGTTCGGCTGAGAGAATGACGCAGCGCTCGTGCCCGAGCATAACCTCAACTCGCACCTCTCGCCAGTGCAAAATCGCCTCCGGGGGAAAGTCCATAAATAACGATCCCCGCTGCACTGTTCTGAGCACCTCGGGAAGAAAGCGAAACTGACCACCGCCGACCGGCCAATGACTTATGGGGGCCTCTTAAATTATCATAAAATCTCAATTACGGTATAAATCCGTCCCGAAAGTGCGTCGCCGGGCTGGGGTAGATTATCGCATCCAGCAGTAGTGACCAAAGCTCACGTCGTACGAGTGTGTTAATTTTTGTCAGTGTTTGCAATAGCTGAGTTGTTCGTTGTTCGGTTGTTAACTCGTGCTTATCTTGATACTTCAAGATGGCCCGAACGCTGATGGCTGATGATGAATCAACAACCGTCCAGGTCCAGGTCCCGGTCCAGCTCCAGCCGGCCGGGGGAAGGAGGGGTTCTTTTGAAGGATGGATGTCTGTCTGGCCGGGATGTTTGCGAGTGGAGTGAGTGTGTATTCGACGGTGAAGAGTGGGTAATTTTGATCGAATCGAGCGTGAAGTGGATCATTAATGGGCAGAAAATTGGCAACAGATAACGCAAGGGGTCAACGACGGGAAGATTGGCTATCAATCAAAGGTGACGGGGTAACACTTTGACGTCGGTTTATACTAATTGGCGATATGAGAGGTGTTTTGAGGTGAGAAGCCGTTCATTGCGTTTATCGCATTAGTTGAACCCTTATAGGCTGATGTTGGATTGGGCTTCAGCATGATGTAAACAGGCATTAGCATCCGTCAGCATGCCGATTTCAAAAATTCGTAGTTGTTGATAGCTAGCTCTGTAAACAGTTTATTTTTTGCGCCGTTTACTATACACGGTCGTTTGCAAAACCCCATTAATGGGTGAAAAAATACCCATTTTCGATAGAAATGCCTGGTAAACACGATTTACCCATTAATGCACAGATAGAAAGAAACATTTTATTTTCTGCGATTTCTAAAGCATAAAAGGAATGCTAGATTTGGCAGAAAATAATGGGACATTAAATTTAATTTCAAACCAAAGGAGGAGTAAACAACGAAATTGTTTGCAATCTTTCATGCACCATACAACAATGATTGAAATCTTTCAGCCCTTGAGTTGGTAAGGCGGCTGCCCGACTTCAGCGCCTAGGCGTTGAAGTCACCCGCTATTACCAACGGATTTCGGCCAGTTAGCTCTGTTATCATCCGATGAATCATATGTGAAAACTGGTCAATCGACCATCTTGGCGGTGCGTAACAGCGTAACAGCGTAACCATTCACTTTTACAGCCGTGAAACCCTTGCTTGAGCAAAACACAAGCTCCTGACCCGGGAACTTTCCCGTCGTCCATAATGCCGCCATATTGGACCTATTTGCTACCCAGTTGCCGTTAACGGCCGGGATGCGATATGGGTCGGATATTATGGCGATATCCATTGCAGACTCGCGAACTGCCTGACACAGCAGCTGTTGAGCTACCTCGTATTGGTCTGGTTCAGTTGGGTTTCCTGCGCTGCGATTAGTTTCTTGGTTTACCCTTGTAGGCCGGACTTAGAACCACCCGTGAAGTGCTTGTCGTCTGGATTCCCAGTACACTTCTTGCATTAGCGCGGGAGGGGGGGGGGGGCATTCTTACAGTTTCGAGCCTTGTGGCTTGTGCTACCACACATTCTGGACATGTTGCTACGGTCTGGGCCTTTACAGTCCCAAGACATGTGCCCGCTCTCCAGACATCTGAAACATGCATTCGGTGGCTGGTGCAGGCTGATAATCCAAACTATGGCAAGAGTCCTTGTGCTGCGATCGGAGGTACTCTTAAGAGAATGGCAACTAGAGCAAGTTTGGCAACGTCAATCTGTTAACCGCTTCTTGGGAGAAATAGCTCGCACTTCGATGACTTCGTTGCCAAAATTCAAGTCCGACACTAAGTTTACCAAAACTGTTTATCGGTTCGGTAAGGCGCCTTCCTTACCTTGAAGACATGAAGTGCGGCCCGCTTTACTGTAACATTCACCTTTGCCAGTTTTTAAATCTGCATCGGCTGCCATCACCCTCATTGTGGCCACCTGGGTCCCAATTGGACCTCTCCTCAGCCGTATGGCTGCGGCGGCGACCTCGACCTTGCACTGGTTCTTTAGGGTTTCTCACCCTCGACGCTTGAGACAACTCTGTCCTTGGAGTTCTGTCGCAGCTAGCGCCGTACCGTGCAAGCCGGCTAGGAGCTTGGCCTCCAGCTCCTCCATCTCCCTACAGGTAGCCTGAACTGGCCATCGTAGCTTAAAAAGGTTCTGCTTTAGGTCCTTGCTTATGTTGGTACGCGTTGACGTGAGGTCAATAATGGCGTTCAACCACTCCGACACTTCAACAACTTCAACAACTTTGAGAAGCGTTTCTCACTTTCTCTCCATTGCCCGGATGTGTCCAGGCCCATCCATGGCCTCTCCTAGCTTGGCGGCACCTGCCTCAGATGCCGTGGCACTTCCGCAAGTGTGGTGGGGACCTTGCTAGGCCGGCTTTAGCGAAGGGATTCGCTTCCTCCAGGTTCCTCTGTTCCTTGAGATTACCCTGTGGTATTATTCTCTCCCTCTCTCTGTATGTTTGTCTGTCTGTCTGTCTTTCTCGCTCTCTCTCTATCTCTCTCTCTCTCTCTGTCTATCTCTTTCTATCTTTCTTTATTTCTCTCTTTCTATCTTTCTCTCTTCCTGTCTTCCTCTCTCTCTTTGAGATGGGGGGCTGGGAGGTTGAAGGTTGCGACAGCTCAAACACCTTGGCATTACGAAACGCAGTATAATGAAGGTTATAAGGTCTGTATCCGCAATAATCCGGACACCTCCAAACATGAATACAACATAAATTTCGCATTATATTTCCGTCGTAGTTGTTTATTTCAGATTCATGGGATGTGTTTTAACAATTCGTGAAGACAAAACATAGTTATTCGGTATTTGCATAAAATTTTCGAACATTGCGCTTAACTCCGTCCATTAGGGTTTGTACAGACTCTTCAGAAATCGTAGAAGCCGTCTTTGTCCAAATTTGCTGGAAGTGTTTGATGTCTTCGATTCCTTGCTTTTTTCCAGAAAGCTTCCGCTTCATCAGAGCCCAATATCTATCGATTGGTCGTAGCTCTGGGCAATTTGGCGGGTTTGAGGTTTTTGGTACAATGTTCACTTGATTTGCTTGGTACCACTCCATCACAGTTTTAGCATAGTGGCATGATGCCAAATCGGGCCAGAACAAAGGTTTTTCTTTGTGACTTTTGATGAAGGGTAGCAATCGCTTCTGCAGACACTCTTTCTGATAGATCTCCTTGTTGATTGTGCTTGTAGTGACGAAAGATTTACTCTTTTTGCCACACGTGAAAATTGCTTGCCACACAAGGTATTTTTTGGGAAATTTCGATGCCTTCTTCGTTCTGAAATGCTCAGCTGTAGCATTTCTGGCCATAGCAGAATAAAAAGCCAGCCCTGGAAGCTGCTTGAAATCCTCCAGGACATAAGTTTCATCGTCCATAACAACGCATGAAAACTTCGTCAAATATTCGCAGCACAAACGTCGAGCCCGTGATTTTGCTGCCAAGTTCTGTTTGTCGTTGCGATTTGGAACTGTTTTTACTTTATACGACTTAAGTCTCAAGCGTTGTTTTGATTTTTGGACAAAACCAGGCGACATCCTTATTTTACGAGCCTCCGTTCGAATGGAGAGATTTGGGTTTTTCGTTAATATCCTTTTCACCTTTCGGTCCATGACAGGATCAGCGCGTCCAATGTTTTTGTCACTTCTCGGTTTCCTCTCCACCGTCAAACGTTCCGAAAATGATTTGAGCACATCGTTAACAGTGGATTTAGGCAAATCCAAAGTTTTTGCAAGGTTCCGTATTGACAAGTCAGGATTTGCCGTACGCCCGTACAAAATTCGTTCGCGCACTTGTTTTTCTTTCGTCGCCATCTTGAATACTAAACATGAAATTTAAACATCAATCATAGTCTTTTTCATCATAGACTCTCAGCTATACCACATTGAAATTTTTCTTTCCTAGTGCAATATTTCAAAAGTTACAATGATTTGAAGGTGTCCGGATTAATGTGGATACAGACCTTAGCAATAGCTAATGGCAGGTAAATCCGGACATTAGGGTACCACTGAAAATTACACTTTCGAATTTCAAGTTATGCCATTCTTCACTAGTTTCATTGCCTCAAAATCTGACCCATGTGCTATTCCTCCGCAAATGACGGATTTTTTTTAATATAATTTTTTTAATTTGCTTGAAATTTTGCACAGAACTTTTGTGAGCATCCCATCATCAATTTGCCATTTTTTTCTGAGGACTAAGTTTTGTGAATGGTGTGTATAAAAATGACTGGTTTGTCTTAACAATATTATAACTCAACAATGATTTGTTTGAACGATTTGGCGCCTTGAGCATAGTTATCTATAATAGAAATAATTATCAGAAAAAAATAAACACACTGTAAAAAAAAATGTTTTAATATTTATTAATTAAAAAAAATATTGAAAAATAAATTTTCACTAAAAATATCATCTGAAAAAATAATTTTTTTTTTAATATTATGAAACGTTATGTTAACTTACTTTTTCTTAAATGATATAATGGAGATAAAATTGAAGTTTTTCGCAAAATATTCAAAGCTTGCATAACTTTTCCATTTCACTATGACTTTTGTAAGTACTATTAATTTGCAACAAAACATATTTCGACAAACTTTTCTCTACGTGTCATCGTTTTTGAGTTATAGTGGTTATAAAGTTGCAGTACATGCTCTTTTTTTTGGCCTTTTTGAAATGTTATTTATTATTCATCATTCTTGAAAATATTTTTTTCAAAAAGCTTGACAAATTTTCTATAAAATATCTTCTAATATTTTTGTTATTAATTTTTTTTTACAGAGAATTTATTTTTTTCTGAATAGTTCTTTCTATTAAAGACTGTATTCGATGAAATTTGGACACAAAAAATAGGTAACCAAAAAATTTCCTTGAGCCCGATTCTTTTCAAACTTTCTGGAAATAAAGTACTACTAAATGGATAAGCTTTGACATCATTGGGTTATTGAACCTCTTCTTACTTTTAACCACACTTTCTTTAGTTCAAGCTCATTTTCTATCAGTTTTGGAGTTTTAACGAGCTTTGCCTTCATGATTGCCCAAAATTTTTCAATTGGGCGAGGTTCCGGAGTGTTTGGAGGGTTGACGTCTTTTGGTACAAAAACTACATTATTATCTTTGTACCAGTCTATGACGGGCCGGGCATAGTGGCAAGATGCCAAATCCGGCCAAAACAGTGTCGGGCCATCGTGAGATCTCAAGAAGGGCAGAAGTCGTTTTTGGAGGCATTCGTCCTTGTAGATTTGTCCGTTGACGGTCCCAGAGGTGATGAAGGGCTGACTCATTTTGCCACATCCGCAGATCGCTTGCCAGACAAGGAATTTTTTGGCGAATTTCGACAGTTTCTTCTTCCGTACACTCTCCGGAACGGCCAACTTAGAGGTGGCGACTTAGTGTTCCTGTCCTGGCATTTGTTTGGTGTCGGCTTTAATGTAGGTCTCATCGTCCATCACAATGCAGAACGGTTTTGTGAGCCACTCCCTGTACAGTTTTCTTGCACGAGTTTTGGCCACCGAGTTCTGTTTATCGCTCCGGTTCGGTGCCTTCTGGACCTTGTACACATGTAATCCAGAACGTTTCATTGTTTTCTGCACAAAACAAACTGAAACTTTCGCCTTTTTCGCAACAACCCTGATCGAAATGTTGGGATAACGCTTAAATTGGTTCAATACCATACTGGCCTTCTCCGGATTTGATGTGCCACGTTTTTTGCCACTACCAATTTTCCGCTTGGTTGTCTTACGGCCCTTGAACGTTTTGATCACATGAGATACGGTTGAATGTGCGATTCCGAGCTGTTTTCCGATCCATCGATGAGAAGCGTTTGGGTTTTCGAAGTGAGTGCCCAAAATTTGTTGGCGCACTATTTCTTCATTCGAAGCCATCACTGAAATCACTCGACCGATTTTCACGAAACTCATTACACAATTGACACAACGCAATGAAATACATTCAGTTAAAATTTCAATAATTTTAACCCACACGCTAAAAAGTTACGAACAATTGCGTGTGTCCAAATTTCATCGAATACAGTATTTATAGATAATTTTTCTCCAGGCGCCAAATCGAGTCAAACAAATTATTTTTGAGTATTGTTTAAACAAACCAGTCATTTTATGTTCACACTTCTCAAAAATTATTCCAGATAAAAAATGGCAAACTGATGAGGCAAAATGACCTATTTGGTCATAAACAACGTTTATGCAAAATTTCAACCAAATAAAAAAATACAATAAAACACGATTTGCGAATCGCTATTGTACTGCTCCTATACAAAATGTGTGCTCAATTGCATGGTATAGGGGTACTTCTGATCGATCAAAATTTTGATCGATTAGAGGCACCCCTAAATAATATCCGATTGAGCTCAAATTCTAGTGAATAGTGAAACGTGTGAGCTTGTCGTTTATTGATATTCGATTGAACTTTTTTCCCATACATTCCATTGGCAGCCTACTTGTACCACAGCGGAACTGGCCAGCTTGGGACTAAGATAAAAACCTATCAGTCGACGCGTTAAGGCACATGAGAATCCAATAACGAGTTCATTGATGGGCAAATCTAGTGCCCAGGACCACATTGCTTCTGCGATGTGGTCAATGACCGTATATTATATCATATATTCAATTTCGTAAGAAGGTTTGGATCTCACCATTGGTAGATGAATTCAGTTTTTTATGTTCAGTATTCATCAACAAGTCCCAAAATGTCAATTAATTTCGATATCAAACATGCTTCATTTGCGCACCACTCATTCCTCAAACTCATAAAAACGGAACCGTCTCCGACGATCTTCTTCCATTACCATTTACAGTTGTTGACATACAGCCGACTTCCCATTCCCAGTAAGAGACGTATATTGCATCATTGCATGTTCCGTTCTGGTTCCTTTTCCCCCTCTCCCCATACCCGACGACATTCACTGCACTCATTAACTTCTCACAAAACACACAAAAGCCAAGAGTGCGCACATTGCCTTCTTGTCTTCTTGTCCGCCTGTCGGTAGATCATATTCCACCGCCATCATCCAAATCGCGCCCGCCAACATGTGGTGCGACATCGAAAACATTAAAAAGCCCTTGAACGTTCATATCTCGCAGCTCAACCGAACCGGGTGACATATTTCAGTTTACAAGTTCATAAAAATTAAGCTATTATTCATCACTTTGCTTCCTCGCGCTGTTCCGGCTAACCAGTTTCTGGTTATGTCTTCGGCGCTGACTGTTGTGTCAGCTCCCATAACCCTTTGCCTCCTCGATGAATAGCATAAACAATGCGAGTCTGACACATGGGAAAGAACATTTTTCCCCCGAAATGAAAATGTGACTAGTTCTTGGGAAAAAAAAGTAATGCCCCGCTACTTGACGCACGTGTTGCGTGCGTCGTTCAAAAGCGATCCTTTTTCGGAACTTTGTTCTGAAATAGAGCTGTTTCCCCTTTCCCGAAGTGCTCACAATGTCACTGGTACTGACACTGATGGACCTATTCCGTCGCCTGCTTCGATTACCATATTCCCCAAGCGCTTTTCTAACGCACGAACGATCGATGCGCCATCTGCTTTCCTCCCTCCTTGAAATCATCATGCAACCAGTATGGACCACGCTGACCACAATGGCGACAACGGCGGTTTCTCATGGATGCGAGCAAAGCTGAAAAAGCCCAGCAAAACCAGAAATCCGAGCAGATCAAAATCGCGCCGAGAGGAAATTCGATTGTATCGACGCGCGGTGACATTCAATCAAGTTTTTTCCCCCGTCTCTGCGAGCAGAAAGAAAAACCAACCTGGACGAAAGGAAAAGAGACTGGATACAAATTAAAATTCAATCCCTTTTGCGGTTGCTGGCGACGACCATCGAGATTGAATACTTAAGCGTCTTTTTTATTTTTTTTGCCAGCGAGCAACCAGTTCAAAGTCAATAAATTTCGTTGTTCCAGCCCTGATTGATTGGGTTGGCCGTCAATTATGCGATACTTTCTCCGAACTCGATAGCGACACTAGCGCCGCCCTGGTGGCGATTGCTTGCATGACACTCTCCTCATCCCACGGTGTGGCATCAATCGCTATCATCACGATCTTGTCATTAAATAATCATTTGTCCAGGTGAATTCCATCTGTTGGTTCTCACCTTTACCGGTAGCAGAACAGGCGTGTCACGTTCTTGCATTCAGCGACAGAACGGCAGAAGTCCTCGTGTGCTTGCGCTACCGTCCAAGTCGGTGCTGCCGATGTTGTGCGGTATTGCACATTCCGCACTTGTTTTATGCGACACGTTGTCGCTGTCGTCTTGACGACGACGACGACTCAAGAAGATGTTTGCACTTTAAGAAACGATTAAAAGAACCGTATGGCGTTCATCGGGACGTCGTCGCCGAAGCGCAGCAGGAAATGGTCGATCATGATTATTATGGTTATGGAGTGGAAATTACACCCATTGATCTACCAGGAAGGTTGGCTCAATACTCGGATGCGTTGTTTGTTATTAATGGAAGAAGTTATGGACCACTACTAAGAAGAGCGAGGGTGACATCATTTTGGTAAAAGGAACATTAGGGCGAATGTCATTTGAGTTAATGCCATCAGTTCGATTGTGCGACACGACGATTTTTGAAAAAATCCAGTTTCATTGCGGAACAAGCAATTAATGGCACTAGGATAGGCTCCAAATCTTTGACAAGGACGGGAGATACCTATGTTCAATTCCAGGAGATTAAACATCAATGGAGTGTACATTAATATTCTCAGCTTTGGCACTCCCAATGCCTTATTTAATCTTATCATCAATAGTTTTACGGGGTTTTTGGCACGGTGCTTCTCCACCCTTTGATTTCTAGGTGAGAAAATGTATTCTGGGCTCCATTCACTTAATATCTGGACACAAGAAATCAGATGTAATTCGGGATTGTTTTGATGAAATAAAATAGTTGGGCTGTCAAAATAGGATTTTTTATTGCACTTTCAGACAAAAATGACAAAATCTAATTTCTTTTCGGGTTTGAAGAAATGGCAAACCTCGCATCTCTTTTAATACCTCGCATCTCTGTTGGACACTCTGTTGCTGAGCTCAAGCGGCCATTTTGTTCCACCATATTTCCATCTCTGCAGCATCCCGAGTTACCTTTCCATTCTTTTGCAGCTTCAGCTCAACAATTGCCCAATATTTCTATGAGTTGAGGGCAATTAGGTGGGTTGAGATCTTTTTCGATGAAATTCACCCACGGTAAAGGGCGAACACGAAATTATTGCGACACCGAAAATGTCATGCCAATTTTCTTATAATGTTTAGAATCAAACCAAAATTTTAGGGTAGTTTTATACATATATTTACTGCAAAAATCAAAAGAAAAGTTAATCGATGGAGCCTTGAGTGTAAAATTGAACGCATTTTCGCTTGATGCCCTCCATCAAAGTCTTTACAGTGTCATCCGGTACCAGTTTCTCAGTTTTTTTTCATTTTCTTAACATGTCCTTCTAGTCTTTGACTGTCTTCTTGCTCTTCCAAAGTTTCCGCTTCATCATTGCCCAGTACTGCTCCACCGGGCGCAGCTCCGGACAGTTTGGCGGATTCATGTCCTTTGGAACAAAATAGACAGAATTGGCCTCATACCACTCCAAGACACTTTTAGAATAGTGGCATGATGCCAAATCTGGCCAAAATAGCGGAGCTTCGTCGTGCTGCTGCAAGAACGGCAAAAGGCGCTTCTCGAGGCACTCAGATTTGTAGATCTCGCCATTTACTGTGCCCTTTGTCACGAAAGGCTCACTACTCAGTCCGCAAGAGCAGATGGCCTGTCAAATGAGATATTTGGAGGGGAACTTCGACATTTTCTTCTTCTTAAATTTGTCGTCCACATTGAACTTGCTCTTGCCGGTGAAAAACTCCAACCCCGGAATTTGCTTAAAATCGGCTTTTATATACGTTTCGTCGTCCATCACACAGCAGCCATATTTTGTCAGCATCTTCTCGTAGAGCTTCCGTGCCCGAGTTTTAGCCGTCGATTGTTGCCGCTCATCGCGGTTTGGGAAGTTCTGTACCTTGTATGTATGTAGTCCAGCTCTCTTCTTTGCATTCTGGACGTAGCTCTGCGACATGCCGATCTTTTTAGCCAAATCACGGCTTGAGACGTTGGCATTTGCTTTAATCATCCGCTTCACCTTTCCCTCCGTCTTTTTGTTCTCCGGTCCCGGTTTTCTTCCAGCTCCTGGAACCGCTTCAACACTCTCGAGACGGTTGAATGGTGAATGTTCAACATTTTTCCCAACTGCCGGTGCGACAGGTCAGGAAATTCCAGGTGTTTGGAAAGAATTTGTTCTCTCGACTCGCGTTGGTTCACCTCCATTTTCGTTGAATCGAAAAACACGACTTCGAGTTTGACAGCATGTAAACAATACACATCAATGAGAAAGTGTGCAAAATTTGGTTGATTTTTACCCAATGGTAAAAAAGTTATACTCTGTTGAATGTGTCGCAATAATTTCGTGTTCGCCCTTTACCACTGAAGCATTTCTCGACTGTAGTGGCAGCTAATCAAATCTGGCCAAAGCTCTACAGTGCCTTTGCGTGCTTTTATGAATGGTAGAATTCGTTTTTTCAGGCATTTTTTCTTGTAGAGCTTCGAATTCATGTACTCAAAAAGCGCAACCGACCCGAACGAAAGCTTATACCAAAATCATAACAAATTCTAATTCCGGATTATGAAGTTTTATACTATCAAGCGAGATTTTTAGACCCAGAGCTCCTTGTCAGTTTCCGTTAGCTTAGGTCCAAAAACCAACGAAAATCGTATTTTGACCACATGCGATTTGCAGTTTTCTTCAAAAATTGGCATCAAAAAATTGAATTTTGATATGTTTTGAGAACCATTCAAATAACTGCCTCAGCTTAAATGTAAATGCTCCAGAATCATTTTTCCTAATATTGGGTGGTAATTTCCTAGACTTTAACAATCAACTTTGCAAAAGAAAGTATGTCGATCAGACTCCACCAGAAAATGTAATGACCGTTGAAAGGCAGCATATTTTAGCAAAGAAACAGCAAAGTACAGTAAACCCCCCGACATGCGCGGATTCCCTTGACGGTGGTCTCAAGTGATATATGGGCATTGACCTTTTGTTGTTTCATCAGATATTATCGCGTGATCCATCGCATATAGGAAGTTACTTTCTTGAGCAAAGTTGTTCAACATATCTAAGCCTTTAGGGTGGTAAACTTAAAAGTTCCGAATTATCTCACTACGCGGCGCTAGTTTGCATGTAAACTTACTGTATAATCTGCATTTCGAGATTATTAACATATAGCAAGATGGCATCTTCGAAAAAGATATTCGAGGGGTCGGGGATTTTTGAATGGTGTACACTTTAGATCAGAATTCGTCCACTACGTGGCGCTAGTGTTAATGTGAACTTTTTGTAATATCTGTATTTTGATATCTAGATCATGTAAGAACTCATTGTATTCAGGAAATTTATACGGGTAACCATGGTCTTCCAGACGGTCGACTCCATATCTCAGAATTATTTCACTGCGTGGTGCTAATTTGAATGCAGTGTCGACAATTTTTTTTTCATGAAAACATACCTTTTTCATAAGTTAGTCTTTATTCTCCATCTCCAACAATAAGTTTCTCAAAAACAACATAAAATTTCCTTAAACTTACCTTTGGACACCAAGAAAATTGGACTTATTGTTTTCAAGCATCGGTTGAAATGAAGAAGAATATTGTATTGAGTGTACACGCAAAAAGAAAAATATTCACAAATTTAGAAACCATACTGTTGAAACGGTGTATATTTCCTTTCACAAAATAGACTATTTTTAACAATGTGATTATTTATTGCGTTTGAGAAGAATTGAACTATTTACAAATTTTATTTTAAAATATTTGGATTACTTTTTTTCCAGTGTACAGCTTTTTTTACAAAGCTCTATTTGTTATCTACAGCTTTTTCTTTTAGATACAATTTCACTATGATAAATAGATTTCTAGCTAGGATATTTTGCAGATTACTCACATTAAAACACATGCGCCCTTTCGAAAAATTTGTGTTTAAATTTAAAAAAATTGAACACGTGAGAGAAAACACGTGAGAGAAAACTCATACCGAAGCCATGTGCAACGTTTCATCCAAATCGGAGAGAGTTGAGCTAGGTCGCTTACTCATTTGGTAGAGCATTGCTCTAAATAAAAAAATGTCACGCAAGTTTGAAAGCGTCGCAAACATTTTCAACTCGCCCTTTATTTTTTGAGTTCATCACATAATTTTTAAAGTAGCAAGACGTACTAAAAACATATCAAAATTCGATTTAATGTATAAAATATTACCATTGAAAAATCTCTGTCCCCAAATGTCCCTAATAATTTTTCTGTGATTGGGCAGATTTCACGCGCACATTTCTCAAAAATATCACAAAGAAATATTTCATGCGTCAATCAACGTCAAATTTATCAATAAACAAAAATGAAGAAATTCTACGATTTTTCACAAAGGTCAGAGTCAGAGAAGTGAGGAACGGAACATTAAGCATGCTTACAGGAGGAAAACCAGCATCCATAAAACGACACCGTCAATCACAGCCGACAGTAAAGCAGTGTGGTTGTTTTAAGGGCAGTGTCTAGCGGGATTCATGGGTGCCTGCGCTACCACGGACCAGAGTTTCGCTATCCGGCAAGTGGTACAGAAATGTCGCGAATGTATCGCGCCCACTAGGGTGCCAATAGAGTGAATGGGAAAAAAATGTCCATCGAATTTCAAAACTCGACATTGCTTACAAGTGCCATTACTCCAAAATATGACCGTATGCAAAATTCGAGCTCAATTTGGCATAGGGTTAGGGATCCCCTAATCGATCAAGTCGACATTTTTACATATGATTTTTTTTTCCGGAGTAACCGAAAATTTAAATTTGTCAGAGTTCCAGAAAATTCAAAACTTTGATCGATTAGTGGCACCCCTAAGCCATATTCCGTTAAGCCCACACTGGCCAAAGGGGCAAATTTTGGGCTGATGGTACGTTTGCGCAATTTTGGTTTTAGAAATTAAATGAAAAATAGTTTCATCGTCTGAAAGAAAATATCATTTAAATTTTTTTTTAAAACACCAGATTTTGAATTCTCATGCATTTTTAAGTCAATTGGCATCGAAAATTTTCATGGTAAAAATGTCAAAACTTTGGTTAATGAGAGGCACCCCTAAATCATGCCCAATTGAGTTCAAATTTCGCATGGAGCCTTATTGTGGGGTAATAAACCTCGTGTGCAATGTCGTTTTCTTCTGAAATTCAAAAGTGTCATTTCCATTAACATCGTTTTGCCCCCACATCATAATTTCATCGATTTGACATCAGCTTACGGCACATTAAAACGGGACCAACTATAGCAAACTATGCACGAATATGGATTTCCAGAAAAACTGACGTGGTTGTTCAAAGCAACGATGATCGAGTAATGTGTGTCGTCGGAGTCTGGGGGACACTCTCTAGTCCTTTCAAATCTCGTAAAGGGTTACGGCAAGGCGATGGATTGCCTTTGTTGCTGTTTAACAGTGCATTGGAAGGTATGATTTGAAGAGCGAGGATAGACTCCAGTGGTACGGTTTTCAGGAAGTCCGTCCAACTTTTTGGCTTCGACAAAGACGTTGATTTTACAGCATACAACTTTAAAACAATAGCGGAAACGTACATCTGATTTGAAGGTTGAAGCAAGTAGGATTGGGCTTGTCATTTATATATATATATATATAATAATGCGTCAAAAACAAAATACACAAGGGGATGAGGTTCACGAAAAGACAATGTAAGCCTCCCTTCATGGGTTCACGCTAAGGTGATGAAATCGAGGTAGTAGACGAATTCGTGTATCTGGGCTCATTGGTGACCGCCGATAACGACACCAGCAGAGATATACAAAGGCGTATATCGTTCCTACTTTGGACTCCGAATTAATTAAACCGATAGTTCTCAACGGTCACGAAACATGGACATTGCTCGTGGAGGTTCAAAAGTGTCCTTGAACGGAAGGTGCTGCTTATTTACGGTGGAGTGCAAATGGAAGACAGAGCGTAGAGGAGGCGAATGAACCACAAATTGCACCAGTTGCTGGGAAAACCTCCCAGCGTTCACACCGCTAAAATCAGTCGACTACTGTGGGTTTGATATGTCTTAAGAATGTCGGACGACAGGCCAGTTAAAAGGAGCGACCCCAGCCTTAACCTGTTTAGTAAGTAATTAAGGTTGTTTTGACAACCCTAAATCTGTTGAATCAATTACAAGCTTTCATAAAAATCTGTTGTGTCTCAACAATATTCCATGAACTATTATAATACGGGTAGGTAAAAAAAAATGCTAGCCAAAACTGTATTAAAGTGGAACCGAATTCACTATGTTACCGGTAGTCTGATGCCCTATGCCCTACAGAAAGAGGTTCGAAAAAAATGAAGAAGGATGATTTCAACCGATACCATGACAATAAGAGCTCAACTGTGGCAATATTGAAAATGAGCCGCAGTACCCGAGCAGAAGCGAATAATTTGATAACTGGCCTTGGTATTTAAGAGCTCAGATTAAGAGGTAAAATACCTGAGGATAATACCATAAAATGGTTCCCACAATGTTATGCGAATACCAAATTGAGGTAAGACAATACCAAAATAATACCTCTCAGGTATTCCCAGGTATCCAAAATAACAAGTTTTGTTATCCGAGAGATATTTTGCTTGCAATTCTTAGGTATTTTGCTTAGGTATTTTACCTCTTAATCTGAGCTCTTTAATACCAAGGCCAGTTATCGAGATCAAAATTAGGTATTCATATGTTCTTGTCTCCTGCTCGGGTACCCGAGCAGAACACAAAAGCATATGAATACCTAATTTTGATCTTGATAACTGGCCTTGGTATTAAAGAGCTCAGATTAAGAGGTAAAATACCTAAGCAAAATACCTAAGAATTGCAAGCAAAATGTCTCTAGAATAACTAAACTTGATATTCCGGATACCTGAGTAAGTATCTGGTCACCTTAGAGGTATTATTTTGGTATTGTCTTACCTCAATTCGGTATTCGCATGACATTGTGGGAACAATTTGATGGTATTATCCTCAGGTATTTTACCTCTTAATCTGAGCTCATAAATACCAAGGCCAGTTATCAAGTTATTCGCTTCTGCTCGGCTACAAATAAAATAGTGTACAGTCTTTTTGGGACGCCGCTGCAGTTCCAAAATACAACTGGTTTCATGCGTCCAAAACAGAGGCAACGTTGAAAATTAGTCGAAGCATCTCATCCATTTTTTGAAGTACGAAATGTCAGAGTCGGGCAGCTACGCACAAAATAGAGCACAATTTTGCAACTCTCGGGACGCCACTGTAGCTCCCAGATAGACGCGTTTAGATTCAAAGTGACTTAACCGTTAAATGCATTTGTCAACATACTGATTGAAGATGAATGAGCAATAAAGGGTGGAACGGTCAAAAATTGGTCAAACATGATTAAGTGCACACTGATTAGTTTGTTATATAAATGAATAATCTTTATTTCTTTTTGAAGTTCATCGTCTACAAAACACAGGAGAATTATTTGATCAGGCTTCAGTTTTTTCCAAATGCGAACTTTCGGACCTTACGTTTCACACCTTCCGTCAAGCTTTGTACCGCGGTTATACCACCATATTTGATGCTGACCGCCAATTTGTCTGGAACTGTTTTTCACTTCCAACTGTTTTTTAAGTGCTCTTGGGGTTTCTCTTTACGATTGCCTAATATTTTTCAAATAGGCGCAGTTCCGGCGAGTTTGGAGGATTTTGATCCTTGGGTACGATTTGCAGACTTTTGGCGGCCATTTTGCCGTAGTGACAAGCAGTGACGTCTGGCCAAAACAGCACGGAACAACTATGTTTCTTCAAGAAAGGCAATAAGTGTTTTTGCAAGCATTCCTGTACATAAATAACTTGATTGACAGTACCAGTTGTCACGAAACATTCGCTGTTTAGCACACAGGTATGAATCGCCTGCCAAACCAAGTATTTTTTTCGGGAACTTTGACTTTTTTTTTCTGCTTGAACTTATCTTGAACCTTTCCTTTTTCGGTAGCCGTATAAAACTCTTGACCTGGGAGCTGCTTGAAATCAGCCTTGACGTATGTTTTATCGTCCATTACGAAGCAATCAAACTTGGTCAACAACCTTGTGTGCAACTTACGCGTTCTTCCTTTGGCTGTTGTGTTTTGCTCATCATCTCGATTTGGTGTCACTGTAACCCACTTTCCCAATTTGTTTCCGATATTTCTGAGATTGGAATTGCGTTTAAAAATGCTGGCCACTATTCTTCCGGTCGCTGCGGCTTCCTGGTTTCGGTTATCTCCTGATTCCGGCTTGCTGGTAGTTGTGAGACGTACTCCGAACACTTTTATAACATTCGTCACGGCTGATTTGGCAGTATTAAGTGATTTTGCCAAGTCAGCGTGGGAATAATTTGGATTTTGCTTAAGCGCGTGCAAAATTTCGATACGCTGCTCTTCTTGTTTCGACACCATTTTGGCAACTGAACAGAAAATTGCAAAAACAAAATGGAGTCAACATTCCGTACGCATACACCTACAAAATGAGTGGTGTTCAAGTTTTTTAAATGCACGGTTTAAAAAAAACTACGTCATATTTGAGTCGACCAAGTTTTGACCATTCCATCCTTTAGCGTTGGAAAGCAGAAATTTGTCTGTTTTTGAAGTAGTGCTCCATCCTACTTTGAAAATTATCCATTCATTTCCCTAAAAAAATGACTTTCATCCAATGAATTCGGATTAACTGCCTGTTCCCTATTTGCAGGAGTCTATCCTCATAAATGGTTGGCAAACGAACTTCTCCTATCCAATGGTATCCAGAACTCGCAACACCAAATATGAGCTAACACCGAAACTAGACCACACCAATAGCAACTGTATGCTTGCTCTGTAGAGGTTCGGCTCCTGTATTGCACAAATGAGACAGTAATTATAAGAATTTTGTCAAATAATAAGGTTTTGTAAAATCTACCACAATAAAGAATCAAAGAAACGCCCGTTCACGAAATCTTTGAAAAAGCCTTTACAATCAGATATTTTCTGGTACGACTAACCATCCTCAACTACACGCTAAGTTCAGTTTACCCAAATATGGCTGAAGAATACACATAATCGTAAAAAGTGCTTTATTACTACTTACCTATATTTGAGTATTTTTTACCATACAAATTTACTCAAATATAGGTAAAGTCGTCTTTACCCATAAATTAGTATGTGCACTTTTCTGCGATTATGGGTAAACTAAGCTTAGAGTGTATGGCGTGTTTCGAAATGTAATATTAAACATTTGATATGTAATTGAGCTTTCAACTAGGGCATATTATTTTAGCGTGTCTTCGTATTACGTTTTGTTTACATGTCAGAAAGCCTATTTCGTTTCTTTTCATTATCACAGTGTTTTTTTAAATGTCGCAGATTGAACTTGAAGTTCAAGAGAAAATTCTGTGCACTTGGTGTACAATCAGATTACCAAAAAGGTCAAACTGCATCCAGCAAGTGTAAAACGAGTGATTGAAAAGTATGGTGAACTGATCACCCTGATGGATCTGCTGAGAACTGGGGGAAAACCCGGCTCCAACTCTCTCCAAATGGACCAAAAAGCGGCGAATTTAATTTCGAAAAAAAAAACAGCCTCCACTCGGGATTTGGGCAAAAAATAGGGGCACGGCGGGGGGGAACAGGGGGAAAAAAAAAAAAAAATTTAAAAAAGAAATAAGAAAACACCGTGTCCAATATATTCTCATACAAAATAAAACTCTATTTATTTCAAATCGATAATCCAGATTTTATTGATAACTTTACCCATTATATTGCAATATAATACTGATAAACTACAGCATATGTTTTGGAATAACACCGCCTTTAACCTTCTTGACCAGCTCCAGACGTTTTTCGAAACCGCCACAGGCGGCATGCGCGACTTCTATCGGCATTTCGTCCCAAATTTGTTTGATTACGGTTTTGAATTGGTTCATATAGGGCGTCTACTGAGGTCATTTATCTTCGCCAGCATGTATGACCATACGAAATAATCCAAAGGATTCAGATCTGGTGAACTGGTAGGCCATTCATTCTTGTCCAAAAAGTCGGTCAAATTTTCTCGGCACCAGCCCCGAACGAGATTTGCAGTATGTGAAGGCGCTCCGTCCTGCTGAAACACATAGTGATCATCTCCAAACACCTCTTGTACATATGGCTTGACAAATTTCTCCAAAACTTCCGTTTTATAATATACGGCATTCACTTTAACGCCTTTTTCGATGAAAACCAGTGGTAATTTGCCTCGCTTGCAAATTCCACCATCACTGACGCAGCACTTTGGAACCGTGGAATTTTCCTATCACTCTCTGGAACAGTTCCTCGAAAAGCGAGCCCACAATCTGTCGTTCTGGACATTGTGGGATTGTTGCAAGACGAATAACTTTTTGTCGGAAACGATCAATTCTTCCCCACCGTGCCGCGACAAAAGCAGACTTGCTCTTTCGATTCGTTTCTGCTTGGAAGGTTCCGAAACTCCGTGAACCTTGCGTTTCTTGAAAGTTTGGAATTCGAGGTCATTTTGCAGTATATTGTGCATTGACGAGCTCGAAACATTCAGATCTGCGGCCATTTTACGTACAGAGCGCTGTGATTTTCATCTAATCCGTTTCCTGACCACTTTAACAACTCAGCAGTCCGCACCGTACGAGTACGACTGGATCTCTTCCGGTCATCCAACGAGCAGGTGTCACGGTACCTTCGAATGGTTCGGTACACAAAATCCCGCTTTACTCCGAGGTTTTTCAAATTTCTGAAAATAGCGCCCGGGCGCTCACCTTTCAAAAACTTTTTTATCACCACAGCACGAAACTCCTTCATCGCTGGTAAAAGATAAACAATCGGACATAACCTAAAAGCGTTTGTATAAACATAGTGCAAAACTACACCAACACATACGTGAAGCATGTTAAGTACGACACCAATACAAGGGAACAGTGTATGAGAATATATTGGACACGGTGTACAGGGTGTCTCACAATAGGTGTCACTAAAACAAAATGGGATTACAGCAAAACATATCAACCAAATCATAGCATTTTTTTTTTTTTTGGAAGATACATGTTATAGAAATAAACCATAATAATTCATTGGATCTCTCGCTCTTTTTGTGTGTGGGGGGGGGGGGACAGTGTGTTGGGTTGTCAAATTGTTGAGAAAGTTAAGGCTGGGGGGGCTGGTGCTAAAAATGGGGGTGGGGGGGGGGGCTTTTGTGTGTGGGGTTTGGGGGGGGTTTGTGTTTTGTGGGGGGGGGGGGGGGGGGTTGGGGGGGGGGGTCGTACTATTCAGTGTTGATTTTTACGTTAGGTTCTATGAAAAGAAGAGGAAGTTTTCCTTTTCGTGAAACGGCGCCCCATACCATGATTTTCAATACATTCTGATAGCGTTCTACAGCTAGTTTAGCTCTTGGAATATTGGCAAGACTTTTGCCATACACACGATAATTTTGTTGATTATGACTGACCTGAAGGAGGAAGAGCTTTTCATCCGAAATAAAATCTTGCAGTCACCGTGCCGAACCAAAAGATTTCTGCTTCTTCCATTTTCGACACAAAAGAAACAAAAAATGCTTAAATTTACTGTGCTGGCTGAAAAGATTGCTTCCACTATCTCGGAAACACGAGATGTCTCCTCTCTTCTGGCCAGCTCTGGCCTCTGCCCATTATGTCAGATCAACTCTACAGTGGTTTCCTGGCAACAGTGTTGATTTCGTTGAGAAATATATTAACCCATGAAACTGTCGCCAACTGCGACCGATCGAACGTTACTGGGCAATCGTTAAGCGGAACCATCAAAACGGCAAGTGCAGTGGCTCACGAACTGTCAGACTTCCAGAAAATTGGAAGTGCACAAAAACCGCTGTACAGAATTTGATGGAAGGTATAAAGGCCCGAAATTAATTTGTTAGTTTAAGTGATATGTTAAGTATGAACATGTTCAGCTGTATTATAAAACATTGCTTTAAAAATCTGCGAATTGTCTTTAGTTCTATTTCAGTTATTGAATGTTTACAACTATTTTTCGAGTAGGTCGACTTGAATTTTAGGTATTTAATTCAGAACCCATTTGCAAAGCATTTATCGTCGTTGGTTTCCGAGATTGAGTTTCAAGTAACATTGGTAAGTAGACTTCTCATCCACTGCAATCCACCGTCCATTGCACGTTCCAACCAACTAATTGACCCGTTATAATTCCGCCGTCATTAATTAATCGAAATTTGCCTTCCATGCAGTCCGAGAAGTACAAATTTAGCATAGAACCACGTCAACCACGCCAGCGATTTCAGCCGCCGTTTCTCGCTCTCCCTCCAATGACCAACAAAGGCAAACCCATAAATACCGGAGCTTTCCGGGATCCGAGGAGAGGTGTCCCTTGAGTTTGACATTGACCGGTTCCGATGTGACGATGTGACTTTACTCTTGAAAAAGAAAAAAAAGAAAACAACTCAAGAAACCGCCCTCGACAGGTTTTCCCTTTTAAGAAATTGACCACATCGATCGATTGATCGTGATCGTCATCGTCGTCGTCGTCGTCGTCGTCGCCAATGACTGCCGTGCCATATTTGGCCTGGTGATGGGGCGAATGCAACCGACCAGCTGCAACTTTTAATGATGATGTCCGCCACCACCACTCGAGCAGGACGATGGGGATTGCGCGATCCGATCGATGCTTGACAGATCGAGATCAACCTCTCTCTCTCTCTCTAGAGGGGGGAATCCGATCGATCGCGCCCAAAGGGGAAAT
Organism: Aedes koreicus; assembly: GCA_024533555.2. Classification (NCBI taxonomy): domain Eukaryota; kingdom Metazoa; phylum Arthropoda; class Insecta; order Diptera; family Culicidae; genus Aedes; species Aedes koreicus. Next base: position 113,627 of record JAHHFK020002168.1, read on the forward strand.
CGATTTTTTAATTAGGAATGATTAAGCTGATTAAGTTTTTATTGGTCGACGAATGGAGTTTTAATTTCTGTCTCTTTCTTTTCTTTGCAGACGTGGTTTTTCACCGACACTGACGATCAGCACTATCAGAAGTTGACGAGTAAGTATCGATCCCTGCGGTTCTCTGTTGAAAGTGTTCGATTAGACAAGCTGGGCTACGGGGGTCCCACGGTCCCAAACGGTGGCAGTGTTCAATGTCCGATGGAGGATGATTTCTTCCGAGAAGGAATTAATCACCCGACCTAGGGGGAATAGATTTTTACGACGGCGTTGGACTTAAATTGGGTAGAAGTTTTTGCCTACAATGTACGCGGCGAGAGTCATTGGGCGATTTGACATGGAGGGTGCGTTTAGCAGTTTCGTTTGTTTACTCAAAACAACTGGCCAACTGAGTCGCCCCATTTCAGTAATGAAATTCAAGTACATAGTTAAGCGGGGGACGAAAAAACGATCACAGTCGTAAATCATAACTCCGGTTCATGTCGGATGGGACTCGGGAGCAATTTGAAGTATTTCTTTACCGTAGCTTCTAGAATTGATCACTCTGCCACTTCTGTTCGGCCTTCCCGGGCCAGGGAGGAAGCGTAAAATGCTCATAAAATCCAATCAGGTTTTGCTACACTGAAATTCAACGTCTTCGTACGGTTGTCGACCCAGGAGTGTGGGCTGGCCGGTCGAGTTTGGCTGATATATTTCTTCACTATTTGTTATTTAAAACATCGTAAATGTTTAATGAGGAACGACCGTGGAATAAATTAATAATTTGGCGCTTCGGTCCGGCGATCGTGATGCCGCCATTTTCTCTATCTCTCCCTAAAAAAAAATAAAAGAAGTGTGATGCGTGCGAAGCAATCGATCGGCACGGAAACCGCCAATTAATGGGGTGACAATTTATACGAATGACCCCCGCAAAAAGCTTTTACCCAACTTGCTACCGCCAATTATTTTGGCCGCCGAATAATGGAGGAATTCGAATCAAATTGATCTCCGAAGTGGTGTGGACGATGATTCCTGGAATCACTTAGGCGGACAAACAACGCGACATTTTTCGCTTATCTATTCGAGCTCGTAGATGGAGCTTGGGAGATTCCGGAATCGAATTAATTCGAAAAGCCATAAAACACCTTGCCCTACGGTTGCTGCGATGGGAAACTCGGACGAGTTGCTTTGTTTTATGCTAATCAGATGGGAATAGACAACCGTCAAACGTTTGCCAAAACTGGGTGTTAATTGGCAGGTCTCTGCGAAGAAATATATCTTTCTTCTTCGTCGTCGGTGTCAAAAGTTCAGTCGCAGTCGCGATCGCCGAAGAGGCCTCCAAGAAGAAATCGAATTTTGCGCTTGTTTCATTATGCAAAGTACATGCGACGTGGGCGTTGGTGAAATATTGTTATGGTACTTTTGGATCGTCGATTCGGATGACCAGACTAAATTGGACAGAGGAGAATGCGAAATGCTTTGCCGGGATTGACTCGATTGCTTTTTAATAACTCAATGGTGGCGAAGTGATCCGGAGTGGTTGACGACTAAATGATCGTTTTAGATGCAAATTTCACGATATTGAATAGGGTAGTGGTACCAATTGTGGGTACATACTTTCCACTTATTTTATTGTAAATTATACGAAAAATTTGTACTTTGTTACGTCCATGATGGTGTGTTCTAAGCTTTGCTCGTAAAATACCGAGTGTCTGAATAATAGTGATGATGATGGGAGGAGGCTGGCCATCATCTAATGCAAGTTTTTAAATTTTCGCTTCTCGAGCTCCAAATTGATTCCTCAAAATATTAATTGAGCACTATTTGAAAAGGCCACATAATTATTTGTTGGGGTCCTCCCTTAGCTCAGTCGGTAAAGGCGCAGCTACAAAGCAACACCATGCTGGAGGTGGCTGGGTTCAATTCCCGGTCTGGTGTAGGAATTTTTCGTAAAGGAAAATTTCTCGACTCCCTGGGCATAACGTACGATTGTACTTGCCACACAATCATGCTAATGCAAAAATGGTACTTGGCATCGAAAGCTCTCAATTAATAACTGTGGAAGTGCATTTAGAACACTAAGTTGAGAGCAAGCAATAAGCTAATTGTGAAAGCAATAAGCTTGAAATGCTGAAGACGAAGAAGAAGAAGAAACATAATCATTTGTTAGCAATTCTCGCCAACCAATGGTCTTTTTTACAATTCGTGTTCGTTTATGTAAGTTGCTTTTTTTTTTTGAGAGTGTTACAGCAGTTCCATAGAAAAATATATATATAGCTAAACGATCAGTATTTCAGTATTTCGAAGTATTTCGTAGGATTGTTTCCAATGAATTGGACTCTGTTTTTTTTATATCATTTATTTCATTTATTTCATTTTTTTATTTCATCATTTGATTGGTCCTTTCCTCATTAGACTTGTTCGAAAAATTTTGATTTAAAAAAGCAATTTGTACCTTTGAACCATAAGATCGTTTTAAATTATTTTTTAATGAGAGATTATGAGAAATTATATAGAAATATCCCTTATAAATGATAAAAATTTTAGACATTTTTTCACATAAAAAAAATTATGTGTGGGTGGAAAAAGCTCATCTAATCTTCGGGTCCACTTCTTATCTCGTTATGAAGTACCAGGACTGGTTACCCACTGATTACCTGTCCATCTGCCAAATTTGGAAGACGTCTGCTTTATTATTTCAAATTATAATACACTGCCCACTACATCATAGAACATTGCGGTTGGTTGAGCGGATTGGAGATAATTAATTCATTGTATAAACTACCAAAATTACCCCGGTTGGTACAAATCAGATGAGCTTGGAAATCAATAGCAGCCATACGACACGCAATGCTTCTAGAGACTCTAACTTCACCAAATTCTTCAATCGTAATATTAGGTAGCTTAGAATAGATTGCCGCGGGGCGACCCCGGCGTAGAGGTTAACATCCATACCTCTCTCGCCAAAGTCACGAGTTCGAATCTCACCCCCGACAAGTTACGAAAATACCCAAAAGGTATTTGAGTGACTACGACGGGAGATGAACCAGCCCAGGGCTGAAAAAAAAACGTTCAACTTGATTGATGCAGATTTTACTAATTAAACTGTTTTTCGAATGAACAAAATAAAAAACACCATCACCATTCACTTAAGATTATCCCCAACAGCATCCTTACAGTTGGTTTAAATTGGTCCTAATTGGACTCTCAAGCATTGTTAAAAATAACAATGTTTTCCAAATGGAAAACCATTGTCACTCCTTGTGAATGGCCCCTTACTGTAGAATCGTTTCAAAACGGTAAATGGTCGTTTTGTTGCAAACCGTTTCTTATTATTTATTATATGTAAATTATAGTATAATGTTAATTATGTTTATATTTTACTTAAATTTGGTTTTGGTTTATTTTAATTTGATTTTAAGTAACTTTTTATTTAGTTTTTATTTAATTTATATGGTATTTATATTTTATTTTTAGTCTGTTTTCATATTTTTTTATGTCAATATTATTTTGATTTTCTTAGAACTTTATTATTGTTTAATTTTATTAATAGTGCATTATTGTTTCATTTACATTAATGTTGATACTTTTCATATTAAATGTTTGTTTTTTTATGTATTATTCATATTGTGATTTTATATTATTTATATATTTTAATATAATTTTATTATTTGTTGTATATCATTTTTGTTTGAATGCTATTGGATTTTTTATAACTGCTTTTTAAATTCTTGTTTTCTTTTTAATTTTTATTTTATGTACCATAAATTAACATTATAGTATTATCTTGTTTCTATTTATTCTTCCAAATTATCTCTATTATATTTTTATTTTATTTATCTTTGTATTTTAAATTTATATAATTTGGTTTATTTTTAAACTATTTCTCATGTTTTATTTGATTTATTATTTTCCATTTTCATATTTTTTTATTTTAATTGTATTTACAATATATATTCAATACTACTTGACACTACGAATACTACTTTACCATGCCCTTGCACTCAATTTTCAATACCTCTGTTCTATTTCTAGCCTACCGTACACTGACGGAACTTTCAACTTTCTCTTCATATCTTTCATTCTAGCAAACATTACTGTCCACTCTTGGTGCCTCATGGCGATGAGCGAGACATCTCCTTCTACATCATAATCGTTACTCCACGCACGGAGAACACAAACATAACAATTAATGTATATATTCAAATTATGCATATATTTGAAGAAAAATTTATATACTATTATAATTAAAATTCCGATTTGTTCCTGTTTTATATTTTTAAATAATTTTCATTCTATATTCATGTAATAGAAATTCCATTTTAATTTGGGTTTGCTCATTTTTATTTAATTTTTATTTAATTTTGATTTCACTTCAACTTAATTTAATTTTTGTTGTATTTTCTTTCAACTGATTTGTTTTATTAAGTTTGTATTTTGACTTCAATTTTATTGTTATTTTATTTTATTCATTATTTTTTGCTCCTTCTGATAAAATAATTTTTAAATGATTTTGTTTTATGATTATGATGTTCGTTTTTTACGTTTGTTTAGATAAATTGCATTTGAAGCTATGGTTTTTTGATTTGTATATTTTCCTTATTTAATTTTTGCTTAAGGTGTATGTTATCTTCGCACAAATTTTTTTTTGTTAAATGATTTCTTCATATCTATTTTTTGAATTTTAATTAATTTGTTTTCTATAACTTTTTTGAACATTCATTAACATGTATTTATTGAATTATGGAGAGTGTGAGCTGTTTAGTGGAATACCTGTAACTAGAAAATAAGAAGAATGATTAGTAATTTCGATTTAATTCCAACTACCTTTATTGCTTATCTTGACAGATACGCGTATTTCGTCTACAATGTGCAGACTTTTCAGTCGAGTATTAGTACACGACACTGAAGAAGTCTGCACATTGTAGACGAAATACGCGTATCTGTCAAGATAAGCAATAAAGGTAGTTGGAATTGAATGGAAATTACTAATCATTCTTCTTATTTTCAAGTTAATATATTTATTATTAGTTCTTATAAATTTTTTGTACTTATTTAAAAAAAAATTAATATGCAATTTATTTGTTCATTATTTTACTCCTATTTGCATGATGTTTTTCATTTCATTTTAATAATATTTTCTCGCATTTTAAGTAAAAATTTTCTTTTGTTGTCTTATTTCAACTGCTATTATATATTTGAAAATAAATTTCAAAATTTTGTGGGAATTCCATTAAAATTCTTTTTTCTCTTCATTTTGATTTCATTTTTACATCAAATTTTAAGACAAATTTTAATTTTATATACAGATATTTTATTTTGATTTTATTTTAAATTCATTTGAGCTACATTTTAATTTTCTTTCATTTGATTTAATTTGATTTAATAAATTTTTTATCCAATTTTAACATGATTTATAATGCATTTTCATCCGATTTTTATTTCATTATTGTTTTCGCTTTGCTCTCATCTAATTTTCTTTAATTTGATGTTTAAATTATTAAATTTTAATATAGTTTTCATAGATTTGTGTTCAGTTTATAGTTTATTTAAATTTTATTTAAATATTATTTTTAATTTTAGTTACATGCTATGAATATTTGGTTTTCATTAAATTAAAATATTTCAATTTTATTGAACTTTTAAAATTAATTTTAGTCATACTTAATTGTTATTTTAATTGCATTCATACTGAATTGTTATTCAATTTGTATATTTTTTTATGTTATTTTTACTAAAAGTTTGTATTTTTTTAATTTTATTAATGTTTTGTTCATATATTTTAAATTAATTTGTATTTTCTTAAAATATTTCCGTATATTTTGTATAAATATTTTTTTGTTATATTATAGTTATACCTAGTTATAGTTTTTTTTCTATATTATGTTTTCATTTTCTTTATGTTTTGTCTCTTTTTATTACATTATCTATTAATTAATATTTGAATTTTCGTTGGTGTTTTTATTTAAGTTGATTTATATATTACTTGCTTATAGTCCATATAATTTATTTAAGTTTTTGAATCGTTATTTTTAATTAATTAAATTATTATTCGTATTCTATTATTATTGAATTTTCTTGTTGTTTCTTTTTAATATTTTTAAATTTATTTTCATTCCATTTTTTATAATTTAAATTTAAATTTTGATTAAGCTCAATATTTACTTAAATTTTTTAAACATGATTTCAAAACCATCGTATGCTCGAGTACTTTTTCAAATAGACGTATCTGTTTTAATAAACAAAGAGGGGAGGTAAGATTCAAACATTAAATTCTTGAAATCCTTAGCACTTTCATGCAAACTGGATCCACCAACACAACAAGGAATATCATTTCCTTTTCGTGATAGTGATGCTACTTTCCGTGAGGAGTTTTGAGAAATTTACGTTTGAATCTTACTTACCCTCTTTGTTAACAAAAGCAGATACATCTGTTTGAAAATGTACTCGAAAATTGTTCATTTCTACTTATTTTTATTGTATCTGATTTGTTTCATGATTTTTTTTATTCTAATATTTTGATTAAAATTTAATTTTTGTTGTATTTAATTTTAGTATTGTTTTTATAGGGGGGGGGGGGGGGGGGGGGGGGGGGGGGGGGGGGGGGTTTCTTTTTCAAAAAAACATGAGAACTTAGTTCGCACCTAATATTTATTTTCACCTTATATTCGTTCTACTAATTTTTCATTAACACTTTACTTCACTTCTATTTTTTGGTGTTAAGTTTATTTCTAATTTGATTTTCATTTAGTTTGTATCAAATTTTTATTCAATTTTCATTCTATTTTGTGATAGATTTTGCTTTGTATTTTTATTAAGTTTTGTTTTTTTGTCTAACATTGACTGCTTTTTTATATTTATTAAATTTGTTTTCCAATATTTGTTTATATAGTAATTTTATTTGATATTGATTGTTGGATTTTCTCCTGCTATATTTTTTATATATTTAAAAAGAAATTTATTTAACAAATAATATATCATTTTGATTTCATTTCAGTTGATTAACACATTTATTTTATTTCATTTCAATTGTTGTATTTTCTCCTGCTATATTTTCATTTTTTTTTTCAATAAAATGTTTATTTAACATAATTAATTTTATTTTGATTTTATTTCAGTTGGTTGATAATTCATCTTCATCTTATATCTATTTTCATAGTTTTTTCGTTTTACTTTAATCTCATTTTCTTTTTATAAGATATGTAATATTCTTTATATTTTTTTCAATTTATTTTATTTTAATATTATTTGATTTAATTTGAGGTTTATTTTAAATTTTGATCCATGTTAATTTTACTTTAATATTATTTAATAAAATTTAATGTTACATTAAGTTTCCTTTTATTTTATTTTATCTGATTTTTTATATATTCCTTTCATTAAAATTATGTTTGCATTTTATTTAATATAATTTAATTTTAATTTTTCAACGTTTATTTCCGTTCAACTCCTTTTGTTTTCTGTCAACTTTATTTCTATATTTTTGGGGGAAATTTTATATGATTTCCTCCTAAATCTTTACTCTTTTACGTAGATTTTCATCTTTATTAATTTTATTTATATAAAGTTTTTGTTTATGTGTTTTTTAATTATGATTATTTTTTTCAATTTACAGAATTTTATATGAAATTGATAATAAAATTTCGTATCGAGACATTCAACATTTATAAAATAGCGGTCCAATTAAAAAATAAATAACAAAAATATGCTACATATAAACAGAAAATGAAATATATAGAAGTAAAATAAAAACAAGCTAAAAATAAAATTCAAATTTAAACATTCATATGTTTAAAATATTTATTTTTCTGTTTCTTACTGCTTTTTCCTATATTTCTTATGAGACTTTTATTTTACATTAATTTTATCTTGATTTCACTTAAATTTGATTTGAATTTTATTTTGATGTAATTTAATTTGCTTAATATCATTCCGTTCTATTGCTATGTCCATTTCTTTTAATTTTTGTTTAATTTTTTTATTTTACTTTTGTGTCATTTTCATATAATGTTATATTTCAAATTCTATTAATTTTTATTAAATTTCTTGCATTTATTATTTTAACTTTTTATTTATTTGTTTTCTATTGTTGTTTATTCAATTTTAGTTTTGTTTCATTGGATTTTATTGAATCACCATGGTCTTTAACTCCACTACAGGGCTGTTGAAAGTACTAAAAATGCGAAAATATCTTCTTCTTGAAGGACATGACTGGCCTTTGAATTGGACTTGATCTCGCAATCATCCTACTTATAGCGAAAAGCTCTGTAAAACAACTGTCAAAATCTTTAAAAATCGCAGAAGTTCACTTGAGTTTTTGCATTTGGGGACTGAGCTTGAGTTCAGTTCCAGAAGGTCATTGAAATGTGCTTGTATTCGTCCCTGCACTATTTTTGAGGAGCTCATTTCGTACGAATATTGTTCTTCAAAGCTACCGCCAAAGCTTTCTGGGTATAATAGAGGTCCCGGTAGGTCACCATTTATTTTTATAATTTACACAGGTGTTTCGAGACTTTGTAATAAAATCCTTTTTGATCTCAGAAACATATTATTTTGAGGCTGTGAGCATGAACTCCGTTATTGCCAGATCAGCTGTATTTACACAAAGAACCAAAGGATGATGTTTGGGACTAACATACATTCTCAATGTGTAAAAACTGTTGACCCATTATGGAACAATACAGGCGCCGGCCGTGTCCGAATGCTGGTCAAGTAGGGAATGGGAAGGAACGTGTTGATGTGATACTCGCTTTGCGGGAAGCCGAGAAATCTTCTGCACTTCCACGAGAAATCACTGGGATGTTGGATAGGGTAGAAGCAGGGTTAGTTTTGGTTAACGATACGCTGAAAGTATGTCACTAGCACTACCCACCGAAAGCATAGGACCGCTCCAATAGGCAACAGAACATCGAACGCCAGTTGCATCGGACCCTGGATAGTCCAGAATGACCTCATTACCGTACACTAGTTTTTCCGATGTATATTATGTTGAGGTTGTGCTAACGTTAAAATTAAACTACTCTCAAAAGATGCGATGCGATACTAGACACAGCACTTATGGCTTGTACAAACGGAAAAGATGGAAATTCCTCGGTTCTGTCTTCCACTGTTTCAGAGGTGATCTCGAAATACTTCTGGCGCACAAAATCCCTCAACAGATAGTAAAACAATCCAAATTGGTTGATGTTCTCAAAAGCTGCTTTCGTATCGATCATCGGAAATTTTTAAGATTTACAACGCTGGCGAATTTTATCTCAAAATGTTTCTTAGCCTGCCTATTCTTTTTTTTTTTCAAAAAATTGCGGACGTTTTTGAGCTAGGAGCTTGGCTTTGTTCTACCTTGCTGAAAGAGAGACAAAGTCACTCCAATCCGATATCATGTTTAGGATACTACCAGCACTAAAAGCTATGATCCCATCAGCCTGTTGTCCGCTATCTAGAAATTCTTCGAAAAGTTGGTTCACAGTCATTTGCAGTCATTGGTTTCAGGAAAGGTCACTTTTTCATACACCAACTGACACGGACCACTAGTTAACAGCCTACAGCTGAACAGGTCCGTTGGATAAGCATCGATCATGGCATTATTGGACGTCTAAAAGGCTTTGGATAAAGTCCCGCATCGATACAACTTCCCGAACTACCTTGTCCTGATCATCAAGGAACTACCAGAGCTGTTCAGATCTTCTTGAATAATTCCCACATTAAATGGGGTGTTCTTCGTGGTAACCTGTTGGCCCCTACACCTGGGATTTTTTTAATGATTCGTAGCCTTCGAACATACTCTGATTTCGGGAAGAGTAGCTCCAGTTTTTATAGCGAGTTTTATAGCATTTATTAAAATTAAATTATAAAACTTCCAATGCTTACCTCATGCATCCGATTACCTCCCGAAGACCACTAAAAACGCATGTAATGACCTATTTAAGGCACTCAGTAAAACCACAGAGAACAGACATTGATGTCCATATACCTTTTCTTGAAAAACGTGTGTCAAAGTTAATATGGGAGGCCGGTATAAAACGCAAGTGCAGAGAAAAACAAACAAAATATTTCAGGTTATGTGCTAGGTTTTTTATTGATAAACATTGACATGACAGTTATCGCACAACTGCAGCGCCACCTACCAGGAGCATAACGACATACATTTGAAATAGGGGTTTAAAGTTTTACACAAGTAGCAGACCGAAGATGAACGTCGGTTCTCTGTGGTAAAACCTTATTCCTGCGTACCATTTTAGGATCTAAAGTTTTATCGAAGGTTTTTTTTTTATATTAAAAGTACCGGATAATAAAATGAAACCAAGTTCCGATTTTCATACAAAATTGCCTCCACCCTTTTTTTCACTTTTCCGTAAAGTAATTTAGCTGTAATTGTGCTAAAGCAAAGAAACGACCTCAGTTTTCATCTGTAACAAATTAATTAATTTTTATTCGACACTTTAGAAGTTATAGACACCACTTATGAAAAAACACCATTCGATTTCCATAGTTTAAGCCAGATCTAGGTATCGTATACTGATGTTAAAAAAGTTCGCTTATCGAATATCAAAATTCAGATCCTCAAATTTTAACATTATGTATTTAAATCAAAAGATGGTCTTATTGTTTTGTCGTAAGTGGTGTCTGTAACTTGTAACGTGATGAATGAAAAATTATGGATTTAATACAGATGACAATGCGGGTAAATTGTTCACGAGAAAATGAAAGACAAGCCTAGAGGCTTTTTGCATGAAAATCGGGCTTTGGTCTTAGTATATTGTTCATCGCTGTAGTACAACTAACATTTCCTGGATGCGACGTTTCAATGACCATGGTATGAGTACTAAAGCTTGCGTCAGATAGAATTGGAACAAAAACAATTGCCTGTATTTCAGTTATTTATTATTTAATTTAAGATCTTTTTTTATACAAATTTAGCGTTTTCTTCATACTTTTAAGAAAAAATACGGATAAAATTATTCGTTACGGTTTCGAAGGAATTCTCGAATTTTTCCTGTAACACGGCTCATTGGCGGCGCACACCTTCTTCGTCCATCGTTTTAGCTATCTTATTCCACCAGGTCTTCATCTGATTGATGTCTTTGACAACCTTTCCCTTTGCCTTGAGTCTCCTCTTCATGATTGCCCAGTATTTCTCAATAGGGCGGAACTGGGGGCAGTTGGGTGGGTTAAGGTTTTTCGGAACAACCTGGACCCCTTTCTCTGCATACCATTCTTGAACGACTTTGCTGTAATGACAGCTTGCCAAATCTGGCCAAAACATTACGGGATGGTCGTGGGATCGAATGAACGGCAAAATTCGTTTTTGGAGACACTCTTTTTGGTATAGTTCCGACGTCATTGTCTTATTTGTAACGAAAACTTTCGTTTTTTTGCCACAGCTGCAAATGCCCTGCCAAATCATGAATTTTCGTGCAAATTTGTCGGCAAAAACAAATTTAAATTTGGCTGGAACATCCCCCCGAGCCGTTGCCAAGTAAAATTTTTGACCTGGGATTTGCCCGAAGTCAGCCTTGACATAGGTTTCATCGTCCATCAGAAGACACCCGTCGAACTTGGTCAGCACCTGGTCGTATAGCTTCCGAGCACGGATTTTGGCCACACTATTCTGTTTTATGGTCCGATTTGGCTGTTTGCTAGCTCGATACGACTTGATTCCTTCCCGGAGTCGAGTTCTCCTCACGGTACTATGGGCAGCACCGAATTTTCTGGCCAAATCACGGTCCGACAGATTGGGATTCCTCTTAATCGTCTTCAAAATCTTACCACGCAGTTTCCGGTCGACAGTTCCACTCCGACGATTGGCTTGAGGCTTCCGAATCGTCGTCAATGTTTCCTTATACCGTTTGATAACGCGCCATACGGTATTTCTGGGCAATTTCAGCTGTTTAGCTAGCCTAGATGCAGACCACAATGGATTTTCCAAATAACTGTGCACAATTTTTTCCCTTCTTTCGGCTTCCATGTTGATTGTTTACAAAGTACAGTCGATTTGCGGAATGTCAAAAATACATACGTGAAGCTGACAAAATTCCTTACACGTGGGCGCCAAGAACTTCCAAATCCGTCCACCAGGAACGCCACAATATGAGCAAAAGTTTGTTCCAATTCTAAATGAAGCAAGCCTTATTAAATGTAAAACAGTTTTCAAAACTGTTTAAGTGCCATTTTTATACGAATCTTGAGATAGCTTTTCGAAATTCATCTAACATTTTTTGGCTTCGTCCTCAGCGTTGTTGGAGTTAGATTCGAAACGAAACTTTATCATATTGCCTGCTACTCGGATCCGTTGCGATACTCTTACGACATTTAAGCCTGTCAAATAATTGAATACTTAACAAAAATGTCTACGATTAGTTGTTTCGAACCGAAATTTTAAGCCCAACAATTCCTCAGCAAGATTAGATAAGCCTGTTTAATTAAGCCAAAAACAAAACCCCGACAACACCGAAATAGGTTCGATGAGGCCAACAAAGATACGATCGCCTTCTCCTATGGGCCCATAAACTACCGATTGATGACTACACGTCATCGGGAATTCGCGGAATTGTCTTTCATTTAGTCGAATTTACGACGCACCCGTTTAAGTGTCTCCTAAAATTTCCCCGACCCGAGTTTCGTCTACTTCTTTTGAGTTCCTAGGAAAGAGTCAGGCTCGAACCATTAACCACCAACGACTGGCGATCGGTGTAAGCATACGTCATTGCGCCGACCGATCGACTTATCGAAAGCTTCCAATCGATCGTCATTATCGTTTTTGTCCGAGAAACGATTTAAGCTCGAAAAGACAATACGGCGGAGGAAAGTCATCAATCAGGTCTCCTCTGTGCCATCCCACGCCCGTCGCTGGATCGACAGACGAAAGGAAAACAAGCAGTAGTGCTGTACCTACCACACGAACATCGATTTTTATTTGATTTTAATAAGCAAGAAGGAAGGCAAATGTCAACAGCCGAAGAAGACAGTAACGACCGAAGTGACGAACCCCTTGGCGGTGGTTGGGGTTCGTCGCTTGTTGTTTTGTTTTTCTTTTTTAATGTTTATTTGCTTTATGATCATTTTATTTGACTGTCGCGTCGCTTGCGGTTTGTGTGTAATGAATGCTTTACGTTAGGGAGGAAGTTCCGATGTAAGTCAGAAGTCGTCGCTAGGAATGATTCTCCCATATGATTGATCTTTTTTTTTTTTTCCTAAGAAGAGGATCGTAAAACTTCTGAAGGCTTTTTATTATACGAAGCAGTGACCTTTGGAGAGGCGCATAAGTTGTTATGTTAGAATTTGGAAGAAGGTGGACTACGTGGCAACCGCAGGATCGATAAATTTTAATTGAATTTTTACGATGTTTGATTTGGAAGTGGAATGAGGTGGGTTTAGTGGTTCGGAAAACGAAGGATGGTAAGTTTGTGTCACTTTTTAAGCTTTAAGAAATGTTAAAAGTTGAATCAATTTCGCAAGCCAACTGATTTCGATTGTGAAATGGAGCGGTTTCTATGTGTAGTTTTGCAATCGGCTCCGTGATGTTGTTTGGGCTCACATCATGAAGAAACAAATAGATAAAGTACATTTAGTCCTCAAAAGATTGACGAGGTGAGTCGTCATGTTTCGAACCTGAATCCAGGCAAAACATAATTCTTCGAATCGAATCTATCGACCGAAGCAGTAAAGCTGCCACCAACCGAGAGGAAGTGTCATTAATTTACTCCATCAAATGTCCGCTCCGAGCATGTTCTTCTGCCAAATTTACGACCTCTCCCGTCCAATAGCTGCCGATAAATCGAATTCAAATTTTCGGTACGTTGTAGAAATCGAAATAAAAATCCAAATTATGGCACATCGTTTCATGGGGCCAATAACGACCGACGACGACGGCTTGAAATTTATTCGCGCTAGGCTACGAAGGCTAATCCAAATAAAAACAGCGCAACTCTCACACCTCGCCCCATCATTTCGGAAATTTTCTGCTTCATTTTGATAATGCTCTTCTTCGCGTATTTCTTCTTCCCTTCTGCAATCCAAAAATGTCGGTTCATTAGTGACCGAATCAAGGCACCTTCCGAACATGCATTTCTGGCTCGCGAACATCAACATCATTATAAAATTGTCCAAATTGTTGACAGATCCATCCCCGCCTCCCATGCTCGTCGTCTTCGTCGTCCGGATCATCAATCACACCGATCGGAACAATAATCAAATTTTTGGCCGCCGTTGACATTTTTACGATCCCTCTAATCCGGAGGCCGTCCTTCCAGCTCTAAACAGAGCGCAGATTCGCGTGGTTCCAGCGCTGACAAATCTGGCAGAAGAAGACAGATGTAAATAAATAACCCCCGTGCTCCCCGCCTCCTTGGCTGAAATTGACGACTGGAGGTGGCTTCGATTCGACAATGCGACCGAAAAAAAAAACAGTTCACAAAAGAACAGGTTCGGATCGCGCGGCGGCAGAAGGCACACGTGAATTTTTGGTTTTTTTTTCGGGATTCTCAACCATTTGACCATTTGAGGAATTTCACATCATTAGGCGGTATTTCGGATCAGAATTCGCTAACAAGCTGAAATTTATTTAGATTGAAAAACTCCTCTCTGATTGGTCCGTTTGTTGGTTGGTTGGTTGGTTAGCTGGGATGGCAGAGCGAAAGCTCCTGGGGTTGAGCAATCTAATTAGATATGATTTTGCTTTGCTTTCCAGTGGCCTCAACGGTAGTGAGATGGGAAGCGTGGGATTTCGCGAATGGTTCGTGGAATTGGGGACAGAAATTTGAGAAATGGGGGATTGTGTGGAACTTGTGGCTGGCGGAACTTTCAGATTTGGGCGAAATTTGAAGAAGTATATAATTACTTAGAGTAGCAAGCTAGTCTTTGAATTCAGATTCTGCTGACCGTAAGAACCTTGCAACAGTTTAAACGTCAACATTCATTGACACAGGATGACATATGAAGGCTACTTACTGCCAAAAGATTATCCTTGGAAATGTAGAAATGTTCTCTAAGATTTTCCATTGGAATGGGGACCTGGACTATCCCGTAGGGAAATGTGCACCTATTGTACAACACGGCCATTCGCAACCTTTTTCAAGAAGAGAAAAAACAAATCCTAACCTAATTTAGTTCTTGCAGGGATTAGAAAAGAATTGTTAATTCGATTCAGTTTTTTTTTAGAAATTTTGTTTTCAAGAATGCGATAGATTGATAGTGCATAGTGGAGGAGCCTTTGAACAAAACCATATCTCCGCCAAAATTGCCAAATGACGCCTTAAAAACTAGGACAAATTCCCTAGAATATCGAGGCAAGGATTTTGGCGAATTTCGAATAAAATTCCAGCGTACTTCCAGGATTCCGAAAAATTCTTCAGAGAGCTCTTGGGAATCTCAGATACGATATTGTCGTGTCTTGGCGAGGGATTCGACCCAGGTAACCAATGAGCATTAGCATATGCAGTGAACCAACCCTAAATCTGCATTTCAGATGCTACAAGCATTATATTAGCATCATATCAGCATCTTGAATGCTTTCTGTAGTAAAGTTGAATTTCAAATGAGGTGACGAACTAGCCCAGGAGGCTACAAGTCACCCAAAAAAAAAGAAAAAAAATCAAATACTATGTATATGCTTGTAGCCTGTTATAAGCATTTCGAATGCAAAATAGCATTAATGAAGCATTATCATATCATTTCAGTAAAACAGCCGTATGCTGGGCCAAAAGTGGCATTTATGTTGCATTTAAGGCGACTTAATTGCTTTATAGGCTGCCGTTAAGACGCTTTGGAACTGCTTATTGGTTACCTAGGGATGAATACTGGAGTGATTTCCAAGAAATCTCGTAGATGATTTTGGCAAATTTTGATGAAAAGTCTGGAATATCTCGGTGAGTTCTGGAGTAAATTTCAGGATATCTTCAAAAAATTGACAAATCCCGGATAGAATTCTGAGGCACCAAGAGGATTCAGCCATATTAAGTAATCATAGAAAAATCTGGTAAACGTGAAGATTCTGATTAATTTTGGATAAAGATTTCGTTGAGTCCAGTTGAGAATGTCGGCAAATCCTGGCGAGTTTTTGAACGTATCCTGGAGCTGATTCAGGCGAATCACGAGAGGATCCTGGAGAGGCTAGATACTATCGGACAGGTTTCTGGAAGCTCCCAAAGAGGACTTTGGCAAATGTTCGAGAGCATTCGACCGAATCTCGGATATGATTCTGACAAACTCGGTAGACAATTTTTGTGTTATTGTAAATTTTACTTACAATCTGGATGAATTTTGAGACATTTGATTACTAATTTCGAAGCAGATTCCAGAAATTATGGAGAAAATCGGAAACTATTTTTCTAATTCTAAAAAAGGCGAGTTGATGTTTTTGACGAATAGTGGATATAATTCTTATAAATTTTGAATTACGCGGGAAAATTTCTGGAGAATTAGAAATTCTGGTGAAATGGCTAGGAAAAAAATGTTTATTAAATTCAGTTTACAGGATGCTGGTTTTTTTTTTTTTTTTTTGAATGCCATAGAATCATATTGAATTATTGGCTCATTGGCTTTGCAATAAGCCATATTCTAACAAAAAATGTAGAACAATTCTTTAAATACAAGTAGAAACTTTCAAGATTATTGGAGCAAATCCTTGTGAGGATTTTGACGAATCTCGAATATAATTCCGATTCCGAAAAACTCCTCTTGGGAATCCCGGATTTGAATTTGACAGGCCTCGGTGAGGATCGGATGGATTGAAATGCTTTCCAACAAATCTTGTAGACGATTCTGGAAAATCTGGAAGAGTTCTGGAGGGAATTTCGGCATAACTTAAAATATTTTTGAAAAGTTGGGAACAAAATCCTGGCGAGTTTTTAAACGTATCCTGGAGCTGATTCAGGCGAATCACGAGAGGATCCTGGAGAGGATAGAGACTATCGGACAGTTTTCTGGAAACTCCCAAAGAGGACTTTGGCAAATGTTCGAGAGCATTCGACCGAATCTCGGATATGATTCTAGCAAACTCCGTAGACAACTTTTGTGTTATTGTAGATTCGACTTACAATCTGGATGAATTATGAGACATTTGATTACTAATTTCAAAGCTGATTCCAGAGCTCTGCGAAATTATGGAGAAAATCGGAAACTATTTTTTTGATTCTTAAACAGAAATCTGGCGAGTTGATGATTTTGACGAATAGTGAATGTAATTCTTATAAATTTTGAATTACGCGGAAAAATGTCTGGAGAATTAGAAATTCTGGTGAAATGGCTAGGAAAAAAATGTTTATTAAATTCAGTTTACAGGATGCTGGTTTTTTTTTTTGAATGCCATAGAATCATATTGAATTATTGGCTTATTGGCTTTGCAATAAGCCATATTCTAACAAAAAATGTAGAACGATTCTTTAAACACAAGTGGAAACTTTCAAGATTATTGGAGCAAATCCTAGTGAGGATTTTGACGAATCTCGAATATAATTCCGATTCCGAAAAACTCCTCTTGGGAATCCCGGATTTGATTTTGACAGGCCTCGGTGAGGATCGGATGGATTGAAATGCTTTCCAACAAATCTTGTAGACGATTCTGGAAAGTCTGGAAGAGTTCTGGAGGAAATTTCGACATAACTTAAAATATTTTTAAAAAGTTGAGAACAAAATCCTGACGAGTTTTTAAACGTATCCTGGAGCGGATTCAGTCGAATCACGAGAGGATCCTGGAGAGGATAGAGACTATCGGACAGTTTTCTGGAAACTCCCAAAGAGGACTTTGGCAAATGTTCGAGAGCATTCGACCGAATCTCGGATATGATTCTAGCAAACTCCGTAGACAACTTTTGTGTTATTGTAGATTCGACTTACAATCTGGATGAATTTTGATACATTTGATTACTAATTTCGAAGCAGATTCCAGAGCTCTGCAAAATTATGGAGAAAATCGGAAACTATTTTTTTGATTCTTAAAAAGAAATCTGTCGAGTTGATGATTTTGACAAATAGTGGATATAATTCTGATAAATTTTGAATTACGCGGGAAAATTTCTGGATAATTAGAAATTCTGGTGAAAGGGTTAGGAAATAATTGTTTATTAAATTCAGTTTACAGGATGTTGGTTTTTTGTTTGTTTAACTGCCATAGAATCACATTGAATTGTGGAAAAGGCTTTGCTATAAGCAATATTTCAACAAAAAATGTCGATTCTCTAAACACAAGTGGAAACTTTCAAGATTATCGGGGAAAATCCTGGTGAGGATTTTGACGAATCTCGAATGTAATTCCGATTCCGAAAAACTCCTCTTGGGAATCCCGGATTTGATTTTGACAGGCCTCGTTGAGGATCGGATGGATTGAAATGCTTTCCAACAAATCTTGTAAACGATTCTGGAAAATCTGGAAGAGTTCTGGAGGGAATTTCGACATAACTTAAAATATTTTTAAAAAGTTGGGAACAAAATCCTGGCGAGTTTTTAAACGTATCCTGGAGCTGATTCAGGCGAATCACGAAAGGATGCTGGTAAATGCTAGAGACTATCGGACAGGTTTCTGGAGACTCCCAAAGAGGACTTTGGCAAATTTTGGAGAGCATTCGACCGAATATCGGATATGTTTTTTTTTTTCTTCTTCTTCTTTAGAGTGGCTTTCAGCCTCCTGGGCTGGTTCGCCAATATCGGATATGATTCTGGCAAAGCCCGTAGACAACTTTTGTGCTATTGCAAATTCGACTTACAATCTGGATGAATTTTGAGACATCTGATTACTAATTTCAAAGCAGATTCCAGAAATCTGGGAAATTATGGAGAAAATGGGAAACTGTTTTTTTTTTATTCTAAAACAAAAATCTGGCGAGTTGGTGATTTTGACCAATAGCGCATATACTTCTGGTAAATTTTGAATTACGTGGAAAAATTTCTGGAGGATTAGAAATTCTGGTGAAAGGGTTAGGAAATAATTGTTAATTAAATTCAGTTTACAGGATGTTCTTTTTTTGTGTAAATGCCATAGAATCATATTGAATAGTGGAGAAGGCTTTGCCATAAGCCATATTTCAACAAAAAATGTCGATTCTTTAAACACAAGTAGAAACTTTCAAGAATATCGGGGAAAATCCTGGTGAGGATTTTGACGAATCTCGAATATAATTCCGATTCCGAAAAACTCCTCTTGGGAATCCCGGATTTGAATTTGACAGGCCTCGGTGAGGATCGGATGGATTAAAATGCTTTCCAACAAATCTTGTAGACGATTCTGGAAAGTCTGGAAGAGTTCTGGAGGAAATTTCGACATAACTTAAAATATTTTTAAAAAGTTGAGAACAAAATCCTGACGAGTTTTTAAACGTATCCTGGAGCGGATTCAGTCGAATCACGAGAGGATCCTGGAGAGGATAGAAACTATCGGACAGTTTTCTGGAAACTCCCAAAGAGGACTTTGGCAAATGTTCGAGAGCATTCGACCGAATCTCGGATATGATTCTGACAAATTCGGTAGACAACTTTTGTGTTATTGTAAATTTTACTTACAATCTGGATGAATTTTGAGACATTTGATTACAAATTTCGAAGCAGATTCTAGAGCTCTGCAAAATTATGGAGAAAATCGGAAACTATTTTTTTGATTCTTAAAAAGAAATCTGGCGAGTTGATGATTTTGACGAATAGTGGATATAATTCTGATAAATTTTGAATTACGCGGGAAAATTTCTGGATAATTAGAAATTCTGGTGAAAGGGTTAGGAAATAATTGTTTATTAAATTCAGTTTACAGGATGTTGGTTTTTTGTTTGTTTAAATGCCATAGAATCACGTTGAATAGTGGAGAAGGCTTTGCTATAACCAATATTCCAACAAAAAATGTCGATTCTTTAAACACAAGTAGAAACTTTCAAGATTATCAGGGAAAATCCTGGTGAGAATTTTGACGAATCTCGAATATAATTCCGATTCCGAAAAACTCATCTAGGGAATCCCGGATTTGATTTTGACAGGCCTCGGTGAGGATCGGATGGATTGAAATGCTTTCCAACAAATCTTGTAGACGATTCTGGAAAGTCTGGAAGAGTTCTGGAGGTAATTTCGTCATATCTTAAAATATTTTTGAAAAGTTGGGAACAAATTTGAAGGAATGCCGGATAAAATTCAGGTAAACCAAGATGATTTTGATATATCTAGTCATCATAGAAAATGGTGGTAAATTTCTGTGAATATTCTGAACTCTCTACCAAGGAATCTAAAATTTCAAGATAAAGATTTCGGTGAGTTGAGTTGTTTAGTTGGAGTGTGTCGGCAAATCATGAGTTGTTTTAGCAGTTTTAAGTGAATAACGAGTGGATTCTGGTGGTAACATTTACCATCGTACAGATTTATGGAATTCTGTGAATCCTGGAGAGCATTCGACCGAATCTCGAAAATTATCCCAGCAAACAATGTAGATTACTTGGGTGTTATAGTAAATCCCGCTGGGAATCTAGGAAACTTCGAAACAGATTCCAAGATTCTGGAAAATTCTGGAAAAAATCGAATTCAATTCTTGCGATTCTTAAACAGAATTCTGGCGAACCAAGTGTATTCTAACAAATTTAGTAGATGATTTTGACTAATCGCGGGTATAGTTTTGCTGAACTTTATTTCGTGAGAAATTTTTTGGTGAATCAGAAATTCTTGTGAAAAAAAGGATTAGGAAAGAACTGTTTATTGAATTCAGTTTTTAGGATGTTGTTTGTTTAGAATGCGACAGATTGATATTGAATAGCAGAGGAGGCTTTGAAATAAGCCATATTTAGGCAAAAAATGTCGATTGACTCTTAAAAAACTGGGTGAATTTTCAAAGAATATCGAAGAGGATCTACACACTTAGAAAATTTTACAGTATTCGGTAATTTTTTACCAAACTTTCAACAGCTGAACGTACGGTAATCCGTTTTACCGGATTTCGGTAAAATTTGACAAGTTCCGGTAATTTTTTTTACCGGAATACTGTAAAATTTCATCGAAATCCGGTAAATCGGATTACCGAATGTTCAGCTGTTGAAAGTTCGGTAAAAAATTACCGAATACTGTAAAATTTTCAAAGTGTGTAGAGAATCCCAGTGAGGATTTTGGCGCATTACGAATATAATTCCAGCGAGCATCTAACAAAATTCCTAAAATTCCTTAGATGACACTTGGAGATCTAGGATAGTATTTTGGCCAGCCTTGGAGAGAAATCCTGATGAATACTGAAATGGTTTCTGACAAATCTGGTAGATGATTCTGGCAAATTTTGATGAAAATTTGTGGAAATCTCGGTGAGTTCTGGAGATGATTTCGGCATAACCAACACAGGTTTTTTGGGAAATTTTGAAACATATTGGAAGTTCTTGGGAATCTTAGATAGGATTTTGGCCAGTCTTGGAGAAAAATTCGATGAATACTGAAATGGTTTCTAACAAGTCTCGTAGATGATTCTGGCAAATTTTGATAAAAAATTCAAGGAAATTTCAATGAGTTCTGGAGAGAATTTCATCATTACCAAAACCGGTTTTGGAAAGTTTTGGAGAAGATTGGGGATAACTTGGAATTCTTGGGAATCTTGGAAAACTCTGAGAGATCCCGGTGAGTTCTAGAGGAAATTTCGGCTTAACTAAAAATGGTTCTAGGTAAGTTTTGTAGCAGATTGGAAACTCTTCGAAATATCGGATAAGATTTTAGCAATCCTTGGAGGGAAGCTCGATGAATACTGAAATGGTTTCTAACAAATCTTGTAGATGATTTTGGCAAATTTTGATGGAAAGTCGGGAAAATCTCGGTGTGTTCTGGAGCGAATTTCTACACATCTAAAACAGGTTATTGGACAATTTTGGAGCAGATTTGGAACTCTTCGGGATCTCGGATAGAATTTTGGCCAGCCTTAGAGAGAAATCCGAGAAATACTGAAATGGTTTCTAACAAATCTCGTAGATGATTCTGACTAATTTTAATGAATCTTCTGGGATATCTCGCTGATTTCTGTAGAGAATTTTGGCATAACTTAAACAGGTTTTTGGAAAGTTTTGAAGCCGATTGCGAACTCTTGGGAATCTCGGATATTTTCAGCTTGAGAGATACTGATGAATACTGAAAATTTTTTTATTTTGTCTTGATTATCGAGATTTTCAGCCTTGGGCTGGTTCGGATCTCCCGTCGTAGTCACTCAAATACAACTTTTGGATATTTTCGTAACTTGTCCGGGGGTGAGATTCGAACTCGTGACTTTGGCGTGAGCGGTATGGATGTTGACCACTACGCCGGGGTCGCCCCCCGGAATCTCGGATAGGATTTTGGCTAGCCTTGGAGAGAAATCCGATGAATACTGAAAAGGTTTCTTAAAAATCTTGTAGATGATTCTGGAAAATTTTGAGTAAAAATCTGGGAAATCCCGGTGATTTCTGGAGGGAATTTTTGTATAACTAATACAGGTTTTTGGAAAATTTCGAAGCAGATTTCGACAAATCCCGGATCAAATACTGGTAAACTATGAGAATTCTGGCATTAATTCTAAATTTTTATTAATTCTGAATTCCCTGACAAAGAATATGGCAAATCTAGATAATGATTATGGTGAGTCCAATTCAGGATGCCTGCAAATCCTGGAGAGCTTCAACTTGTTTCCTGGAGCAGATTCAGGTCAATCACGAATGTATACTGGTAAATAGTATCGAACAGGTTTCAGCTGACTCCCAAGAACGGGTTTCTGCCGAGGGCTAGAGAATTTTGGCGAATCCTGGAGAGTATTTCAAATTCCGAAACAGATTCGGAAAATTTGGAGATACAATTCTTGTGGTGCATTCTGGCAATCCAAGAGAACTCTAACAAATTTCTTAAAGGATTTTCGCAAATCGCGGATATAATTCTAGTGAATCTTAGGAAACGTTCTGATGAATTCTGAGTTTTCTGGCGAATACCGTCGTAAATTTTAGCAATACTCTATAAAGCTCTTGGTGCGTCTAGCAGAAAATGTTGACAGTCCCTGGAAAATCCTGAAGAAATGGAAAATGTACCCCTGCTGACAATCTGGCAAAATTTGTCGAAGCAGATTCCAAGATTCTAGAAAATTCTGGAGAAAATCGAATATTGTAATCGGGACTGGTGATTTTTTAACGGAATTCGGGTGCGACAAGAATATTCAAACAAATGTAGTAGCTGATATTGGTGAATCGCAGAGATAATTATGATGAATCTTTGGAAAAATTGTGGTGAATTCTGAATTTTCTGGCGAATACCTTCAAAGATTCTAGCAATTTTCTGTAAAGCTTTCAGTGAGTCTAGTAGAAATTTTTGACAATCCCTGGAGTATCCTAAAGATTTTCTAAATGAACCGTGGAAATATCTGATAAAAAATCTATTTAATATCGGACAGGATTTGGTGATGATTCAAATATTCTGTCCAATCCAGGAGAATATCTGAAATAATTATTGAGGATTTGTATAGAATTCGTGCGTACTAAGAGCAGTAGGGCAAATTAAAGAGAAAACTCCCGGAAGAATTCCCTCGAATTTTGTTAATTTTTGTCAAAAATTGCGGGAGATTTTAAAGAGCATCATTTCAAACCCATTATAATACCAATCAGAAGCCATTAAAATCTCAGCCCAGATATCTGAAGTGGCCTGATACTAGTTTCTAAACGTACCCTGGAGATTTCTGAAAAAAAAATCAATTATTTCATGTCTCGATGCTAATCTGGCAAATCCGTACGCCATTTGATTTCTAATTTGGAAACCGACTCAATATTCTAGAAAATTCTGGAAGAAATCGGATTCAGCTCTAGTAATTCTTGAACAGGATTTTGGCGATTCGAGAGTGTTCTGAAAAATATAGAAGATGATTTAGGCAAAACGCGTAGATAATTTTGGAGAATCTTGGGAAAAACTCTGGTGAATTCCGATTATTCTGGTGAATACCTCCAAGGGTTCTGGCGATGTCCTATTATGCTTTCGGTGAGTTTATTAGAGGAAGTTGACAATTTCTGAAGAATCCCGTAGACTTTCTAAACGTTCTCTGGCAAATGTTTGAGTTATTTTATTACAAATTTTGAAGCAGGCAAAATTCTGGAGAAAATCGGATACAGTTCTTGTGTACCCTGGCAAATTTTGGAGCGATTTTATTGCAAATTTCAAAGCGGATTTCTGGATTCTAGAAAACTGTGGAGAAAATCGGATAAAATTCTTGTGATTAATGAACAGAATTCTGACGAACCAAGAATATTCTAACAAATTAAGAATACGATATTGATGAATCGTGGAAATAAGTTAGTTTTTGGAATCATTCTGATGAATTTTTAATTTCTTGGAGAATACCTTCAAGAAATTTATCAATTCTCTATAAAGCATCCGATGAGTCTAGTATACTATATAGAGTCTATCATAACTGGGGAATCCTTAAGAATTTCTAAACGTACGCTCGAGGCTCCTGAAAAAAGTCTGTTATTGCAAATCCCGCTAATTTGGCAAATTTTTGTGACATTTTATTACAAATTTCGAAGTTTATTCCAGGATTCAAAAAAATTCTGGAGAAAATCTGATACAGCTCTTGTTATTTTTGAAATGAATTCTGGCAAACAAAGAGCATTCGAATAAAGTTAGTTGATGATTTTGGTGAATCGCAGAGATGATCTTGGGAAAAATTCTGGTGAATTCAGAATTTTCTGGCGATTACTTTCAAGCGTTTTCGCAGTTTTGTATAAAGCCTTCTGTGAGTCTAGTGGAGAATGTTGACAATCCCTGGAGAATACCGAAGATTTTCTTGACAGACCCTGGCAAATTTTTGGGATATTTTATTAGAAATTTCGAAGCATATTCCAGGATTCTGGAAAATTCTGGAAAAAATCGGCTACAGTTCTTGTGATTCTTGAACCAAAGTCTGGTGAACCAAGAGTTCTCCAACAAATTATGTTGATGATTTCGACGAATCGCGGAAATGATTCTGATGAATCTTGGGAAAACTTCTGGTGAATTTTGAATTTTCTGATGAATACCGTCCAAGGCTTATACCGATTCTCTAGAAAGTTTTCAGTAATTCTAGTAATAAATGTGGAAAATCCCGAAGTTTCTGAGTTTCTAAACGTTCCCTGGAAAATTTTTGAGTCATTTTATTTCAAATTTCAAAACAGGTTCGAGGATTCTGGAAAATTTTGGAGAAAACCGGATAAAATTCTTGTAATTATTGAACAGAACTCTGGCGAGCCAAGAGGATTCTTACAAACCTAGTAAATTTCGTTGATGATTTTGACGAATCTTGAAAAGAATTCCGGTGAATCCTGAGAACAATTCTGGTGAATTCTGAATTTTCTGTCGAATACCGTCAAGAATACTAGCAGTTCTTTATAAAGATATCGATGAGTCTAGTAGTGGATGTTGACAATCCCTGGAAAATCCTTATTAAACCCTGGAGATTCCTGAAAAAAGAAGTCTAGGAAAGTTGGACAGGATTTCTGATGACAATTAAAAAATTCTGGGTAATCCTTGAAGATATCAGATATAATTCTTGAGGTTCTTGAATAAAATTTTTGCAAGCCTAGTCTAGGATTTTGACAAGTCCCGGGGAGTCTTTGGACTTATTTCGTTGATGACTTTTAAAAATTGCGATGAATTCTAAAGAGGATCATTTCCATCGCAATACAATGTCAATCAAGAGCCATTGAAACTTCAACCAGGATGTCTGGAACTGAATACTACATACTAGTTTCGAAACGTGCCAGAAACGAAACGTGTGCAGAGATAATTATGGTGTTGGGAAAAATTCTGGTGAATTCTGAATTTTCTGGTGAATAAGGTTTTTTTAAGCTTTCTTGCAGTTTTATATAAAGCGTTTGGTGAGTCTAGTGAAGAATATTGACAATCCCTGGAGAATACCGAAGATTTTCTTGACAGACCCTGGCAAATTTTTGGGATATTTTATTAGAAATTCCGAAGCATATTCCAGGATTCTGGAAAATTCTGGAAAAAATCGGATACAGTTCTTGTGATTCTTGAACCAAAGTCTGGTGAACCAAGAGTTCTCCAACAAGTTATGTTGATGATTTCGACGAATCGCGGAAATGATTCTGATGAATCTTGGAAAAACTTCTGGTGAATTCTGAATTTTTTGATGAATACCGTCCAAGGCTTATACCAATTCTCTAGAAAGTTTTCAGTAAGTCTAGTAATGAATGTGGAAAATCCCGAAGTTTCTTAGTTTCTATACGTACAGAGATGATGCAGAGTTGATTATGGAGAGTCTTGGGAAAAATTCTGGTGAATTCAGAATTTTCTGGCGATTACTTTCAAGCGTTCTCGCAGTTTTGTATAAAGCCTTCTGTGAGTCTAGTGGAGAATGTTGACAATCCCTGGAGAATACCGAAGATTTTCTTGACAGACCCTGGCAAATTTTTGAGTACTTTTATTTCAAATTTCAAAACATATTCCAGGATTCCGGAAATCTTTGGAGAAAATCGGATAAAATTCTTGTATTTATTGAACAGAACTCTGGCGAGCCAAGAGTATTCTGACAAACCTTGTAAATTTAGTTGATGATTTTGACGAATCATGGAGAGAATTCCGGTGAATCCTGATAACAATTCTGGTGAATTCTGAATTTTCTGTCGAATACCGTCAAGAATACTAGCAATTCTTCATAAAGTTCTCGTCTAGTAGTGGATGTTGACAATCCCTGAAAATCCTTATTATATCCTTGAGATTCCTTAAAAAAAACAGTCTAGGAAATTTGGACAAGATTTCTGATGACGTTAAAAAAATTCTGGGTAATCTTTAAAGATATCAGATATAATTCTTGCGGGTTCTTGAATAAAATTTTTGCAAGTCAAGTCGAGGATTTTGACAACTCCCGGGGAGACTTTGGTCTTATTTCGTTGATGACTTTTAAAAATTGCGGTGAATTCGGTGAAAAAAGAGGATCATTTCCAACCCAATACAATGTCAATCAAGAGCCATTAAAACCTCAGCCAGGATGTCTGGAACTAGATACTAGATACTAGTTTCGAAAGCCCTGAAGGTTTTTGAAACAAAATCTAAGCAGAAAATCTAAAACTCAAAGCAGATTCCAGGATTCTGGACAAAATCGGATACAGTTCTCGTGATTCTTGAATCGAACTCTGGTTAGCCAAGAGTATTCTAAAAATTTATTTGATGATTTTGGCGAATCACGGAGAGAATTATGTTGAATCCTGGGAAAAAATTCTGGTAAATTCTGAACTTTCTGGCGAATACCGTCAAGAATTCCACAATTCTCTATAAAGCTTTCGGTGAGTCTAGTAGAGGGTGCTGACAATCCGTGGAGAATCCAGAGGAGTTTCTCAACTTACCCTGGAAATTTTTGGAAAAAATATCTAGAAAATATCTGATATGAATTCTGGCGATGATGGCGATGATATGACTTCTGGCAAATTGTGAAGAATATCAGATAAAATTCTTGAAGTTCTTGCACAGTATTCTTGCGAACCAAGAGTGTTTTGGCAAATTTAATCAAAACATTTTAAACCTTTGAAAAAAGGGGAGGAGTTTCCTTTTTTTTTAAAGTTTCGGTCCAATGGGAACTGATCCTGTCCAATTGGGATGACTTGCTACTGAATACGTGGTTCATCTCTCTACGCTTTGGTGACGCAAAGTGAGAAGTTTTCCCGTGAGAGAGATAAATGAAGATGAAGTCAAAATTTTCAATTTGAAGCGTGTGGTGCCTTTAAACGTGTTTCGAGATAAACAAATGATTTTTGCCGCTACAGCAGGAACACCAACATGTTTGGGTACGATAGAAGAGAAGCACGACTGAGGTGTAATGCAGGAATTTCGCTGATGACAAGCTGTACAAATGTCTTACAATAGATTAATTAACGAAAAGATATTTTCAGTGTTTGAATGGCCAGGGGCCATTCGTTTGGATCTATGGGCAATTTTGCTGGTTTCGGTTAATCACGGAGCAGCAACTACGCAATGTGCGGTCATCCAAACTCAAGCTTAACCTTAAATTTAATTCATAGTGATTGATTGAGAATGCAAAGCCGTCTTCTACTATTCCGAGGTCAAGTCCCATTGTTAGATAATGACCACAATAAACCTTTGAATTCTCACCGCCCGAAACTTCACTTTCCAAAAACCAAAACCACGCCATAAATTTCTGACCCAATCTGCCGTTTGCTCCGCTTACACTGGCACTGCACTGGCAATGTTCTTAATTAACCGTCACACTCCACCTTCTTCTCCAGTTGATTGCATCCACTCCCAATCCCAATCAGCCATTCCTTGAATTGTACCCTCGTCGCAACAATACCAAACCGAAAATCCGAAGCGACAGCGACGTCGCGATATGAAAATATTTCGAACATTTTGATTAGCTGACCTGCGGTCCGTTTCCCCGGATTTTCGGTTTTCTCTGTATTAACCCTTACACTTTTTTTTTTGTTTAATTTTTCGTCTCTTTTCCTTTTCCAGACGGTCACATGGTCAATACCAACTGCTCGCAGGGACACTTTCGGAAGGCGCTGTGCTGCAAGATGGGAAAGGAGTTCGAGTTCTTTCTCGACAGTGCCAAAAGGTAGGTGATTTTGAAAATTTCCTTAGAAATCAAAAACAACATTGTAAGCCTCCCCATGGAAACCGAATAGCAAAGGAATGATCTCAGCAGGCCTATTGCCAACAAATGGATTGCGTTCAATTAACTGCGCTACCGACGCGACGTCGATCCACAAACGCCAATCGGGTGCCATAAATTCTAATTACTCCCATACCATGCCATTAATCGCC
Source organism: Aedes koreicus (assembly GCA_024533555.2). NCBI lineage: Eukaryota > Metazoa > Arthropoda > Insecta > Diptera > Culicidae > Aedes > Aedes koreicus. Next base: position 142,364 of record JAHHFK020002168.1, read on the forward strand.
CTGGCTAATCCGAGTTTCGCGCCTCCCTCCCATGGCTTCGCCGTTTTTAATTAACTCCTAAAGTCTCCTCCGATCCAGTTTTCTCGCACGGCAGCCCTCGTAAATAGATTGTGAGTGAGATGAAAATTGACCATCATTATTTGCCTCAACCGCAGCAAGCCCTGAACCGGAGCAAATTTGCATTAAGACTTACAACCGATTGCAATGTAAAAATTACCCACGTACGCGTCGCCGTTCGTCTCCGCCGGTAGTTTGTTCAAATATTTTATTATTCTTGAGATTGGATTTAATTAAATCCTTTCCATCCCGCCTCGCGCCGTGTCCAGCCGCGTTATCGGCCATTTCGACCCTACCGGTTTCTGTTACGCGACCGCAGCTGTCGGGAAGGGAAAAAGTAAATCGAACGTGGTGAAAAATATGTATCCATTTCGATATCTGGACATTTATTGATATTGCACTGTTCGTCGCGCGCCTGCCGGTTCCCAACCCGATCGGTCGCGATTTTCTGAGACTTTAATAGCGGTCGCTGGCGTGGAGATGGAAGGTCGTAAAAGCAGCGGTTCTACGGTCGGTTCCCTACCCCGTGGACAAGTTGAGCCCCTCTAATTCTTGAATTTACTGAGCAGCTCGTCTGATTGAGGCCAATGTAGATCACTTACTTCCGACGAGATGGTTTTTCTGAGAATTTCATGAAGAATCGAGTTGAGTTTTAGCAATAAAATGTTCCATCAAAGACTGCATATTTGGATATGGATTTAAAACGGCGTCTTTTGGTATCATTTTTTCGATACAAAATATCAGTTCAGCTTCTGCACAACTTTTCAAAGGACCTCGATCCGATATCTCGACTCAAGATGTGCTGGTTAAGAATGCCAGCGATTTTTTGGTAAAGACTCTTCAATAAGATCGACAATAAGGCTTTAAACATCTTTATCCACCACTTCTTTTGATGATGGCTTGGAATCGCCAAGTTGGGAAGTTTTGTTATAATTCGATTCATTTGAACTGTTTTATTATGGGCTTTGAACCATTTCCAAACATGTGAATGTTTAACCCAAGTAGCACAGAGACGGTAAAATTTATTACAGCAACTTCATTGTGACTAAATTAAGTCACAAAGCAGTCACCTCAGCCGATTGGCAACAAGTGTGCTACTAGGGAATCTGCACCAATCTTAAAGCTTGAATCATGTGATATATGGACGCAAAAAACGGATCTATCTCAGAATCATGTAAATTAAAAACAAAATGTTGAGTACTCAAAATGAAGGTCATTTATTGAACTTTAAAGGAAGAATAGCGAAAAAAGTATTCCGATTTGGTTTTGATGAAATCTCGAACTGTTCTTCAAATACCACTCATCATACTTTGGGCACTCTTTTGGCTAACCTGAGCGCCAATTCTGTTCCACCATCTCTTCAACTCTGTTACATCCTGTCTCACCTTCTCGCTCTTCTGTTTGACAACTGCCCAATATTTCTCAGTTGGGCAGAATTGAGGGCAGTTGGGTGGATTGATGTACTTTTCGACGAAATCCAACCACTGCATTACTTCTCAGCTATAGTGCAGTTCGCCAAATCAGGCTAAAACTTTACTGGTCCATTGTGTGCTCTAATGTGTGCTTTAACGTTTTATCAGGCACTCCTGCTTGTACATTTTGGAATTCAGAGTCTTGTTTGTCACGAAATCCTGGGCGTTAAGTTCGCAACTGCAAATGCCTAGCCAGCTCATAAGCTTTCTTGTGAATTTATCGGAAAAAACGAATTTGAACTTGCTGGGAACATCATCTCAATCAGTGGCTTTATAGAACTTTTGTCCGGGAACCTGACCGTAATCCAGTCGTGCTTGGTAGGAACCTCCTTGTACAACTTCCTGGCACGTCGTTTGGTCACTAAATCCTGCTTCAGTGTCCTGTTTGGTTGCTGACCAGCCCGAAAAGATCGAAATCGTTCTCGCAGACGAATCCTTCCGATGATACTTTGGCTGGCATTGAATTTCTTGGTGATAGCATAATCTGACAGCCCTGAGTTTGCCCTTAACACCTTCAAATTTCAACTTTCGATCCTTAGTTCCACTACCCCGCTTGCTATGATCCTGCCGATCGACCGTATGCCGCTCACGGTAATGTTTGAGAACACTGAACACGGTCGATTTAACCAATTTTAACAACTTCGAGATTTTCGAAAAGAGCATAGGTAACTTATTTTTTTTTTCAAATTATCCTAGCTCAAAATGAGCTGTTTGTATTGTGGTTGCACTGAGATTAAGCTGATGAAAGTCGAAAAATCCAAAACCCCCAACGTACACCTATTATATTTATATTTTTATATTGAACTGATGAGAAAACAAACAAGAGTTTTTCCAAGATGGAGAAGCATCCAGAAAGAATGTCTTAAAATGACAAACTTTGCTTATGGATTTTCAAAAATTGATTCATTAGACAAATTTTAGTTATAAAATATGATTTTTTGAATTATTTACACTAGAAATGCTGGTGGAGAGCAACTTCCTCAGTGCAGCAATTTGAGATATTTTAAAGAAAAAATTGAAAAATTGGTTGTTTATTTTCAAAATACGCTTTTTTAAAAGTTAGCCAGAATTATCCATCTGTAGTATGTCAACTTCAAGAAATTCCAAGAAACTTAGAACGAAGAACTTTGAATTGAATTGAAGTTCAAAGAACTGTTTAGCAGTTCAAATTACTTTCTCAAGGATTTTCAATTTTTTTAGAAGCTCAACGGTCAGGAAAAGTTGTCGATCTACAGTAAGCAATATTGAATTCATCTAAAAAAATAATGAAAAGTAAGACACCCCAGCAGACATTAAGTCTTATATATGTAGGTGATATATGTACGTACATATTTCTATTTAAGTACAAGTAAAATTCACGTAAATTGACTCCACTTTATACTCAAATCAGCTATTATATACGACCTGTGCTGACTTGGACAACTACTAAGGTTCATCGAATGAGCATTTTCTGGAAAAATCTTGCGAAAAAGCCAAGATCGTTTTGCCTGATTTCGCTCGAGCATCTTCGATGTGTATGAATCATTTCACATTTTATCGGTACGGGATAAGATGTATTTTTTACTGATCTGGAGATTTTTGCGGCATACGACCATCTTTTGAAATGAGCGTATGTAAAAGTGTACTTTGGCTACAACATTTCTTCGACAAAGTTTTCTTTACCCACCATAATCTATCCCTGTTCCTTCCCATGGAGTTCATGTGGTCTGAATAGACTAGTTCGCCATTACCCCTACTTCATCATCGGCTTTGGGCTAACTTTCGCCCCATTGTCCCAAAATGAGAATGAAATGAAACAATTCTTCGACAAAGTTTTCTGTCTTACATACTTCAATAACCATCTCTCTTCTGAAAATAACAATTTCTCAACTGTCAAACAATGCTTTCAACTTCTTTAAGGAATAATCAAGCAAAATCTGTCCGAAAATCAAAAATCAAACTTCATTTCTTAATTGCAAAACCCTCCAACGTACAATTTGTTTTCCCTTTTGTTTCTTATCCTTAATGAATGATAAAACGAACAAGAGTTTTTCAAAGATGGAGAAACTTCAAGTGAAAAAGTTTTTACAAGAAATTGTTTTATGCATTTTCAAAACATTATATCTTTAGATAAAGAGGATACTAGCTGAACCCGGTGCAAGCGCTGCTACGCTTGCAACTAAATTAATGAAGATTTAATAGAACTGGCAGGTTTAAGGTTGTTTTTCGAAATGAGTACTTTTTCTTGACCCAAAGGGGCTCAATCTTCTATCAGGACATGCTGCTTACCCGAGAAATACCCATTTTGTGTTTAAGTAGCCTGGATAATTCTCATGTTTGACTGAAATTTGTGTTTTATTTGTATGGGAGGGACCCCACCGTCCCTCAGAAGGGAAGAGGGGTCTCAAACCACAATACGATCATTGGCTTCAAAACCACCCACATGCCAAATTTGAGTCCATTTGCTTGATTAGTTCTAAAGTTATGTAGAAATTTGTGTTTCACTTGAATAAGAGACCCCCCCCCCCCCCTTCAGAAGGGGAAAGGGTCTCAAACCACCACAGAAACGTTCTTGCCTTCAAAAACCCCCACTGGCCAAATTTGTTTCCATTTGCTTGATTAGTTCTCGAGTGAAGCAGAAATTTTTATTTCAATTGTATGGGAACCACCCCCCCCCCCCCCCCCCCCCACCTCCCTCCCTGCAGAGAGTGGTATGGTCTCAAACCACCATAGAAACATGTCCTGCCATCAAAAACCTCCACCTGCCAAATTTGGTTCCATTTTCTTGATTAATTCTCGAGTTATGCAGAAATTTGTGTTTCATTTGTAGGGGAGCCATCCCTTTCAGAGAGGGGAAGGGTCTCAACCTACTATTGAAACATTTCTTGCCTTCAAAAACCCCCACCTGCCAAATTTCGTTCTGTTTGCTTGATTAGTTCTCGAGTTATGCAGAAATTTTTGTTTCAATTGTATGGGACCCCCCCTACAGAGATCGGAGGGGTCTCAAACCACCACATAAACATTTCTTGCCATCAAAAACCTCCACCTGCCAAATTTGGTTCCATTTTCTTGATTAATTCTCGAGTTTTGCAGAAATTTGTGTTTCATTTGTATGGGAGCCCCCCCTTTTAGAATGGGGAAGGGTCTCAAACCACCACAGAAACATTTCTTGCCATCAAAAACCTCCACCTGCCATATTTGGTTCCATTTGCATGATTACTTACCGAGTTATGCAGAAATTTGTGTTTCATTTGTATGGGAGCCCCTCCTTTCAGAAAGGGGAGGGATCTCGAGTCACCTAAGAAACATGGTCAACCGTCAAAAACCTCTACCTGTCAAATTTGGTTCGATTTGCTTGATTAATTCTCGAGTTATGCAGAAATTTGTGTTTCATTTGTATCGGAGCCCCCCTCCCCCCCCTTCAGAATGGGATGGGGAAGGGTCTCAAGCTACTATTGAAACATTTTTTACCTTCAAAAACTCCCACCTGCCAAATTTGGTTCTGTTTGCTTGATTAGTTCTCGATTTGAGCAGAAATTTTAGTTTAAATTGTATGAGAGCCCCCCCTTTTAGAGAGCGGAGGGGACTCAAACCACCATAAAAATATTTTTCTGTTTTAAAAACCTCCATATGCCAAATTTGGTTACATTTGCTTGATTAGTTCTCGATTTGTGCAGGAATTTGTGTTTCATTTGTATGGGAGCCCCTCGTTTCAGAAGGGGGAGGGATCTCGAGTCACCATAGAAACATTTATCGCCTTCAAAAACCCCCACCTGTCAAATTTGGTTCTATTTGCATGATTAGTTCTCGAGTTATGCAGAAATTTGAGTTTCAATTGTATGAGAGCCCCCCCCCCCTCCCCTTCAGAAGTTAGAGGACGGAGGACTCTCAAACCAACATAGAAATATTTTTCTTCTTCAAAAAACTCCATATGCCAAATTTGGTTACATTTGCTTGATCAATTCACGAGTTATGCAGAAATTTGTGTTTCATTTGTATGGGAGCCCCTCCTTTCAGAAGGGGGAGGGATCTCGAGTCACCTAAGAAACGTGGTCAACCGTCAAAAACCTCTACCTGTCAAATTTGGTTCCATTTGCTTGATTAATTCTTGAGTTATGCAGAAATTTGTGTTTTATTTGTATGGTGGCCCCCTTTCCAGAGGAGGAGGAGTCTCAAACCATCATTACACCTTTCTCAGTCTGCCGGCGTCGGTGGTGTAGTGGTAAGCGTGTCTGCTACTTGGCACCCCAGTGGGTCTGGGTTCGATCCCAGTCGACGTCGGTGGTTTTTCTGAGGCGAAAAAATCTGGTCACGTCCTCCTTCGGAAGGGAAGTAAAGCCGCTGGTCCCGGCTCATATTCATGAGTCGTGTTAGGTAGGGTCCAGGTGGTGAAGTCGTCTTCCTGGCGTCGGTGATTGTCACCAGTAGGTTCCGAGTCCATAAGGGTCAGACAGACAGACAGACAGATGATAGCTGATTCTTTGAATTATTTGTAGTAAAAATGCTGGTAGAAAGCAACTTCCTTAAAGCATTTATTTTAGAGATATTTCGAGAGAAAAATAAAAAAAAATTGGTTATTTATTTTGCAAACACGTTTTTTCATAGGTTAGTCATAATCCTCCATCTGGAATGATGAATTTTTCAAAATAAACATAAAATTTCAAACATTCGCTTTGACATTTTTACGATAGCGTGAACTACTTCAACGATAGACTGAAAAAAAAACAATCGTGCAAATGTTTATTAAATAAAAAATAAAACCCCTCTTACGAACGATTTTTCCAATTTTTTTTTCTTTAAGTCGTGAGTTTTGCGAAACAAACCCCGGATAAAAATAACCATACAATTGCAATACTATAACATGAAATAACATTAAAATCTATTTCCGACCATGAATTTTATTGTTCATGAATTAGATAAATGAAAAATGCATATTGTCATTACAAAAGATTCACTATTCAATCCATCTGCTGGGATTTTCAAAGATTGAAACAATACAGTTAAAAGTAACTGACTCAAATTTGTTCGGAAAAAAAGGATTTTTTCTATAGTTAAGATACATAACAACCCCCCTTTTCTATTGTCGATGTCTCGATTTACATTAGATTCTATTGTGGAAACAATAACTCCTATTGTCATCTTATTGTTGTGCACAATACTATTAATTGTGCATACTGTAGATTCTATTGTATGGTTACAATACATTTAATTGCAAACCTATGAGTATTTTTTATTCGGGAAGCTTTTCAAAAATGGAGAAGTTTGAAATTTAAAAAAAAAACTTGAAAGAGAAACTTTGTTTATTGATTTTCAAAACCTACGGCTTTTTGAAACTTGAATCGTGACTGTAATGATAAAATAAACATAGAATATCAACCGTTTTTTTTTTTTCGCTGTGACATTTATACGATTGATACACAGAAAGAAAAATGCTGCAAATTTTTAATAAATCTAAAATGAAACCCCCTTCAACGAATGATTTTTTCCAAGCTTCATCTTGAAGTCCTGAGTCTTGAGAATATATTCAAAACCTTTTCAAGTTTCTGATGAGAGAAGTTTCAAATAAAAAAGAAAGGCTTAAATTGTAAACTGATAATTGAAAATAATTCAACTGAGCATATATTTTACTGAAATGTGCTAGGGCTTAAAAATCCAAAACATTTTGTTTACCTTAACGTAACTATTTTAAACCTCTCCATCTTTGAAAAACTGTTGTCTTTTTTTCAGGACTCAGAACTTCAAGAAGAAACATGTAAACTTTGCATGATTGTAAACATGTAAACTTTGCATGAAAAAAACAATCATGCAAAGTTTACATGTTTCTTCTTGAAGTTCTGAGTCCTGAAAAAAAAAGACAACAGCTTTTCAAAGATGGAGAAGTTTAAAATAGTTACATTTAGGTAAACAAAATGTTTTTGAATTTTAAAACCCTAGTGATTTTTATTCATTAAGCACATTTCAGTAAAATATATGCTCAATTGAATTATTTTCAATTAAAATGCTCACAGAAAGCAAATACCGGAGTGCAACTATTTTCAAGATATTTTAAAGAAAGATTGAAAACGTTTGTTATTTTTTTTTTTTTGAAAATACTGGGCAATCGTTGAGCGGAAACTAAAAAAATATCAGAAAAAAGAAAATGAGAAACAGTTCTAAGCAAATATAAAGTCAATGAACATACACATACAGCGGTACAAAATCTGACGAAAGCCCGACAGTACGCATTTGGAAAATCAGAATCCAAATCAAGTAACTGTCCTGCATCTGTCGTAAAACTGATCATTCATATGATAACATAATCACTGTGCACTGAATCATGTTTGGCCAATTGTTTACCGTTCCACCTTTTATGTACCGTGCCTTGAATCTTGAAACCCAGAACGATTTGAAAACATTATTTAATCGCTGGTTGGATCAACCTTAATCTATCAAAATTCAAAAAACCTTAAAACTGAAACTATTACATCACGCACCGAACACCTCAGTGTGACAAACTTCCATGAGATCACCTACTTCCCGGTATGGATCGGCAATTGACCAGTGTTCCATTCGTGTATGGTCATATGGTCGGGCTTCACAGTGCTGCAGTTTACGACAGTGCCATAGATCAAACTTCAATCAGCGAATCTCTACAAGGCACACAACTTCTGGACGACATTTGAATGGTGCCCGTAAACGCATGAACGGTATGCAAATTCCCAACCGTGGTCACTTTCCGTGATTGATTCGTTTGTTTTGATTTCGCGCTGCACAGGGTTGAAACGAATCACGCGATCCAATAACCCAGCGTTTCTTAAATAAAATGCAAATCCACTCCATTGATTCGCTCGTAAATTTCCTCCGAACTACTCGACTACTCTCGTTGCCATGAAAACGCATTACTTATTCTAATCGATCCACTATGTAAAGTGGTGGACCCGTCCCGGTCGACATTCCACTTGGGCTCCTAGTTGCTAGTTTCGCTCTAATGAGTTTGATAAATTGTGCCCGACACCGACGGCCGTCGCAGATCTAGTTTGCTACGGCTCCAATGTGATCTTGTGTTTCTTATTTCTTCTTTCATTAACGACGTGGAGTAAAACACATTGTACCCAGGCCGGAACTGGAGAATCCCATGTGCTCATTTTTTTTTGTTTTCTCCATAGTAAATATTTCACACATTCTTCTTTGCAGCAGATCTTTCAGTTCGCTTCGAATTCTACCGCGAGCTTCCCAAGGGATCCATTCAGGCATCATTTTCTCATTTACTATGAGAATGAAATTATGATGAAGGGTGTAAAAAAAACAACACAACGCTCACATATGCTATCCGGTTCTGGTATAAATTTTCTGACGCTCACAAGTGATGATTTATCCACGACGAGCGTTGGTGTCATTTATCACTCCCGAAAATTGCTTGGATTAAGTCCCAGACGGTTGACGACACCACTCCGCCAAGAAGCCTTCAATCCCCTTTCATTTTCCATTCATCGGCACTTGTGAATGGGTAATTTCTCAATTCCCCCATTTTATACTTGTCGTCACTTCAAATCGACACCAAACATAGTAGGCCGCAGCAATTACCCGATCAACAATTGACGCCGTTTTTTCGCATTGGGTCACGACGACGACGACGACGACGACGACGATGGCAACGCACCACCGCGATTGCTATGATTTACCGCTCTGACCAAATAGAGAGCATTCAAGCGGGCGTCGTGGTCGTGAGTGGAGATCTGGTCGATTTGATAAGTTCAAGCGGAATGTAAACACAGGCAAAACAAGACACGCCGCGCGATTGTCGCCGTCGTGCTTCAACAAGGAAAAAGGGAAATTGTTCGTTCGAATCGATCGATTGATCGAATTGCGCGAGATCAACCTTTCTGATCTCCTCCCCAACGCTGTGTAATTGGGGGGTTGTCGTCGATGATGGTTACGAATAAAAGGTTGCTCCTTGGTTGAGTTTTTTATTTTGGCTAGCCAAATTTGACAGCTATGAAGAAAGTGAACTGTTGTGAAGTGATAGGCTGTTGGTTGAACAAACGAACTAATTATCAGTTAGACGTGAGACAGAGAAATCTCTAACTTGATACGTTGCAGCAACTGATTGCGTTTAGACTTGCAGTACAGTTTTCCTTACACTGATGGGAATTTTTAGACGATTGTAAGGAGTGTATCGAAAATAAGCTATCCACAAACTTTCTTTCAAATTATGTTGAAAACCGATATTTTATTCATTCAAAAAATTGATCCTTTATTGTACGAGGTTAAACTTGAACATAATGAAGACCGGATGAAATTTAAGTTATTCCTTCACGAATTTTCGAACTTTGGATCGAATGCTCTTCATCAAGTTCCGGACAAGTGTTGCATCGCATTTTTTGGACGCTTGAGCCCAAATTTTTTTGAACTCCTGCATGTTCCCAGCTGCCTTCCCAGTCTTCTTGAAGACCCTCTTCACGATTGCCCAGTAACGTTCGATGGGTCGAAGCTGAGGGCAATTTGGTGGATTGATATTTTTCTCAACGAAATCTATACCCTTTTCCGCAAGCCAATTGAGAGTGGTTTTGGCATAGTGAGCCGACGCTAAATCCGGCCAAACCAGTGGAGGTGTACTATGCTTCTTATATAAAGGCAACAATCTCTTCTGGAGACACCCAGATCGATAGATTTCCGCATTTATAGTTCCGGTTTGTGTAATAAATGGTTGACTTCAAACCACAGGAACATATTGCTTGCCATACCAGTACCTTTTGACCGAATTTCTCCACTTGAATCGACCTATCCGCATCGCTCACATCCTCCCCAACGACGGCAGTAAAGTATTGTGGACCTGGAAGGGTTTTTGAGTCCTCCTTTACACAGGTCTCATCGTCCATCAAAACGCATGCATCCGGACGCTGCAAAAGACGCGAATACAATTTCCGGGCCCTTGTTGCTGCTCGCTTCTTCTGTTCTGCACTTTGTTTCGAGATTTTCTGCTTCTTGTAGGTCTTCAGGTGGTTTCGCCTCTTGATACGCTGGATCATTCCGACACTCGTTCCTGCTTTTTTGGCCAAATCACGTATTGACATTGATTTGTTCTTCATGATTAGAGATACCACTTTCTGCTCCAGCTTCGGGTTGGAAGAACCGGGTTTTCTGCCTCTTCCTGGTAGCTCATCCAAAGAATAGTGTTCCCCAAACTTATTAATGATGGTTTTAACACTCGCATGATGAATTCCAAACCGCTTTGCCAATTTTCGCATAGTAATACCCTTCTCACTTAGCCATGTGTCCAGAACCTTAATTTTCACTTCCTTTTCAATACGCGACATTTTGAAAACGCAGAATTTGAAACGCACAAACAAGTAAACAAAAGAAAGCTGACAGTCAAACGCACAGCATGCAGTGTTCAGAGCATAAAAAACCATCACAAATACATGCGTACAACGCAAATGTATGTGGATAGCTTATATTCGACACACTCCTTACAAGGATCAAAGGAAAATCTGCGAAAATCAGTCATTCTATACCCTCCAGGTTTTTCCGTTCCTTTCCCGTAACCATTTATGTTTGTGGCATGTTTGCTATTTGAACATCACTTAAGGCTTAAGGCTAAAGCTAGTATAGGATTGGGCTTGTGATTAATACGTTAAATACAATGCTTGCGAGAGGACAATGTTAGCCTCCCACCGCAAAGTTCAGACCGATGGTGATGAAATCGAGGCGGTAGACAAATTCCTGTATCTGGGCTCATTGGTGACCACCGATAACGACACCAGCAGATAAATACAAAGTGGCATTATGTCTGGCAATCGAGCCTATTTTGGACTCCGAAGGACGATACTATCGAAGAAAGTTCGCCGACCTACAAAGTTGACCATGTACAAGACATTATTTAGACCGTTAGTCCTCTATGACCAGGAACCATTAAAACTTACCCAACTATTGGTGCGTTCACCCCTTCTACTCGCTATTTCCAAACTATCCTGCAGATCTACCCAAATCGAGGAAAACTTAAGTTACCCAGTTAAAAGAGGTGTCCTTCCGCAACTTATCCGGTTGTTGACCTTTTTTTCTGGCCGGTTCCCTTTCCTACACAAAACATTTATTTTCGTAAATCAGCTTTCACTCGTTTCGTAATCATTGATTTTCAACATAGAACAAATGTCTCGTAAATTGTATGAAATATTCATATTGCTTGTCATCTAACAAAATGCTATCATTACACCTTTTTTGTACAATTTCACAAAATGGATTTCGTGAAGGCCAGCCAATCACTACTTTTCTTCGATCGTGCATAACTCGATAACCAAATGTTGATGTTCCTGCTGGGAATCATTAATTTATCCCAAAATAGAAATTAAAGCGCTGTCGAGAGTTAGAACCTTATGCTCATTAATTAAGTAACTTGTCACGAGTCAGCATGGTTTAGTGAGAGCAACAACGGACTTAATAACAGCTCTTCCTAAAAATACCGGATCAAACCCTGGCGCTGAACACAACTTCTCGTGGTTGCGCTTTTTTTTTTCAATTTGATTTTGACTCGATAAAGTAGATCTGTCAGTCGTTCATGAAACCACCAGAGAGACGTTTCTTTTTTATTTATTTACATGGCATAACGTCACAATACTATAACATAGCCTGATACACAATATCCCTCCATAATGCCCGATTCGTGGCCGCTCCTCTCCAATCCTTTGGGCACCTTCCACCCCCTAGGTCTTGCTCCACCTGGTCTGACCATCTTGCTCGTTGCGCTCCACGTCGTCTTGTACCAACCGGATTCCCGTCGAACACCATTTTTGCAGGATAGTTGCCCGGCATTCTCGCAACATGTCCTGCCCAGCGTATCCTTCCAGCTTTTGTCACCTTATGAATACTGGGTTCGCCGGCGAGTTACACTGCTGCCCAGTCGGGTCCTGTCGTGCTCGGTTCCGCCTGCCAGTATGTAAAGACTGTATTCGATGAAATTTGGACACACAAAATAGGTCACCAAAAATTTTCCTTGAGCCCGATTTTTTTCAAACTTTCTGGACATAAAGTACTACTAAATGGCTAAGTTTTGACATCATTGGTATATTGAACCTCTTCTCCCAACCCAAATGCCCGCACCTTTGCCTTGACCCCTTTCATCAAATTTTGGGCAATGATAGGACCGACTTGCTTACTTACTTTTAACCACACTTTCTTTAGTTCAAGTTCACTTTCTATCAGTTTTGGAGTTTTAACGAGCTTTGCCTTCATGATTGCCCAAAATTTTTCAATTGGGCGAAGTTTCGGAGAGTTTGGAGGGTTGACGTCTTTTGGTACAAAAACTACATTATTATCTTGACACCAGTCTAAGATGCCAAATCCGGCCAAAACAGTGTCGGGCCATCGTGAGATCTCAAGAAGGGCAGAAGTCGTTTTTGGAGGCATTCGTCCTTGTAGATTTGTCCGTTGACGGTCCCAGAGGTGATGAAGGGCTGACTCATTTTGCCACATCCGCAGATCGCTTGCTAGACAAAGAATTTTTTGGTGAATTTCGACAGTTTCTTCTTCCGTACACTCTCCAGAACGGCCAACTTAGAGGTGGTGACGTAGTGTTCCTGTCCTGGCATTTGTTTGGTGTCGGCTTTAATGTAGGTCTCATCGTCCATCACAATGCAGAACGGTTTTGTGAGCCACTCCCTGTACAGTTTTCTTGCACGAGTTTTGGCCACCGAGTTCTGTTTATCGCTCCGGTTCGGTGCCTTCTGGACCTTGTACACATGTAATCCAGAACGTTTCATTGTTTTCTGCACAAAACAAACTGAAACTTTCGCCTTTTTCGCAACATCCCTGATCGAAATGTTGGGATAACGCTTAAATTTGTTCAATACCATCCTGGCCTTCTCCGGATTTGATGTGCCACGTTTTTTGCCACTACCATTTTTCCGCTTGGTTGTCTTACGGTCCTTGAACGTTTTGATCGCATGAGATACGGTTGAATGTGCGATTCCGAGCTGTTTTCCGATCCATCGATGAGAAGCGTTTGGGTTTTCGAAGTGAGTGCCCAAAATTTGTTGGCGCACTATTTCTACATTCGAAGCCATCACTGAAATCACTCTACCGATTTTCACGAAACTCATTACACAATTAACGCAACACAATGAAATACATTTAGTTAAAATTTTAATAATTTTTACCCACACGCTAAAAAGTTACGAACAATTGCGTGTGTCCAAATTTCATCGAATACAGTCTTTACTTCGTTTTGGACGTATTTATCTTCAATCCAATCTTCTCTGCTTTGCGCTTTAGTCTGGTGTACTGCTCTGCCACCGCCTCAAATGTTCTGCCGACAATATCCACGTCATCGGCAAAGCAGATAAATTGTCCGGATCTGTTAAAAATTGTGGCGCGGGTGGAAACGGCGGTGGGTGGAAAAACTTGAGAAGATGGTGGGGAGGGGGGGAAAAGAGACCACCCGTGGGGGGCGCGGGGGGGGAATGAGGAGCCCCCGCTCCCCCCAAGTAACAATTTTAGTTTTATTCCAGCCGGATAGCACTTCTCCCGGCTTTGTTGATAATACTACATTCAAAACTGTTTTGTCTACCAATACCTCCTATATGCTTCTATAAAGCCAAAATTTGTACAAAATGGCCCACTCTATAGACGGTTGTGAAAACAAGGTAATAAAACCTTTATAAGAACATTAAGATTTTGAAAATATTCTAGTGAAAGATGTTATGACCACTTGAGAACCTTCATAAAACTTATTGGCTGCCATGAAAACTAGCATACGGCCAAATGGCCACAGCTGTCAAACTTAACTGTGAAATCGAGGTTGTTTTTTGTTGTTCTGCTTTGTTCGATTCTCTTCTCTTCTGATTCATTAGGCAGTAAAAAAAGGTCTAGTGTTGCGGTAAATTTTGTTTGATAGCAAAATAAACAAAACAAATTGTGTTTTCTACAGCGTATTATGCTCCAAATCATATACGCATTTGTTTTTATGGTGAATATAGGCACGATAAGAGCCGAAAATTAATGCGCCTCGGAAATTATGCGAATTTACACCAACAAAAATGAAATTAAAACAAATACATTCGATAAATTAATCAGGAATTTCCTGAAAAGTGCTTGGAATTGGATGAGATTATCTAAAAGAATGCTGAAACTAGTCTCCGATCTACAGTTTATTTGCATACCATTGAAAATTTGATGCATTTATTTTTGAAAATTTCAATTATTTCTTATATTTCAATATGGCGATTGGAAAAAAATCACAGTTTTGCCATAAAGCCAATTTTTCTTCGCAATAACTATTATAAAACTATTTGGTTTTATGGTTATTTCTTTCAGTGCCAATTTGCTGTTTAATGCATTTACTGTAGGCAAAATGGTTTTAAAATGCTTTTTCAACTGACCATAATAAGATAATATCAATGAGACCTAAAACGGCATTTCAATACAGCATTTTACGAGTTCATGAAGTCGAAATAAAACCTTTGATAAGAGTTAAAGGAATTTGAGAAAACGAGGTTTTAAGATCGTTTTAAACAAGCTGTGTAGGTTTTCATAAACCTGACTAAAATATAAAACCTATTGACAGCTCTTGGTGTCATAATAAAACCAAATTGGTTTCAAGTGGCTTTGATAAAACCTCAATAAATTTTAATAAAGCAGGATGGTTTCGGCAATGTTACTTAGTTTCGTTGCAGAAAACAACGAATAGATTTGTTAGTCTTACCTGCGATTTCGTAATATAAACGAAATTTAATTTTCAGTGTAGCGACTGAGAACAGTTCTGAAATGGCTTCAAGACTTTTTTGGGCTTCCAGAGTAATTCCAGGATTCATCCGAAGTTGTTCTGAGATACATCTTAAAACAAATTCTGGAATGCTTTCACATTTTTTTTCGAGATGCTTCCTGAAGTGTCCAGAAATGCTTTGCTTTATGGATTATTGTGGAATCCTGTTACGTTTTCAGGATTTTAATTCAATGATTCAAAAATAGTTTTGGGATGTTTTGAGATTGTCCAGAAAAGTTTGAGGATACTTCCAGAGTAGAGCCGGATATATCTAGAATTGTTCTGGGATCCAGAGCAGTTGAATGATGTTTCCAAAATAGCTCGACGATGCCTCCAGAGTAGCTCTGGGATGATTTAAGAGTAGTTTTGCGATGCTTGCAGAACTGTTCTAAGATGCTTTCTAGATTGTTCTGGGACGCTCCGCGAGTACTCCTGTATTCTTCCAGAGTAGTTCTAGAGTGCCTCCAGATTTTTGTCGGAATGCTTCCTGAAGTGTCCTGAAATGCTTCCAGGATTATTGTGGAATTGTTTGAATGATTCAAAAATAGCTTTGGGATGTTTTGAGATTGTCCAGAGAAATTTGAGGATACTTCCAGAGTAGCTCCGGATACATCTAGAATTGTTCTGGGATCCAGAGCAGTTGAATGATGTTTCCAGAACAGCTCGAAGATGCCTCCAGAGTAGCTCTGGGATGATTTAAGAGTAGTTTTGGGATGCTTCCAGAACTGTTCTAAGATGCTGGCAAGGTTTTTCTGGAGTTTTTCAAAAGAAATTCTGGGATTCTTCCAAAAAAAATTGGGATACTTCTAATGTAGTTCCGAGATGCTTCAAGAGTAGCTCGGGGATGCTTCCAGTTTAGTTCGAGTATGTTTCCAGAGTAGTTTATGGATGTTTCCAGAATAGTTCTGTTATGCCGCTAGTATAGTTCTGGAATTCTGGAATTTTGGGATGCTTCAAATGTAATTCTGGGATGGTTCTACACTTGTTTTGAAATGCTTCCAGAGTAGTTCAATGATGGATCCAGAACTGTTTTTTTTTAAACTAGATTAAGTATGTTTCCGGAGAAGTTTAGGAATACTTCTAGAGTAGTTCTGGATTGTTTCCGTAGTATGTTAGGAATGCTTTCAGAGTAGTTATGGAATGCTACAAAATTGTTTTGAGAGGCAGCAGGGTAAATGCACCCTTCTTTTTGGGGAAATGCTCCTTAAACTTTGGAAAAATGCTCCGGAAGCATTCCAAAACTATCCTACTGCTACTTTAGAAAATTTCCACAATTACTCCTGAAGCATCAACTTTGGAAAAATGCTCCTTAGATGCGTTTGCCCGGTATAATGCAATCGGAGGTATTTACCTTCTGGTTAGCGCTTGCCGGTTATTTTGACGGGTCTTAAGTTTTTTTGTTCAAGATTGTATAGCAGAGCTTCGCTCCACAATTTTCGAGGTAGTTTTGACGGGTTTAAATTTCATTTTGAAGAGTCTTAATTTCATTTTGAAGAGTCTTAATTTCGTTTTGACGGGTCTTAAATTCAGAAACTTAAAACCCGTCAAAACTATACAATCTTGAAGAAACTGAAAACCTGTCAAAACACCCGGCAAGCGCTAACCAGAAGGTTAATACCTCCGATTGCATTATACCGGGCAAACGCATCTAAGGAGCATTTTTCCAAAGTTTAAGGAGCATTTCCCCAAAAAGAAGGGTGCATTTACCCTTTGCCGTTTTGAGATGCATCAATTTTATTTCTGGGATGCTTCAGGAGTAATTGTGGAAATTTTCTTGAGTAGCAGTGGGATGCTTTCAAAGAAGTTTTGGAATGCTTCCGGAGTAGTTTAGACTCGCCTCCAGAGTAGCTTTGGGATGCTTTCAGCATAATTCTTTGTTTTACCCAGACTTGTTCCGGAATGCTTCATGAGTAGTTTGAGGATGCTTCCATAGTAATTCGGTTATGCCTCCTAAATAGTTCTGGAATTCTGAAATTGAGGGATGAATCTAGCCTTGTTTTGAAATGATGCATCCACGATGAGTTTGGGATGTTTGCAGAGTCGATCTGGGATGACTTAACGTATTCGGGGATGTTTTCAGAGTAGCTTAGTAATACATCTAGAGTAGTTTTGGGTAGCATCCAGAGCATTTCTAGACTTTCTCTAGTATTGTTCAGGAAGGTTTCCGAAGTAGTTAAACAATGCTTCCAGTGGAATTTTTAGATGCTCTCAAATTTTTCCCGAGCCGGCTCCAGTATAGTTCTGGGATTTTTCCGATTAAGTTTAAAATGCTCCAGAGTAGTTTCTGGATATTTTCATCTTAATTCTAGAAATTTGACTTGTTCTGAAATTCTTCTAGATTATCGTGCTTAGATACTTCCAGAGTAATTCGGGGAGAACCTCTGAACAGTTTCAGCATTTTTTTTATGTGTTTCCAGCATAGCATAGACTTATTCTGCAATGCTTCCAGAGTAGTCCCCAATGTTTTACAGTAGTTCTGCAGTCCTAGTATGTCTCCAGTATACTTCCGGAATTCTGGGATTCAAGGATGATTCTAGACTTGTTTTGAAATGGATGCTTCCATTGTAGATCTGGAATGATCCTTAACTTGTTCCATTATGTTTCCGGAGTAGCTTAGGAATACGAATCTGGTACTTCTGCTTCCGAAGTAGTATAAGAATGGTTAAAATAGGTTTTTGATGTTTCCAGGTTAATTCTAGGATTTTGACTTGTTCTGAAATTATCCTAGATTCATATTGGGAACTGTTCTGCGATGCTATCAAGCTTATTCTGTGGCTTATTACGGTTGTTACCTTCACTATCACTTTCACTTCACTTATATATCACCTCACTTTTTTTATGCTATTACTGGTATCACCGTGATCAAAAATGAACTCCGTGAGGTGGAAGTGAGTAGTAGCCCTCAGAAAATCTACGGTTTGCGTGGCGTTTTTCAGTGGTATGATGGTGCCGTGACAACCATAATAACACCGAGTTCATTCGAATCGTCACCTCGGCTGAACTCTTCCATATTTTTTCACTTGGGTGACATTCGTAATGAGGTTTTTTGTTTTCACTTCGTTTTCACCGTGAAGTACAAAGAGTAATAAGTCCCTCTGAGATGCTTTGAGAATTATTCTGGAATAATTTTGGAAGGCTTCCGGAGTGGTTTAGGATTCCTCCAGAGAAGTTGTAGATTGCTTCCAGAACAGTTCTACAATGTTTGCGGATTAGTTTTGGAATGCTGCCAGCATCATTTTGGGATGATTCTAAACATGTTCTGCAGTGCTTCCAGAGTAGTCCTGGGAAGCCGTCAGGAGTAGTTAAGAATTATTTCCACTAGTCTGGAATAGATAATTCTAATGTAATTCTGAAACGATTCTAGACCTGTTACGAAATGCTTTCAGAGTAGTTCTTGAATACCTCGAGAGTAGTTTTGGGATGCTTCCAGAATTGTTCTGAGATGTTTTGATTGTTCTGAGATGCTTCGAGTGAAATTTTGGGTTTGTTCCAGAGTAGTTTTAGGATGTTTCCAGAGTGGTTTTGGAATGCGTCTACAATAGAACTGGAATGCTTCTAGACTTGTTCTCAGGTGCTTCAAAGTAGTGCCTCCAGAGTTGTTTTACGACGCTTCCACAGTTGTTTTGGGATGCTTCTAGAGTAGTTTAGGATTGCTTTCAGACTAACTTTAGAATGCTTCCAATGTAATTCTGGGATGATTCTAGACTTGTTCTGCAACGCTTCCAGGGTAATTCTGATGTACAATAAGAGTAGATTCAGTAGTTTTGGGATGCTTCAAGAGTAGTTTTGGAATGCTTCTGGAGTAGTTTTGGAATACTTCCAAGATTCAAAAGTATTCTGGTATGATTCAATTGTAATCGTAGGTTTCTTCCAGCATATTTTAGGATGTTTCCGGAGTGGTTCTGAAATGTATCAAGACATGTTCTGAGATTTCTCCAGAGTAGATTTGGAATGCTTCAAGAGTTGTTCTGGAATGTTTTCAGAAAAGTGTAGGATGATTCTAGACTTGCTCTCAGATGCTTCCGAATTTTTTCAACGTTGCTGCCAGATTAGTTCTATGATGTTCCTCAAGTAGCTCTGGAGTTCTTCCAAAATAGTGCTGGGATGCTTCCAACGTAGCATGGAATGCTTCCAAAATAGTTCTGGAATGTTTCAAGAGATGATCTGGGATGCTTTTTGACTTGTTCGCAGATGCTTGCAAAGTAGTTCTAAAATATATTTAAGGTAATACTGGGATGCCTCCAGAGTTATTATGAGGTGCTTCCAAAGTAGTTTAGGATTGCTTCCTTGCTGTTCAATGAAGCATGGAATGCTTCCAAAATAGTTCTGGAATGTTTCAAGAGATGATCTGGGATGCTTTTTGACTTGTTCGCAGATGCTTCCAAAGTAGTTCTAAAATATTTTTAGAGCAATACTGGGAGGCCTCCAGAGTTGTTATGAGATGCTTCCAGAGTAGTTTAGGATTGCTTCCTTGCTGACTAATTTTAGGATAATACAAAATAATGCTGAGATGATTCTAGACTTGTTCTGCAATTCTTGCAGAGTGGTTTTTGGTATGCATCAATGGCAGCTTTAGTCAGGAATGTTCTGGGATGCTTTGTATGTAGTTCTGGGTTTCTCCCTTATTAGTCTTACAATGTTTCCAGAGTGGTTCTGACGTGTATCTAGATTGGTTCTGGGATGTCTCCAGAGTAGTTCTGGAATGCTTCCAGAGTTGTTCTGGAATGTTCCCAAAATAGTTAAGGATGACTCTGGACTTGCTCCCAAATGCGTCTGAAATAGTTCAATGATGCTTCCAGATTATTTTGAGGGATGTTTCCTCACTTATTTAAATTATGCTTGCTGAGAAATTACCGGATGCTTCCAATAAAGTTCTGAAGAGCTCTGAAATGCATCCCGAAATATTCTCTGATTTTCACAGCGTAATTCTGGAGTGCTTTATGAGTAGTTCTGCGATGCATTGATAGTTAAATTGGGATCCTTCCAGAGTTGTTCTGAGCAGTGCTGGTAAATTGCATGCCCATCATGTGACAATAATTATAATGACAATAATCTCACGAGAAGCAACGGACCATCATGAGCTTTCTAATTGTCATTCGTCAACCATCATGCAATAATTTGAGTCTTTCTCATAGGATTTTCACTTCTGAATTATGAAATGAGTCATAAGTAATCAAGATAGTGAATGATGCATTTCAAGGTTTGCGTCGAAAGTAACAATAATATCATTGAACATGCTTGTTATTGCGATGACCAAAACACAATCACGTTCTATCGTGACGAAAAAATCGATGACATTCGATGACATTTTGAAGAAATCTCAATCATCGTTTCCTCACCCGATGCGATCATCAGGTGTATTTCGTAAAACATCGCTTGAGATTTTCCATTTCTAAATGACATTTCCCAGTTTTGAGATGTTCTGGGATGCTTCCAGAGTAATTCTGGAATTTTGCCGGAGTAGTTCCGGGATGCAGTTTGTATTGTTCTGAAATGCTTCTTAAGTAGTTTTACGAGTTTTCAAGAGTCCTGTTCAGATGTTTACAGGATTCAAATGCTGCTTCAAAAGGTCTAGATTGTTTGCAAAAAAATTCTGAATGCTTTAGAATTGTTATGAATTCAAGAATAGTTCTGGAATGTCTCCATAATTTTTCTGTTGTACTTCCAGAGAAGCTTTCTGCCGAGAAACATCGGGTCAAATGGGTAATCAGATCAGAAATGCTACATTTAGAAGTCATTCGAAATAAATCATGGTACTCCAAGTTTCAATAAAATTCTACAACTGTTACAGACTCCGAAATACCTGGTGGAGTTTGTCTAATTTTAGTGCAACCTATCGCGTTCAACCAGTTTATTGGACAAGTAATTAGTTTTGTCTAATCATGTGTATGATATGCATATTGCGTTACTTCACTGAACCCCTTCAAGTCCTTCCCACTTATCAAGCCACAGCCAAAACGAGTTCAACATCGCGAATCGTTTGTAATAAATTCCAGTATTACAATTCTCCTAAAGGTAGTCGATTGGTATGATACATTCGGACGAATTTTTGAAATTAGAACGAACTTCGAATTATTGTCATTCATGGTATTTGTCTGCAGCGAATATTAGGACCAAAAAATAAAAGGAGGAGATCATTTGCTATTTGTATACGTGAATTCACTACGGGAAGCTAATAGACAGTTTTTATTTGGCCTAGAGGAAAAAGATGTTCCTCTAACTCACACGATGCTCTCTTGTTATTTCACTAGACTAATGGGTAGTAACTAGAAGGTGATATTGATGTGCGTGTTTCTTGTGGACTTTTTAAATCAAGTCCGAAAGCGCGGAAATTGTTCATTGAAATGTGCAAAAATTTATTTTCTGTATTTGGAATGGTCTCACCAAATTCTTCCATTTGATGGCTTTAAAGTGGTTTAAGAAACATGCTTTCTTTAATAACCTTGGGCCAAACATTTACGGCGCTCTTTTGAGCTGTAAACGCGTCAGTTTCTATAATTCCTCGGATACAGTTGCTCTTGGGAATCATCAATTAAATGCACTCGGAACAGCCTTAAAAAATATCCAAGTCAACAAGTCCTTCAAGGATGATGTAACACCAGTGACCAATCAGTCACACAGTTGAACACAATGTAATACAAATATGGCATAGGAAAAGAAATATCCCTTATTTAACACAAGCGTGAGTCAAACAAAAAACCCAACCGACAATAATTTATTGCTTATAAACATGTTTCAGTTTCAATTACATTCGACAATCATCCCTACCTAGCAAGCCTTGCCTTGAGGCGAGCGAAGAAGAAAAAAATCCGCTGAACGAAACCGAGAGTCCGAGCCAGGATAATTGATTATAAAATATGATCTTCAGTATCGTTTTTGCCCACTTCCATCTTCATGGTTCATTTCCCGATGTTCTTCGGGTAGATTCTCCCAACATCGTCAGCAGCAGCACCATCAACAATCTCAAGCTTTTAATCTCGATTTCAATTAAAAACTTCCCGTATCGATTGATGGTGAGGAACTGAACCTCTCATGGTTCAGAGCGGATTCAGCTTTCAACGAGATTGTTACGGATCATGTAGGAATGGGGGAGGGGGGACCGCGCCCGCGTGCCGTGTGGTGAAAATTGGTCCACTTCATGGCTCGGAGCGCTGCAGCGAAAACAAATTGCCACATATTATGTTCGTACTAGTTGCTATTGCTATTGGGCGGTTTCCATGGAGACTTGAACGAGTCATTGACCATGTCGCAGCGGTCGCTTGGATCGATGCATATATTGAATATAGAAACAAGAAACTGGCCACGGCGATTTATAGAGCCATGGAAATAAATCGCTTCGGTAAATAGAACGTGTTACTCAGTGCCTCCTCCGAGCATTAGTAATTCTTGTCGTCTGACTAATGTGTTGCAACCTGAGACCTCCGTCGTCGTCGTTGGCGTCTTGCTGGGTTTGATTAAAATCACTCACCAAAGCGTGTTGTCGTTGGTCGCTGGATTCCTTTCTTTCTATCTGGGGAAACCGTACGGAGCGAGAGCGATTCGGGAAAGTTCGTCTGACATGGTTCGCCATGGCTAATGGCTAATAATGGGCGCGCAGGCATCAAGGCGATCTGTCGCTGTGAAAATTACTCCCGGGGTCTATTTTTTCCTCCGCTCGCAGAATGACAGCCGTCATAGGCGCATTTGCTTTGCACCGCTGGATCATAATTCAATCTTGACGGGAAGATTATGGGGACATTTGTGGGTTGGTTTTTCTCCAAAGTCGACTTCCCGAATGCTTTGGATGGTTTTATAATTTTGAAATTTGTTAGAACTAGTTCCGATGCAATAATTTCCGCTTGAAAGGCTCTGACGATGATCATAGGGACAAAGAGTGCAATTACATTCCGATTATACGTGCACTATAAAAGCCAAACCAGCTTTGCCCATGACGTAGTCCAATAATTGCTGTCCACGATGCAGCTGGTGGTCGTACTCGCACTCTGTACAGCGTGCGCTTTCGGTGGCCCGTTGACCTTGACTCAGTTCAGCAGTGAAGTCTTGCAGCTAGCTGCTTTCCACAACTACGACGCAATATTTTTCGACCTTGAAGAAAATCCTTTGGACGAACTTTTAAGGCAGGCAACATTCCCAAGATGGGTTTTCCGATCGTGTTCTGCACCTGTAAGCAGACCGCGTATTCTCTACTTCATTGAGCTATCAACAGATTTATCCAAGGTCAGCCGTTCGTTATCTTGCAATTCACAAGGCATCAGGCTACTATTCTACAAACATTCTTCGTTCGCTGTAGACTCCATCCACCATTCCACAACTCTTCTCAGAAAACTCAAAATCTCCAAAGCAATCCACGTAATCTACGATCCCGCTAACCTGCGCGTCAACTTCATTCCATACGACTTCATCCCAACCGGTGTCCATCATGCAAGTCCTTACAACGCCGTTCGGGACCTCTTCAAGCCTCATACTCCTTCCGACCTGAACGGATATCGCTACCTCGTCCACTGCAAACGGTTATTCCCATATTTTTACAGGAAATTCTTCAACGACACTGTGAAATTGCTTGGCCTTGACGTTCAACTCTTGCGGACCATAGCTAGCCAACAAAACGCCTCGGTGCAGTTCCAAATCGAACCACCAGAACTTGATACGTGTCTTGCTATCGATCCGTCGGTTGACTTCAACATTCGACGTTCGGCTTGCAGTGCGAACTTCACCGATCGACTCTACCTTCCACAGTGGGATGAAGCCTGCGTGATAGTTCCCAAGCTTCACCAACGCTTGATTATGATGCAGTTCACGAAGCCCTTTCAGCTCGAAGTGTGGATCCTCGTTGCTGTTTATGTCATCGCGAGATTCTTCTACCGATTCGACAGATGGCGTTTGCTGTTGTTGAGCGTGATTCTGATGGAGTTCTGGCTCACTGAATGCTATGGAGCGAAGGTAATCGAATACATGACTACGCTGCGATATGCTCCGAACCCGACGACTATGGCCGAGTTGATCGCTCGCCGGGAGAAGTTCATCGTGGGCACTCCGGATATGCATTACCTTGAAGCCTACAGCGGCCTCAACATACAGGTGGAGGCGACATCCAAGGACAAATATATAGGTCGTCGGGCACTGCTGTACTTTTGTCGCACCGTGGAAGCCCTAGTCAATGCACGCATGAACTACAATCCGCAAACGAACGATCGCATGAACATTTTGCTGAAGGAACGGCTGGGGCCATACCCATCGAGCTATGGCTTTCCGAATAGCCATCCGTTCAGGGCGGGCTTCGAACGGTACTTGCGATACGTATTCGAGAGTGGCGTTTGGAGGAAGATTCACGACCAATTTGTGCGGCAAGAGAAACAATTCGATCCGCTGGTGGCCCCTGGAGAATACCTGGTCGAGTTTGGCGATTTGATGCCGCTGTGGATCGTCTGTGGAGTCGGATGGGCTGCGGCTGCGGGGGCATTTATGGCGGAAAAGCCTTGGAAGACGATGGCTGGGGGTTGAGGAGTGTGTTCGTTTGATGTGTCATTTTTACACGTGTGAATTTGTTTTGAAACGTGCAATAAAAGCGGGCTGTATTGATGTTGAGAGCGTGACTTTCTAGCTGATGAAAATGGGGACATTGCTGGACCTTGGGGTATGTCAATTGATCATTCAGAACTGCCGAATGACTTGAATGCCCGCATGTGTTTTTCTAGACAAGCTTCTGAGGAAGTTGTAGTCATCATGTTTATTCATGGCTCCTTTGCATAGACCAACGTGAAAGATTTCCTTCCTAGAAGGTTGCTTGCTTTAGGCTTGACCTGGGTCCAGGTTCAGATTGCTATCGACTTCCTTTATTTCCTTGCTGAGGCTCCAACGCCACGAATCCCTGGGTCTGGCTGGGTCTGCTGCGATGTCCTGCTGGGTTCCAATCCAGCGTTTGCTTGCAGGTGTTATTTCGGCTCCTTCGTAGTGTGTGGCCGTTCAACGTCCACTTTCGTTCTCGAATTTCTGTTAATATCGGTTTCTGTTGACATCGACGATGGAGTTCAGCATTTGAGATCCGGTTGTGAAGCCATCAGACACGAATTATATTCTCAGGTATTGGTTGATGAAGACCTGCAGCCTTTGAGTGTTCTCCGCTGATACACACCACATTTCGCCGCTGTATAACAGCGCACATTTTACGTTTGAGTTGAAAATTTTGGTGCGTTGATTCATACATTTAGTAGACAGCCATAGCCTGCTTGATTTAGGTCAACAAGACTATGAGACCCGCCGCAGAGGAGCTTTCGACGAGGTCGTTGAGCTTACTCAGCATATCGGAGCGCCGTTGCCCAAACAGAGCAACGTCACCAGCGAAATCGAAGTCGTTGAGGTGCTTCATAGTGATAGCCCACGGTTCGGTACAAGGTCAATAGCAGCTCCCATGGTCTCGTCGATTACGATGAGGAACAGTAGCGGTGATAGTATACATCCTTGCCTCACACCGGCGACTACCCGTATAGGGTCGGACAAGACTCGGTTATTCAGGACTCTGCACGTGAAAGCCTCGTACTGCGCCTCGATGAGGTTGATCTGGGACTTCTTTGCGTCTCAGGGCGTGACTGAGTCTGTCGCAAGTCTGTTTTCGTAGTCAATGAATACCAAATAACTTCAGGATAATTCGGAGCGCGACAATATGGTACACACATAATCTCTTCACACGGAATCCTGCCTTCTGCCGCTGGATAGTCGCATCAAAAAATTGCGATATCCCAGATATTGCAGTATAGTTGATGAAAAATTTTGCGGATGGCATGGGGTCGACTTTGAACATCTATGCTGATATGCGATCGTTTCCGGGAGCCTCATTGAATTTCATGCTTCAGATAGCTGCTTCGCTCACATGCAGTGATGAGGCCTCGGAGTTGACGCGAGTAATGCGTCAGCCTCTTCATGGATCATACCGAGATGTTGCTAGTTTCTTGGACGTCATAACTTGAAAAAGTTATTCGAAGTGCTCAAACCAACATTTCAGCTGATCAGTGGGGTCGGTTAGTACCTGTTCAGACTTACCTTCGGGTTCATCCTTGTTCCACTCAGGCGCCGTGAGATATCGTAGAGGAAGCGGACATCACCAATGGTTGCGGTTTTCTTTCCTTCGACTGCCAAAGAGTCAACTCACCGTCGCTTGCCCCGTCAACGGCAGCAGTTTCACTTCCTTCTCTAGAGCCGAATACCGTTGACGGGACTCGTATTTGGCTGCCCTGGTTCTTGTCCACTCTATTGCGGCTTTTGCCTCATTTACGCTCCTAAATCTTCTTCTAGGTTCCTTCCCACTCTTTTCGCTATGTGCGCTTGTCTCGATAATGGCGTTGGCGAGTTGTGCCAACTTACCTTGCTGAGCAAACGTTGAACCATTCCATGTTTCAATTCGTGTCCTTTGTTTTGCTCTAAAAGGCGTTGCCATAAAATCAGTTCGTAATCTTAACATTTTCCAAGATTCGGAGTCAGTAGGTCCCATGAGGGGGCTGCCCTCTTAGGTGTAGCTTCCGGGAAAGAGCACTTCTTGATCAACGGCTGGATGGTTAATGCGGCAGTGTTCACGAAGTCATCATTTTGCCGGAACTGAATCGAAGCGCTCCAAAATATAGCAGTTGCTTCTGAAAGGTCAGACGGTTGTTATTGGGAACTGCGCCGTTAACCATTAATTTTTGATCAGGACTTTATTGTTGTTTGTCATTGGACGGGCCTGTAAGCAGAGGCATTTATGCGAAACTATAATTCAGCCATCGATTGACAGAATAAACCCAATAGATGGGGTCGAAGCGCCCGCCCTCTTTCCGCAAAATATTACACAGGGGTAGAGGCAGTCCCATGCTCCCTATTCAAATTGTTTCACTTGGGTGCCCTGATGGTCCCTCCCTTTCTCCGCTATATGTTCTGTAATTGCTGTAATTGCTTACTTTGTTGTGGATAATTTTGCTGACAGTAATATTGGTTAGGATTAGATTCGACCACCTTGCGAATACTGAGTTCGTCTACGAGTTACGTGGCGGTTCATGGTTCATCCTCCGCCTCCAAACTCCGTCCTCCTGTACTCCGCTGAAGACGGTCGCTCAAAAACTCCGAGTGCTTGCAAGTCCTCCTCAAGCAGGATTATATACCGTTCCCGACCTATTGCCAATATCATTCTGATGAAGGTTCTAGGTAGTCTTCAACGGCCTTTCTGCTTTTGAAGAGCTGACTTCCATACCGCATGGGTTAGGGAAGAGAACAGGAGAAGGGAGAAAGGAGATAAAGCATTAGTAATTGGTAACATGCGATGCGCATGTGAGATTTTCATGGTGATATTCTCACAAAGGCGTTTCAGAATGGTTCGACGGATGCATATGAGAGATCATTCCAGATGAGTTTCCAATCGTTTACTAAAATCCGTTGAATAAGACAAGCCACGTTTAACTACCCGCTACATTTGGGAATATCAGGGCAATGATCCCCCATCGCATCTTGAAGTGATCTCTGCAAGCTGTCCATTTGATTCAGGCACTTTTGAACGTGCCCGAAACGCGAAAGAATTCTATACCCAAGCAACACACAAGGTTGAAACGGTTGAAAATACTTTTATATGACTAGATTTGGTTATACAGAAGCTTACTCAACATTAAATCATGAAGATGTGTTACTCGGGTATCTCAGCTCGGAGTGGAACGATTTCTGTAAATGTTACCTTTACTTGAAGGAAAATTTCTAAGGAATCAAATGGAAACGTAGTCTCATTGGCCGCACGGAACTGCTTAGGGAGCAAATGAGCTCATTTTACCCTGGTTCCCCTAATATTTCCTTGTTGTTCAGAAATTTCTTTGCTCGGTGTGACTCAAGATCAACAAAATGATGCTAGTCTTATGTAAAATTTCCAGGAAAATCGATTGAAGTAGGTTTCGTTCACTGCACGGCTCTGTGAATGAAGATATGGCTGATTTTACTCTTTTTCCCCTATTATTGTTGTTTTTCAGAAATGTCTTTGCTCGATGTGATTAAAGAACAACAAATAATGGCTAGTCTCATGTAAAATTTCCTGGAAAATTTACTTGAGTTAGTTTCGTTCACCGCACGGCTCTGTGAATGAAGATATGGCTGATTTAACCCTGATTCCCCTAATATTTTCATGTTTTTCACAATTTTCTTTGCTCGGCGTGACTCAAGATCAATAAAATAATGCTAGTTCTTTGTAAAATTTACTGGAGAATCGATTGGAATTGGTTTCGTTTACCGAACAGCTCTGTGAACGTAGATATGGCTGATTTTACCCTGATTCCCCTAATAGTTTTGTGTTTATCATAAATTTCTTTGGTCGGAGTTACTCAAGATCACCAAATTAAAACTAGTCCTTTGTAAAATTTGCTGAGAAATTGATTGGAATTAGTTTCTTTTACCGCACAGCTCTGTGAACGAAGATATGGTCAATTTTACCACGATTCCCCTGATATTTTTGTGTTATTCTGAGATTGCTTTGTTCGGTTTGACTCAAGATCAACAAAATAAGGCTAGTCCTATGTAAAATTGCCTAAAAAATCGATAAGAGTTGGTTTCAGTAACCGCACGGCTCTGTGAATGAAGATATGGCTGATTTTACCCTGATTCCTCTAACATTTTCGTTTTTTCCAGAATTTTTTTGTTCGGTGTTTTTCTAAAGCAACAAAATAAGGTTAGTCCCATGTAAATTTCCTAGAGACTTGATTGGAGTTAGTTTCACTACTCTGTGAATGAATATATGACACATTTGACCCTGATTCCCCTACATTTTTTTGTAATTCAGAAATTTCTTTGGTCGGTGTAACTCAAGATCAACAATGTAAGGCTAGTCCTACGTAAAATTTTCTGGACAATCGATTGGTGTTGGTTTCGTTCACTGCTCTTGGAACGAAGATATGGCACATTTTACCCTGGTTCCCCCAATATTTTCGAAATAAAGAAAAAAATCATTATTAGTAAACATGGCACCGCTCAAACGTCATCTAATGAATTCGTGAAAATGCTATCTCCTGCCTACTTTATACTGTTCAGGTGCTTACAGCTGGCGGCACGAATGAATGCAATGGACTTCTTTGCATTCATCCTGATTCTCCCCGTCTCTCAGTTACCGGTAGTACCTTTCCTTGTTATCTCTTTAACTCTTACCGCAAAAAGTAAGGTTAGTTTTCCTTGCAGTTGGCAATGGACGAATGCACCGAATGAACTGAACGAAACTTTTGAAGTTTAAGAGGTACCGTGTCGTCATATGAAAACACGTTCTATCTTCATTCACAGAGCCGTGCGGTGAACAAAACTAACTCTAATCGATTCTCCAGGAAATTTCACATGGGACTAGCCATATTGTGTTGTTCTTTAATCACATCGAGCAAAGACATTTCTGAAAAACACAACAATATTAGGGACATCAAGGTAAAATCAGCCATATCTTCATTGACAGAGCCGTGCGGTTACTAAAACCAACTCCAATCGATTTTTTAGGCAATTTTACACTAGCTTTATTTTGTTGTTCTTGAGTCACACCGAACAAAGCAATCTCAGAATAACACAAAAATATTAGGAGAATCGAGGTAAAATTGACCATATCCTCGTTCACAGAGCTGTGCGGTGAACGAAACCAATTCCAATCGATTCTCCAGCAAATTTTACAAAGCCTTAATTTGTTGATCTTGAGTTACTCCGACCAAACCATTTATAATAAACACAAAACTATTAGGGGAATCAGGGTAAAATCAGCCATATCTACGTTCACAGAGCCGTGTGGTAAAGGAAACTAATTTCAATCGATTTCCCAGAAAATTTTACAATGAACTAGCATTATTTTATTGATCTTGAGTCACACCGTGCAAAGAAAATTGTGAAAAATATGAAAATATTAGGGGAATCAGGGTAAAATCAGCCATATCTTCATTCACAGAGCCGTCCGGTGAACGAAACCTACTTCAATCGATTTTCCTGGAAAATTTACATGGGACTAGCATCATTTTTTTGATCTTGAGTCACACCGAGCAAAGAAATTTCTGAACAACAAGGAAATATTAGGGGAACCAGGGTAAAATGAGCTCATTTGCTCCTCAAGCAGTTCCGTGCGGCCAATGAGACCACGTCCATTCGATTCCTTAGAAATTTCCTTCAAGTAAAGTTAACATTTACAGAAAGCGTTCTACTTCGAGCTGAGATATAGAATTCTTTCGCATTTCGGGCACTTTTTGCCCACTGTGCGTTGGTGTGGCAACTTGTTCACACAATTCTGACTCGGGCGGGTGGGGGGAACGCGGGGAACCCCCTTTTTGGGGGGGGGGGGGCGGGGGAAAAATTTTTTTTTTTTTTTTGGGGGGGTTTCAATAAACCGGACGACCACAGGCGAAATCTTCAATGCCAGCCATGTAATCTACGATTCCGCTATTCAGCCCATCAAGCTCATTTACTGCGACTTTGTCCGAACCATCATCAATCATATGAATCCTTCCGAATTCTACCGATCTCACAACCTTGTCCACTGCAACGTTTATACCCGTATTTCTACTAGGTAATCGCCATCGGAACTTGAAAACCATTTGGCCTAGATCTTCAACTGTTGCAGATCATAGCTACCCAGAAGAACACCACGGTTCAGTTGAAACATGAACCAACACCTCAAGAACCTTGTCCAATTTCAACCACTTTCTTCCTCAATGGGATGAAACCTGCGTTCTTGTTCCAAAGCGTCTCCAACGCGTGGTTCTGCTCCGATTTTCCAAACCATTTCAATTTGAAGTGTGAATCCTCACTGTAGTTTACGTTCTCGGGAGGTTCTCCTGTTGTTTATTTTCTTTTCATAACGTCATTTATAACATAACCTGACACAAAATATCTCTCCAACGTCCTCGGTTTATGGCAGCTCTTCTCCCATCCAGTGGGCACCTTGTACTTCCCAGATCGTTGTACCCCTCGTCATCTTGTGCCAACCAGAGTCCCATCGAACACCATTTTTGCAGTATAGTTTGCAGCGTGTGTCTCTAGACTTGACCACCTTGCGAATACTAGGTTCGTCCTCCTGCACTCCGCCAAAGATGGTCGCTCAAAAACTCCGAGTGCCTGCAAGTCCTCCTCGAGCAGTGTCCACGTGTCATGCCTGTAGAGAACAACCGGTCCTATTAGCGTTTTGTATAGGAAACACATCGTAAGGGAGCTAAGTCTGTTCTGCCGCAGTTGCTTGTAGATCCCGTAGTAGACATGAATTCCACTGATAATACTTTCATGGTTGCTATCATTGTTCACAGTAACCAGTGAGCCGAGATTGACAAATCCGTCGACTGCCCCGAACTCATCTCCGTCGATCGTTACAGTGCTGCCTAGTCGGGTCCTGTCGTGCTCAGTTCCGCTTGCTAGCATGTAATTTGTTTCAATCGTATTTATCTACAACCCAATGTTCACTGCAGCCGGGAACCGTAGAGTAGATGGAGACTCTACGGGGCTTAGCTGAAAGCCACCAGGCGGGTCGTAGGTTTGCGGATAACGAACGGCCATCAGATATGATGGTTAGCTGCGAATATCCGAATAAGCAATCCCGGACAATCAGCGGAGGCTGACCTGGATGTGGGGGGACTGCACAGCTAGTGGACACTGTTGAGTTTCTTCCAAAAACCCACAAATATCTATCCGAAAGGCAGCCTTGTCAAAGCGAGTCACCCCGCTATAAGGGTAGAAGTCCAAGGCTCCACCAACCTGAGCGCCTGTCCACCACGGAGGTGCGGCTCAAACAGCGTCTGTCTGGCTTCTAGCGGCTGAATAAGAACTGCTGTTCCCCGCAAGCTACACCGAAGATGGCAGCGCCATCACGGGGATAGGAACCTTAGGCCAACCATCTACTGTCTCCGAAGTTAAATTGTTACAGAAACCAATGTTCACTGCTTCGCGTCTGGTGTGCTGCTTCAAATTCCACCACTTCAACTGTTCTTCCGACAATGTTCCCGTCATCGGCAAAGCAGATAAATTGACTGGATCTGTTGAGATTCGTACCTCGCATGCTGTACGCCGCTCCTCTCTTAACACCTTCAAGGGCAATGTCGAACAAGAGAATGAACCAAAACTTGGTACTATCCATCATCGTAGCGTTGATTAGTCGGGTCAGCTTCTGCGGAAAGCTGTTCACGTCCATGATTTTCTTCTATAACTCTTCTCGGTTAACCGCGAAGTGCCGAAAAACTGAATGTTTGGTCCGTTGTAGACCGTCCTATGAAGAATCCAGCCTGATAAACTTCCTACGAATCTATTTGGTAGTCTTCACTGGAAGACGATTCGGCATAGCTCTTTATAGGCGGTATTAAGGACGGTAATTGCACGATAGTTTTCGCAGTCCATTTTGTCGACCTTCTTGTAGATAGGGCTGATAACTCAATCCTTTCTTTCCTCCGGCAGCTGTTTGGTCTCCCAAATCCTGGCTATCAGTCGATGCAGGCAATTGGCAAACTAAGTTCTGCTCCGATACCATCCCTTCCAACCGATATCAGCTGCTCAAGGGTATCCTTAACTTCACCTATCGTTGGAGGGGGGCGAGGGTGGCATATCTCCGTCACTTGCTGCATAGTCGACGGCATTTATTCCTGACTCCATTCAGATGTTCATCGAAGTACTGCCTCCACCTTTTGGTCATCTCTCAATCCTTATTCCCTCCATAGAGGATATTGGGAGGTCCTCCAACCTATCCTATAGATGGCGTTCATGGCTACTAGTAGCGATTCTAATGGAGTTCAGGTTAACTGAAAGCTACGGAGTCAAAGTTATTGAGTACATGACTGCACTGCGGTACTCTCCGAATTCCAAAACCATGGTCAAGTGGATTTCAAGTTGGGAGGAGTTAATCGTGGTGTTCCACATAGGCGTTACCTAGAAGACTACAGCAATAATGTCATGCAAGTGGTGGCCACATCCAAGGACAAATGTATAGGTAGGCGAGACCAGCACTACAATTGCTAAGAGAATGGCTTCTGCCGAAGCCGGCGAGCTATGCGTGCTTGAGAAACCATCCCTTAACGCTTGGGCTTTGAACGAAACTTGCGATACGTATTCGAGAGGGGACTGTGGAGGAAGATTCAGGAGGAAAGTACTCAAAAATGAGGGACTGTTCCAACAGATGGTAGACCCTGGATTCCTTGATCGAGTTTGGCGGATGAATACCACTATGGATGGTCTGTGGAGACACCGATGGACTGTGGAAGTTGGGGTTTTCGTTGTGGAGAATCGTGTCTTATTTACCTACAAGCTTATCTTCCCATTCCAAGATTATTCTTTGATAATAGAGATAACTTTGCTAGTGAATTTTAGGGCAGATATTTTGGATCACGTAGATCACTAATGTGTAATATATGAATGCTTTTGAATGTTTTCACTGAACGTACATTCATAATGGAACATAATTAGTAGGTTGCCTCGCCACACTAATTTGCATTTTAAATGCTCTCACGATGGTCGTTGAGAACAGAGCTGTAATGAAAACTTGATGACGGAAGCTTTTCTGCCGTATTGTTCTTCTACTATTAGGCAGAATGCAGTCGGCAGCTGTACTCGCAATTTGTACAGCCTGTGTCGTTTGTGATCATTTGACCTTGACTCAGTTCAACAACGAGGTGCTACAAATCGCAACTCTACATAACTTCGACGCAGTATTTGCAGATATAAAGGAAAGCTTTCTAACCATACTTCTTAAAAATCTAACATTACCAACATTCATTCTTCGAACATCTTGTGAACCGATACGTAGCGATCGTATTCTTCAATTCATTGAACTCCCAACGAATTCTTCCATCGTGACCGATTTGCAATCTTGCCGCAGGCAAGGTGTCGTGCTACTCTTCTACCCCAACTCTTCGCTCGTTTCGGAATTCATCCACCAGTCCACAACTCTTCTCAGAAAACTCAGAATCTCCAAAGCTATCCATGTAATCTTCGATCCCGAAACCCTGCGCGTCAACCTCATTCCGTACGACTTCATTCAACCCAGCAGTCATCGTGAAAACGTACCGCATGCCCTTTCGGATCTCTTAAACCCCAATCCTCCCGCCAATCTCAACGGATACCGCTACCACGTTCATTGCAAAAATTTGTTCCCGTATTTCTACCAAGAAATCGTCAATGGCGCCCTAATGCCCCGCGGCCTAGACTATCAACTATTGCAAACCATCGTCACCCACCAGAATGCCACCATTCGATTCCTCTCCGATCCAGCACAAGATGATCCTTGTCCCGCAGTCGATCCCTCGGTTGACCTGAACATTCGACGTTCGGCTTGCAATGTCAACTTCACCGATCGACTCTACCTTCCGCAGTGGGACGAAACTTGCGTGCTTGTCCCCAGACGTACCGAACGCGTGATTCTGCTCCAGTTTACGAAACCATTCCAGCTTGAAGTGTGGATCGTTGCAGGGGCTTACGTCCTCGCGAGGTTCTTCTACCGATTCGATAGCAGGCGGTTGTTGCTTCTGGTGGTAGTTCTGATGGAATTCTGGTTCACTGAAAGCTACGAAGCGAAGGTGATCCAATACATGACTACGCTGCGGTATGCCCCGAATCCGAAGACGTTGGCCGAGTTGATCGCACGTCAGGAAAAATTTATCGTCCTACCTGTGGAGAGGATTTACCTGGAAGTCTACAGTGGCATCAATGTGCAAGTGGTGACCATGTTTAAAGACAGATACATAGGTCAGCGAGCATTGCTGTACTTCTGTCATACGGTGGAAGCCTATGTCAACTCGGACCGGAACTACAATCTACAAACGAACGATCGTTTGAACATTTTGCTGAAGGAACGTCTGCTATCGTTTCCGTCGAGCTATGGGCTATCGAGGAACCATCCCTTGAGGGCGGGGTTCGAGCGATTCTTGCTATATGTATTCGAGAGTGGGCTTTGGAGGAAGATTCACGACCAATTCGTGCGACACGAGGCACAGTTTGAACCGTTGGTAGCCCCTGGAGAGTACTTGATCGAGTTTGGTGATTTGATACCGCTATGGATTGGCTGTGGAGTTGGATGGGCTGCGGGAAGTTTGGCTTTTACTGTGGAAAAGTTATGGAAGACATTGGATGGGCGTTGACACTTCAAAAGATAATTTGATAACATTTTGCCGTGTGTGTTTGTTTACAGAAGTGCTATGACGTTGTCGTTAGCAAATTAGTCTTTGATCATCAAGATACAATCCACAAAAAACGATTAACTGATGTATAGTTCTACCATACCTTTCAAAAAGCTTTTACAATGATTATAGGGAGTGGAGTCGAAATTGAATTGTGTGGTTCTCTGACGATGATGTCCTTCTATTCTTAGTCATGATGAAAGCGACGGTAGTTCATTTTCTGTGTTTGACGTTCGGATTCGGTGACCTGTTGACCTTTAGGCAGCTCAACAATGAAGTCCTACAAATCGCTGCCCTGTACAACTACGACGCAATATTTATTGACCTGAAGGAACCTCTTCTGGATGCTCTATCGAGGAACCTTGCATTACCAAAACGCATTCTCCAATCATCCTGCGCATCAGAATCCAGAAAACGTATTCTCTACTTCATTGAGTTACCGACGAATTCATCCAATACCAGTCGCCCATTACCGTGCTCTTCGCAAGACATCATGCTACTCTTCTATCGAAACTCGCCGTTCGTTTCGGAATCCATTCGCCATTTCAACGCCCTTCTCAGGAAACTCAAAATCCTTAAAGCCATCCACGCAATCTACGATCCAGTCACCCTGCACATCAACCTCATCCCATACAACTTCCTTCGACCCAGCACCCCCGGCACCATTGCAGACGTCATAAACCCCAATCCTCCCGCCAACTTAAATGGATACAACTACCTCGTGCACTGCAAAAACCTCTTCCCGTATTTCTACAAGGGAACCAAAAAGGGCACTCTGAAACCACGTGGCCTAGACTATCAACTGTTGCAGACCATCGCCACTCACCAGAATGCCACCCTTCGGTTCATCTTCGATCCAAAACCAACTGCACCGTGCCCAGAGGTCGATCCCTCGGTTGACCTGAACATTCGACGCACGGCTTGCCATACCAACATCACCGATCGACTCTACCTGCCACAGTGGGATGAAACCTGTGTGATTGTTCCCAAGCGTGCTCAACGCTTGGTGCTGCTGCAGTTTACGAAACCTTTCCAGGCGGAGGTGTGGATCTTCGCTGTTGTTTACGTCCTCGCGAGGTTCATCTACCGATATGATAGATGGCGGTTGCTACTGCTAACGGTTGTCCTCATAGAATTCTGGCTCACCGAAAGCTACGAAGCGAAGGTGATCCAATACATGACTACGCTGCGGTATGCCCCGAATCCGAAGACATTGGCCGAGTTGATCGCCCGTCGGGAGAAGTTCACCGTACTGCCCGCCGAGAAAGATTTCCTCGCAGGCTACGAAGGTATCGACATGCAAGTGGTGACCGTCGCCAAGGATGAACACATAGGATGGCGAGCACTGGTGTACTTCTGCCGCTCGGCCGAATTCTTTGTCAACTCGGTTCAGAACTACAATCCGAAGACGAATGATCGATTGACGGTTTTGCTGCCGGAACGGCTGGTATCGTACCCGTCGAGCTACGGGTCTTCGACCGATCATCCGTTGAGGGCGAGCTTCGAGCGGTACTTGCGATATGTTTTCGAGAGTGGAGTGTGGAGGAAGATCAACGATCAATTTGCGCGGCAGGACGAAGAATTTGAGCAGTTGGTTGCGCCTGGCGAGTATTTGATCGGGTTTGAGGATTTGATGGTGGTGTGGTTCATCTGTGGAATCGGGTGGACAATGGCAGTGGGGGTGTTTGTTGTGGAGACGATAAGGAAAAAGATTGTTAGAGATTATTGATTGAACTTTAGCACTTTTGTTTGGGTGTGTTTTGGGTGTGTATTGAAGAGTATAATAAAGGTTTTGTGATGAACAGAAGGTATTTCTTCTTTTGATCTCCTAAGGAGTGTATCGAAAAGTAGTTATAAACGTTCAAAAATTGAAATAAAACTAAAGATAATTCGCCAATTTTCTCTGACAGTGGCCAGTGCCTTTTTGAGGTTCCGCTTGACGATTGCCCAGTAACGTGCGCTCGGTCGCAGTTGGAGACAGTTTAGTGGGTTGATATCTTTCTCAATAAAATCAACTTTGTTATCAGGAAACCACTGTAGAGTTGATCTGAAATAATAGGCAGTGGCCAAATCCGGCCAGAAGAGAGGAGCAATCTTCTGATAAAGTGGACGCAATTTTTTTTTTTTGCAAGCACTCGTATTGGTAGCTTTCAGCACTTATTAATCCTTTTGTGTAGAAACACGAGCAGCAACGAATAACTTGATAACTGGCCTTAATATTCAAGAGCTCAGATTAAGAGGTAAAATACCCGAGGATAATACCATGAAATTGTTCCCACAATGTTATGCAAACACCAAATTGAGGTAAGACAATACCAAAATAGCACCTCTCAGGAATTTCCAGGTATCCGAATTAACAAATTTTGTCATTCAAGAGATATTTTGCTTGCAATTCTTAGGTATTTTGTTTAGGTATTTTACCTCTTAATTCGAGCTCTTTACTACCCGACCCGAGCAGAACACAAAAGCATATGAATACCTAATTTTGATCTTGATAACTGGCCTTGGTATTAAAGGAGATTAAGAGGTAAAATACCTAAGCAAAATACCTAAGAATTGCAAGCAAAATGTCTCTAGAATAACTAAACTTGATATTCCGGATACCTGGGTAAGTATCTGGTCACCTTAGAGGTATTATTTTGGTATTGTCTTACCTCAATTCGGTATTCGCATGGCATTGTGGGAGCAATTTGATGGTATTATCCTCAGGTATTTTACCTCTTAATCTGAGCTCATAAATACCAAGGCCAGTTATCAAGTTATTCGCTTCTGCTCGGGTACCAAGGCCAGTTATCAAGATCAAAATTAGGTATTCATATGTTGTTGTCTCCTCCTCGGGAAATGGAAGATGGCAAGCCACAAAAGAAGATTGCTTGCCAAATGAGCACCTTCTCACCGAATTTTGCGTCGCAACAATCGTATCTTCAGTTGGGACACTCTCTCGAACCGAATTGGTGTAAAACTAAGGTCCCGGCAGTGTTCTGGAATACTCTTTCACGTACGTTTCGTCGTCCATTAAATCACACTGGGAGGGATTGTCCGAAATACGGTTCAACCGTTTTTGGGCCCTCATTTTGGCTTGACAGTCCTGCTCCGAAGATTGCTTTGTTTCTTCCTGCTTCCTGTGTGGCTTCAAATCATTTTTTTTCTCAATCCACTGGATTATCCCGATCACGAGTTGAGGTTGATTTGTTCTCCTGAATATGATCGACGACGTTTTGATCCAATTCAAGATTGCTGGAACCGGTTATTCGTCCAGTTCTCGGCAGATCCTGCAAGGTGTACTACTGCTCAACACACTCTTCAATCGCTCGTTTTACATTGTAAGTTACCTCCTGATTACCTCTGATTGTGAATTACCTCCTTTTCAGTACACCAAGTGTGTCGATTTTTCGTCGTTCTTCACGTTTAATCCGCGACATTTTGCAAAAGAAAAACTGTGATAATGAAAAGAAACGAACCGAAATAGGCTTCCTGACATGTAAATAAATCTTAACACGAATACACGCTAAAATAATATGAACTAGTCTAAGCATAACCAAGTATCAAATGTGCATAACTACTTTTTGATACACTCCGTAACGGACTAAATAACAGAAGAAAAACATTACACAAATGAAAGGAAGAACTTGAAAGTGGTCAAAGAATTTTGGGCTCTTCAAAATGACAAAAAAAAACGAACATCAAATGAGTTGAAAATCAGCATTAAGAATTATAAAATTGCGCAATAAACAAGTGAAGCAAGGCCATTTTTTTCTGTTTCGTTTAATGTATTCAAGGTTTCATAAACTTAAACATATCAACATCTATTTCTCAAGTTTTCTTCTTTTAATGAACATTTAGTCTTTCTGTTGTTTTCTTGTTTGTTTGCTAATTCATGATTGTAATGTTTGATTTTATTTTCTAAACATTGAACCAAATCAGGTTTATTTTCCATTGGGTTTGTATTGGTCTCATTTTATTGTTCAACGAGTTGATTTCAGTGAGCATTTTTATGTTGATCGTATGCCATTTGTTTGTTGTTTATTTTCTATTTTTCATAGCTCACTTATTTTTTTAACTACATTTTGGATAGTTTTCTTTGTTTTAAATACATGTTTTTTTATTATTCATTTATTTAAATTTGAATTGATCAATTTTTTCCCAAATCTTTTTTTTCCTCTTTTTGGTGGTAATTAGCTTCGTTTATTTTTACCTTTTTACAGCGTACTCTTGTTTTTAGTTGAAAATTGCTCTTTTTAATTGTTAAGTAGAATTTTGTTTCCAATTTTACCGCTCAATTGAAAGTTTAAAATGCCTCATGTCAGGTGGTTGTGCTTTCAGTGTTCTTTTTTAGTCTCCGTTTACTTTAATTATATTTGTTATAGTTCTTAAGTTTTCTTGTTATTATTTATTTCTTATGCTCACTCCAATAGTCCTTTGTTACCTCTTCCTTTATTTTATTCTTTACTAACTAAAATTTTCAAAGCACGTTAATGTTCTTTGCTGCTATTTCTGCCTTCAATGAAGATTAAGTGCTCATTTATGTTTTTAAAACGCGCTTTCAGTAAACTTCTATGCGTCCTTTTTTTTTTTATTCTTTATTATAGTGGCTTTCAGCCTCCTGGGCTGGTTCGCCACTCTTCTATGCGTCCTCTTTTTTCAAGCTCTCTTCTAAATTTTATGATACTAACTTGACTTATGTGCTAATTATTTTTATTATTATTTCAACTCATTTTCTTTTTTCTCAACTTACTTACAACACTTCATTGACAATTTTAAATTAAACTGACCACAGTTTACTTTCTTTTAACTTATTTTTTAATTGCCATCTTATAATTATTAATGGCTCAATTTATTTTTATTCATTGCAACATCATATTTCCTTTTCTTCTTTTTTCTTTTCAATTGTGTGTGTTTTTTTTCTACTTTTAATGGTCATTTCCCAATTTAATTTTTGTTAGTTAGTGGTTTGTTTCTTAGTTTGAAATTGGTTGAATATTATAGTTATTTTTGTTTATATTTTTTATGTTGACCATTTTAAAGCTTATTCGGGTCTTTTTGTGATTAATACATCCAACACTTAATTTGTAATTGATTTTTCCTTTTGGCGGACGTGTATATTCTTGCTCCGCGCTCTATCAGTCATCTTGATGGACTGAGCTAGTATAGTTTTCGCTGTGGATTGTCATCGACGTTCTTCTTGTTTTGTTGGTGTTTTCTTAGCTGAATTCCGGCATCGACATCGTTTTCCTTTTGCCAGTATCATTTTTGTTATGTCAGGTCATCGACGCATTCCCGGGATTTGAGGTTTCTTTTTAGCAGATTTTGGTCTTAGCAACGGCCTTCTCATGTATGATCGCTTTATACTGGTTGAATTGTTTTGAAGGCAAGCTTCCTACAGGAACGCCACACTAACTTCACGTATATTACCAGCAGTTTCGTGAAACGATTTCGAACGATATCTCGAACCTATCTCTTGTGGGAGCCCATTAGCGCCCGCACAGTGGAAACTAACCCGGAATCAACGCATTTCTTCCATTTTGCTCGCAATTGTTGGATATCCTTGACTGCCCCGCCGCTTCGTCGAAGTTATCCAAAATCAACTTGAGTTCAGAACTTCAAATCTACAGCGTTGAGACATTTTTTCTTTTAAGTGCTTCTTAGTTAGTTTAAAAAAATGCATTGAATTCAGTTAGCAACGGAAATTCAGCGTAGATGTTCTACCTTTCGAATGAAATACTGATCGTAAAATTTCTGTTCGCCAGGAAGGAGATATTCAAAATCTCTAGTCGAGCGGTCGATTTCAGAAATTTCAGAAAACGGCGCCCCTATACAGGCATGGAAAAGAGAGACGTAAGTCCTACGTCAAAAACATTATGAGATAAACTGGGATGTTCTAGGTTATCCAAACTATCCTTGATCTACAGTTGTAACAGTAGCTTTTTGGGCTACATAAGTTAGCGATATTCAAACATATTTATTGAATTTTATTTGATAATTTTGTGATCCTCTAGGTAATCCAAACTGTCTTGGAGTTTAGAACTTGAAATCAACGTAGTAACAGTCGCTTTTTGGGCTATACAAAGTTGCGTAACGTGTTCAAGCATATTCAGTGAATATTTTCGAACGTAGAAATGAATAAGGAGATAATCTTGGGATGATCTAGGTCATTCAAACTGTCCTGGTGTTCAGAACTTAAGATTTACAGTTGTAATAGTAATACAAAATTACAATAAATATTCATACATATTCAATAAACATTCTTAAAGGTTAGCAAACATTTTTAAGCAATACGGCATGTTCTAGGTAACCCAGACTATCAGAACATGTGACCTAAAGGGTGATACGGTCAAAATTTGGTCAAGAGAAAACGCGTGTATATCGGTGAAATCGTTTATTTAAAAAATCAAATTAAATTTCTTTTTATAGTTCAATTAGTATAAAATTCAGGAAAAATATTCAGTTAGGCTTCCGCTTTTCCAAATCCGAATTTCCGGGCCTTACGCTTGACCCCTGCCATCAGATTTTGTACAGCCACCTTGTCCACCTTCTTCGCCGCAGAAAGCCAGTTTGCCTTGAACTGCTGCTCGTCCTTAGCAGTTTTTTTGGTCTTCTTTAGGTTCCGCTTGACAATAGCCCAGTATTTCTCAATTGGGCGGAGCTCTGGCGTGTTGGGAGGGTTCTTGTCCTCCAAAACAGTACGGAACAACCGTGTTTCTTCAGGAAAGGCAGCAGACGTTTATTCAAACACTCTTTCACGTAAATTTCTTGGTTGACAGTCCCGGAAGCTATGAAAATGCTGCTTTTCAAGCCACAGGTACAGATGGCTTGCCAAACCAGATATTTCTTTGCGAACTTTGACAGTTTCGTGTGCTTGAAAATATCTGCTACCTTTCCCCTTCCTTTTGCCGTATAAAACTCCTGTCCCGGAAGCTGCTTGTAGTCGGCTTTGACGTAGGTTTCGTCGTCCATTACCACGCAGTCAAACTTCGTCAGCATCGTCGTGTACAGCCTCCGGGATCGCGCTTTGGCCGTCGTATTTTGTTTATCATCGCGATTTGGAGTCACTACCTTCTTGTAAGTCGATAGTCCGGCTCGTTTTTTGGCTCGATGCACGGTTGTAGACGATACACCCAGCTTATTTGCGGCATCTCGGAGAGATAGGTTAGGGTTTCGCTTGAAACTACCGGCAACTCTCTTTGTCGTCTCAGCGGCTGCCGGTTTTTGATTTCCCCCCGATCCAGACTTCCTGGCTGTCGACAAACGTTCCCCAAACACTTTAATTACATTTGTAACGGTTGATTTGGCAACTTTTAGCGATTTTGCCAACTTTGCGTGCGAGTAGCTCGGATTTTCGCGATGCGCGAGCAAAATTTTGATACGCTGCTCTTCTTGCTTGGACGGCATTTTGACAACTGAAGAGTGAATTCCAAAATCAAAATAGGAGCAACATTCTACACACACACACCTTCAAAATGAGGGGTGTTCAGGTTTTTTAAATGCAAAATTGAAAGAAAAACGTCAAGTTGATATTGACCAAATTTTGACCGTATCGCCCTTTACAGTTGTAACAAAAGCTTTCAAACTAAAGAGTATTGAAACCTATTCGTTGAATATCTTGGTAGAACAATATCCATTATCCATTATAGGTTGCCTCATCCTACCCCGCAGTGGGATGTTTGGCAATGATAACGTCCTTGTTTCGAGTACTACTTTATCCATGCCCTTTCGCTCAATTGTCAGTACTTCTATTCCATTTCCAAACCTACCGTACGCTAACGGAACTTTCAACACTTTCTCTTCATATCTTTCATTCTAGCAAACATGACTGTCTACTCTTGGTGCCTCATGGCGATGAGCGAAACATTTCCTTCTAAATCCATTATGAGATAATCTTCGGATGTTCTAATAGATCATCCAAACTATCCTGGAGTTCAAAACTTCAAATCTACTGCTGTAACTGTAGCTTTCTGGACTGAACAAAGTCAACAATAGGTATTTGACCACATTAAGTGAGTCTTCTAAAAAGTCAACCGATAGAATAAGATATCTTAGGATGTTCTAGGTCACCAAAACTGCCATTGAGTTCAGAAGTTAGGATCAACAGTTGTAACAGTAGCTCTATAACCTATGAAAGGTGACGACATGCACTCAAACACATTCAGTGAATCTTTTGTAAGGTCTCCAGTCATTATCAGAATATCTTGGGATGTCCGAGTCCAGAAAAACTTACCTTGAGTTCAGAACTTAAGATGTACAGTAGCAACTGTAGCCTTTGGACAGTTTGTTTGGCATAGAATATCCCAAGATTATCTCATAATGTCTGTTGGTCTTCCAGGACATTGAATGAATATGTTTGAATGCATATCGTAACTTTGTATTATGTATAAGGCTACTGTTACAACAGTAGATCTTAATTTTTGAGCTCCAGAACAGTTTGGATGACATAGAATATCCCATGATTGTCTCATAATGTCTGTTGGTCTTCGAGGACATCCATTGAATATGATTGAATTTATATTCTAACTTTGTATGGCGGATAAGGCTACTGTTATAACAGTATATGTCGAGTTCTGAACTCCAGGACAGTTTGGATGACATAGAATATCCCAAGATTATCTCATAATGCATGTTGATCTTCTAAGACTTAGATTGAATACATGCCATAACTATGTATAGCTGATAAAGCTACTGTTACAACTGTAGATCTTAAGTTCTAAACTCCAGGACCGTTTGGACGGCTTAACACATCTCAAAACGATATTTCCTACTTCTTTCAATCATTTCTATGCTATTGAACACCAAACCAAACAAAATACACCAAATTGCTTGTCTAATAACGCTTGGAAAAATTTAGACCTGAAAGGGTCATTTTAATTAAGCTTTTTTTAGTTCTTAAGTTTTCTTAGTATTACCTTTCATCTTTCATGGCTCACTTCAATTGTCCTTTTTAATCTTTGCACTACTCATTTTACCATCGATGCC
This sequence comes from Aedes koreicus, assembly GCA_024533555.2. Classification (NCBI taxonomy): domain Eukaryota; kingdom Metazoa; phylum Arthropoda; class Insecta; order Diptera; family Culicidae; genus Aedes; species Aedes koreicus. Next base: position 186,679 of record JAHHFK020002168.1, read on the forward strand.
GTATTTTGTGCGTTAATTTTCTTTTCATAGCTCTTTAATTTTGCTTGCAATGAAGGTTGGCTACGTATTCATGAATTATTTTTTTTTTCAAATGCGTTTTCACTTAACTTAACACAAGCTTAGTTCTCAATTTGATGATGCCTACTTGAATTATGTGGTTGCTATTTTTATTTTTATTCCCGCTCATGTTCAGTTTTTCTTTTGTTATTTACATTACATTGTCATTTTAAATTAAGCTTTGTCCTGTTTCATTTCTTTTTAATGTTTTCACTGCCGTCTTCAATTATTCATGGCTCAATTAAATTTTGTTCACTGCACTTATATGTTTCCTTTTTTCTGTTATTTTTTTTTCCTTCAGTTGTCTGTTTTTTTTCTACCTTCAATGCTGATTTTCAAATTATTTTTTTTTATATCCTTATGTTACAGTTAATTTTTTATATTGTATTGATCCTCTAAGAGTTCATTCCTTTCAGAGTTCATTGATAAATATAATAGATTTAACACTTAGATTAATTAATTATTTATTAAGTTAAATATTTTCGTTGTTTTAAAAGGTCAGTTGGAATCTTCGTAGACATAGGTTTTCAAATTTCAAGTTCAAGATAAAAATCAAAACTTCTTCAAACGATCGCCAACGCCGGTTTCCCAGAGAAACGACAACACCTGAAGTCCTCAATCAACTAATCATCCTTCTAGGTTCCCGTCAAACCCAGTCTTTTGTACCGAAGCCACCGGCCTCTAATCCAGACCCCGGACAAGGCACAGTACCGTCCATTCTGCGAAACCGATCACTCGATCGAGCCCGGACAATGGCCTCGGTCAACTGGCGTTCCATTCAACGCCACCGCCGCTGAGCATTTGCCATCAGACAATCGACACCATTGTTCCTGACGTCCGCCGAGCGCCGTAGTCGTCTAGGATAATTTGTACTCACGCTAATCAAATCGATCTGCGTTGGACACACCGATCCCGACCGACTGCAGCTGCGAGTTCTCCCGCATCACACAGGCCTATTCAGAGCCCTATATGTTATTATCTTAATTAATCGCTTGCGTCCGCCCAATTTCGAACGATGAAATCGGGGAAAAGTCAGTTTGCCAGCTGAAGGGAGAAGAAGTAGCTGAATCATAACTCTTTATCTTGGCCCGGGTGACCGGACCGTGGGGAACGGGAATATGAAAAATTGAACCGTAATGCTGGTTAATGAAGTCAAAGGATAGACGGAGAAGCCGGAGCTGCTAAAGAAAGGAAGAACTTTTGTTGGAGCGAGCGCGCGCGCGCTCAGCAGTGTGTTCGATTTTAACGCACTCTTGTGATTTGAGGAGATTTTCTGGTTGAAATCGGTTGTATTTCGTTTTGTGCTGGGTTCGGTGATGTGGAATCCGCTGGCAGGGAAGCTGTTTTGGATGGGAAATAGGGTTGTAAATTTTGCTGCTCTGTCGAGGACGTGACGGAATTTGATTGCAGTAGGCTGCGTTGGTTCGGTTTGTTTTGAATCACGGATGTTGAAATATCTACGAAATGTTCAAAGGCGTGATCACGATTTTTTTCGTAATTTGAATTTGTAATTCAATGTTTCATGAAATGTTTTTGGATCTGAAATCAACCATTCTGCATCAAATTTCAAGCATTTTATTTCAAAAAAAATCTCAGTAACAAATTTATAACCACTATCAAATCATGTGAAAGCTATGGCGAGTTTACGCACTGATTTATTTACCATAATCGATGGAAAACTAGTATTCTACACGAAACATAACACAGGTCATTCCGTCTTGGAAATGAAAAATGATCACCTCTTGCCATAGCTTCGTACTTCAATTCAAGATCTGTAGCTCAATTGGTAAGATCATGGCTTACGCTTTCATAACTCCTCAGTTCCACATCCAGCCAACAATCGCCTAATCGTGGACCCACGATCCACTTCTATCGCGATGGCCGTAAACCCATCTTCACAAGCAAAATCATTAGCAAACGACCAACCGATCCGAAAGACTACCAGGCAAAACACGTGGTCGCCCCTCCTCCACGCGCCAGCGTCCACCCAGTTCCCAAGAGTAATAAACGCATCATTCCGCACACAACAATGATTAATTATTGCGACGTGTGATGCGTGTTTTGACCACATACAGTTCACCTCTGACTGCAGACAAGGCGTTGAACAACGATTAGCCGAAGGTATTGAAAGTTTGATTTTTCTCGAAATTTTCTTTGACCGAACTAGCTGCTTCGAAGATTGATGATTCGGGGAGGTCACGGGCGAAGCCGTTAGTTTGTTGTGGAATTGGGAAAGTTTTGCGTCGTCGTTTAGATGTAAATGATCACCGGCCGGGGATCCCACGAGGCCTGTAATCTGCTTTCGATAATTGTTCCATTATCGCACCTAGGTGGGCTTTGTCGGCATTTTGAGCAGTCTTCGACGGATTGGTAGAGTGGTGCACACAGCTGAGTTCGACTGAAAAAAAATGTTTTGGGTTAGAATTGTTCCCCAGCAACACGAATAATGTAGCAATAACCAATGTTAAAAAAAATATTACGTTAAAAAAATGTACGAAACTTTCGTATATATTTTCTTTATGCACGAAAATGGCGTATTTCGTAGAATTGTTGCAGAACATAGTACCTAGAAATAAGCAATGTAACATTTATTATATCATTAAAAAAAACTAAACCTTCGTAAATATTTTCTTTAAATACGAAAATTTCGTAAAATTTATTTTTTTCGATGGAAAAAAAAGTTTTTTGAATACTCAAACGTATGAACAAATATTTCGTATAATTTACGATAAAATTTACGAGTGCCAATGTAAGATAATAACCGGAACTATTGTTTTTCACGATAGCCATCGAAAATCATCTTAACTGGGCTGTCGATCGACATTCTTACGGCATGACCAACCCACCGTAGTCGACCGATTTTTGTGGTCTTAAAGATGGAAGGTCCTCTCGGCGACTGCTTCATTCTCCTCCTCCTCCACATTCCGCCTTCCATCTGCAGATCTGTAGATCGTGCGTAACATCTTCCGTTCAAAAACACCAAGGGTGCATTGGTCTTCCACGAGCAATGTTCATGTTTTATTTATTTAAAAAAATACGTACCTTTTTTTTCGCTGGAAATAAAAGTTTTTCCTAAATCCTTAAACATCCCGAACCTTCAGCATGAATACATTCAAATGTAGATTTCTGTTTGTTTGCACCAACTAAGCGTTTGAACGAATATTTCATACAACTTACGATATAATCTACGAATAATTTTTTTTTTGTAACAAATGTAGGATAATCAACGGAACAGAAATTATTCATTCGGATCGTTATCGAGAATTTCGACATTCTACGACATTCTCAGCCCACCGTAGTCGACCGACTTTTGCGGTGTAAACGATGGGAAGTTCTACCAACAACTGATGCAATTCGTGGTTCATTCGACTCCACCACGGTTCATCTTCCAGCTGCACTGCACCGTAGAACGCAACACAATATCTGTAAATATCTTAATATCTGCAAAGGTGCGGTCCTGAGCAAAATTGTTCAGAAGGTCAAGGGCATTCGATAAATGAACCCTTTGGTTTGGAATTCCACCGCTACGTGACTACGGTCTTATTCATTTCATATTCGAATGATTCAAGTCAGATGCACTTCATGTTCAAGTGATGCAGGACTGACTAACCTCAAATTCAAGTGATTTAGGACTGACGGACTGCTCATCCAAGTGATTAAGCATTTTATTTTTTTGGTCTGTCTTACTTTGTATTCAAATGATTCAGGTTTGATTCACTTCATATTCAAGTGATTCAGGACGGGATTAAGGCAAATTCAATTTATTTAGCACAGACTCACCTCACAATCAAGTGACTCAAGTCTGGTTCACTTCATATTCATGTGATTAAGGTCTTATTCATTCCATATTCATGTGATTCAAGGCTGAGGTCCTTGACCATCTGATCAATTTTGCCGAAAACTCGAACTTTGCATCTTATCTGAATCACGAGTGGAAACAAGTTGAAAATGCTAAATTTGACATGCTCACTAGCGCCTCGTAGCGGTAAAATTCCAATCCAAACTCCCCATTTTCCGGATGCACTTGACCATCTGAACAACTTTGCCGATGACGAGAACTTTCCATCTTGTCAGAATCAAGAGGTAGACCAAGTTGAAAATGCTCATTTTAGCATGCTTACTAGCACCACGTAGTGGTGGGAATCCAAACAAAACGGTCCATCTTTCGAATGCCCTTGACCTTCTGAACAACTTAGCCGAAGACTCGAACTTTCTATCTAACATGATAGAACTTGTTGAAAATGCTCAGTTATGCATGCTCACCAGTGCCACGTAGCTGTGAAATTCCTAACCAAACTATCCACCTTCCGGATGCCCTTGACCGTCTGAACAACTTTACCCAAGACCAAAACTTTCCATCTTATCAGAATCACGAGGTAAAACAAGTTGAAAATGCTCAATCATCCATGCTCATTAGCGCCACGTAGCGGTGGAATTCCTAACCAAACTGTCCATTTTTCGAATGCCCTGAACAGCTTTGACGAAGACAAGACCTTTCCATCTTCTCAGAATTACGATTCTGAGAACAAGTTGAAAATGCTCAATTTTCCATGCTTAATAGCGCCACTTAGCGGTGAATTTCCAAACAAAACGGTCCACTTTCCGGATGTCCTTGACCTTCTAAACAACCTTGCCCAAGACTCGAACTTTCTATCTTATCAGAATCACGATGTAGAACTAGTTGAAAATGCTCAATTTTCCATGCCACGTAGCAGTGGAATTCTGGACCAAACTGCCCACCTTCCGTATGCCCATGAATTTTTGAACAACCTTGCTAGAGACTGAACCTTTGGAGATATTAAGGGATCATGAATGTACCTGTATTTAGGAGATGCTAAACTTTTTGGGGGGTGATCCAATATTCAACTGAGTCTTGCAATGGACGAATCTAGGTAACTCATAAGTGAGGTTAAACGTCGGAGATGGCGCTTGTTAAAAAGGATTTTTCGAGCTGTCTAACAAAATCTTCTTCGTCTTCTAGCTTTTAAAGCTTAGGGTTTCACAATTCGCTTATTGCTTGTTCTTAACATAGTGCTCTAAATGCACTTCCACAGTTATTAATTGAGAGCTTTCGACGCCAAGTATCGAACCCAGCCACCTCCAGCATGGTGTTGCTTTAAAGCTACGCATTTACCAACTGAGCTAAGGGAGGACCCAAACAAAGGAAGCAAAGTAATTGGTGTTAAAAAGAGTAGAAAATCGTCGATAATACGATACTGACCAATCCCATACAGTTTCATAAATAGCCAGGAATTTATTATCAATTTCAGCTTTAAATACTACGATATTTAACCTCACTTTAGCTCTACTTGGATTCCTCAATACTTTTCCAAGCGAGTCCGTACTTATGACTGGTAGTGTATGTTCGGTCCTAGCGTCCTTCCGAGTCTAAAATAGGCACAATCGCCAGCCTTAATGCGCCTTTGTGTTTCTCTGCGGGTGTCCTTATCGGCGGTCATCAATGAGCTCTGATTCACGAATTCGTCTACCACCTCTATTTCATCACCGTCGATCTAAACTCGTTGTGGGAGGCTAACATTGTCTTCTCGTGAGCCACTTACGCTTATGATATTGTCTTTAGTGCATTTCTGACAAGGCACAGCCCACAAGCTTCAGCCTTCAATCTGATTGAATCTGAAGTTTCCGCAATCGTCTTATAGTTGCGTGTTACGATATCAACGTCGTCGACGAAGCCAAAAAGTTGGATGGACTTCCTGAAGTTCGTACCACTCGTGTCAATCCTCGCTCTTCGAATCACACTGACTGATGCCAACTAACAAAAAAGATTATTGCTGTTGAACTGATACTCGTCAACTGTCTCTGGAAGGCACTGATCACTTCGCCAACCATTTCAGACCGACTCAAAACAAAAAGTGTAAAAATAAAGTCGGGTTTTTCTCAAAGTTCTCGTTGATCAAAGTCTTGAAGATTGAGCATCCGGGATGTCACACCCTTACTTGTGAACTGCGTTGGAATTGCGAAAGATTAGCGTCGTCGTTTGAATGTAAATGATCACTAGGTGCGGCCAGGGTCCAAGGTTCGTAGTGTGCTTTTGATAATCGTTCCATGATTGCACCAAGTTGGGCTTTGTCGGCATGATGATCAGTCTTCGATGGGATGAAATTGGTGGCGGGGTTTGAACAGCTGATCTTACCCGAAGAAATATTTCGTTCAACGAATAATTTCGTTATTTTCTATAACGAAATTATTTCGTTATTCTTGCGAAGCTTGTTTTAAACACACAAAAAACGGCACGTAATACGAAACGTCGTATTTGGGCATCAAACAAAACGAAAAAAATATTTTTATGACCTGCAACGTTCATGAAAACAACTTTCTTTGAATTTTTAGTCCAAACAAACGTTTGCATGTATATTTCGTATAATTTGAGGAAAATTGGTCTTATCTACGAAACCCATTTTCACGCAACTAACGTCTCATCATAAAAAAAAAAACATATTCTTAAACAAAAACTATCCACTCCCAACTACCAAAATGTGTTACTGGTCTTTCATCCACACTCTTTAGCTGTTCTTAAATTTAATTTATGGTACATAAATTGAAGGTAGGACTCACGAATCTATTCGTTTTTTTCTGCAGCGTGCCAGATTCGAAAAATTTATTGTGCTAGCTTCGTATTCAATGCCACACGCGCAACTGTCAGAAATACGAAGCATTTGTTGACACCGAAAGAACAATCGTACATTGTACGAAAACAATGCTTAGAGCTACGTATATTTTGTTACAAAGAAAAGCAAAGTTTAGCAAATCATTTCGTTATTTTTTATTACGAAGTTATTTCGTTATTCTTGCTAAGCTTGTTTTAAACACACAAAAACGGAACGTAAACCGAAACGTCGTATTTAGACATCAAACATTATAAAAAAGGGATTCTTATGACTTGCAAAGTTCATGAAAAAGTCTTTCTTTGAATATTCCAAACAAACGTTTGCACGAATATTTCGTAAAATTTAAGAAAAATTGATCCTATCTACGAAACCGATTTTCACGCAACCAACGTCGTATTTAGACATCAAACAATATAAAAAAGGGATTCTTATGACTTGCAAAGTTCATTAAAACCTCTTTCTTTGAATTTTTAGTCCAAACAAACGATTGCACGAATATTTCGTATAATTTAAGAAAAAGTGATCCTATCTACGAAACCCATTTTCACGTAACAAACGTCTCGTGATCAAGAAAACCATATTCTTAAACAAAAACTATCCACTCTCAGTTACCAAAACGTGTTACTTTCATCCGAACTCTTTAGCTGTTCTTAAATTTAGTTTATGTTACATAAATTGAAGGTAGGACTCGCGAATCTATTCGTTGTTTTCTGCAGCGTGCCAGATTCGAACTATTCATTAAGCTAGCTTCGTATTCAATGCCACACGCGCAACTGTCAGAAATACGAAGCATTTGTTGGCACAGAAAGAACATTCGTACATTGTACGAAAATAATTCAAAGCTACGAATATTTTGCTACAACTAAAAAAGAAACGTGGTCACATATATGATTGATCGATTTACTTTATCGACTTGAAATGTAATTCGTAAAAAAAACGCTCAATCACGAAGAGTTGTTCACCGTTTTTAATGCAACTGACATGGGATTTGATGCTGTACATTTCAGAACAGCTGTTATTGAATCCGTAATTGATCTCACTAGGCCATCATGACTCGTGAGTGAGAAGTAACTGGATTCATTAAGATAAAGTCACAGCTTCCGACAACGCTTCTATATTTATTTCGGAATAAGCCAATAATTCCCTCCAACCCGAGCAGCAACACCAACATATACGAGTACGATAGAAGAGGAACAGCGATTGGCTGGATCCCAGAAAATTCAATTCGTGCTTCATACAAACACCGTTATGAAAGCATTTCACCAGATGACAAACAATACGACTCTTTCTTACAATTTACGAGACAATTGTTCTACGTACAAAATCCGTGTTCACGACGCAAGCAAAGTCGAACTAACCTCAAAAGATTTTCAGTGCGGTAAAGACTCCAAGGAAGACTGAGCTTCCGGTGACAGTGTAGCCGAATTGCTTGTTGAATCCCTCGAATCCAACCACCGTCAACGATAGATCAAGCATCCCATCACTATCAACAAACCCCCTTCCACCACTTATCAGAAACTCAGAAACTGCCGGTGAGGTGCCGTTTTCCCTAATTGCTCTATTTGTAGAAGCTTTTAGAGCAAAGCACTAATTGTGGGTAATTAAATACAAATCGAAGGAACAATGTTGCTGCCAGTCATTGTTTGCGGTCCCTCACCATTCAGACCCGAAGGGGCGGGGTGCAGAACCTAAACGATTCCTTTCTGTTCAGCATATAGAACCTAACCTGCCCCGTTCTCGATGGCGAGATCCATATACGGATCCGAGTGAGGCAACAGAAACCATGCAAAAGCATCAATTTCTAGGGCAATTATTTAACATTACAACCATTCAATCACCCCATCACCGATGATTGGCTCTTCCAACTCCCCATCAGTCGGATTCATTTTCACCACAATCACCAGCACGCAGCCAGCTTCAAATGTCATCCTCGTCGCCCATAATGACAATCGAAGTTGGCTCCTTTGTCCGGTACCTGTCATGATCGGTCGATTCCACATTTCTGCGCGCAGGTTGATCCAGTTCTAAAAGCACAACAGAATGCTTAGGGTAATCATCGTCATCATCATAGGCTCTTTAGAATGCTAATGCGTTCCGTTTCACTAAAAACGTTGGATGAGTCGGTGTTTTTCTTGTTCTGCAAACTCTAACCTCTCGCTCTCGCCAGTCCGTGTGTTGAAGGTCATTAAGGGGGCACTTTGCGTTCTTGAGGCGAGCGAGTGCTTTTTTCGCGAGAGGCAAAGACAAACTAGAGTTGTTGTTGTTGTTGTTGTTGTTGTTGTTGTTTGGTGGAACCATAAGGTTGGCTAAATGGGAATGGTTGAAAATAAGAAGCTCGGTGATGATGATTGAATCCGCGCGTGCGCGTGGGTCTGCGAGCTGGACGTGTGGGCGAAGATTAGAATTCATTGCCCGGACAGTTCTATTAATATTTTGGACAAGAATCGTGACCGTGGATTCTTGATTGGGATCGTTCTAGTCTGAGAGTTGTTTACCTGCTTGGAAATCCCGTCTAATGAAGGCCAAAATCTGTCGTAAAAGTTTCCAATGTCACTAAGCAATCACTTCAACTGATTTATTTCTTAACTGAGAAGAAGAGCCTGAGTCGAAAACATGAACAACTTGACAATATTATTCCGTTAGTTTAAAAACAAAATCCTGCGTGAAAAATTTGTTTCGTGAATTTTACGAAATATTCGTATTGCCTGCCGCCTAGTACAATGGTGATATCACGCCCATATTATATGATATACAAACAAAACACTCGTTAAAACTAGCAAACTGTTGTTTTTCTTAAGTAGAGATTGGACTTTCGGCGGGTTTGGACCAGCATTATTCGGCCAGAGACCTTTGTATTAGAAGAATGGTTGAACACTTTATGATCTCTTCAATTTGATCGGTCAGTGTTAGGTAAATTAGGTTTCAGTAAATCAATTAAGAAGAGACTGTCGCGTAGTTCCGTAAATTTTCAGCTTTAAAATGTTATATTAAACTCATTGTTTCCATTTTTTTTTATTTACAGGTATGCTCTTTTTAAACCCTTAAACATTGGACAACGCCGAGCAGAGAGTACGTGGTAAATAATGATAATGGTTCTTGATAAACTGTTCAAAATTCTTCCAAGCGTTTTTATGTTTACTTTTTTCTAACACTGTTTAAAAAAATATTGCCTATTTTGCGCGAATAGAATTTTTCGCTCGCCTTGACAATACTACTCTTCGTTTGAAGTACTAACACATGATTTTTTCAGATTTAGACGCATTTCATGGATGAGTCAGATGTTTTTTCCGTAATACAAAACTTAACTATACTTCTACACAACTTCGTTATACAGAGCTCCACTAGTTACTGCGTAGTTTAGATACCAAGTCGGACAGTGTTTGCAGATCGTCGTTTGCCGTATTATCTCGCCTGTAGTGGCAGCTTGCTAAATCAGGCCAAAACTTTACAGGTCATTGTGAGCTCCGATGTACGGAAGAATACGTTTTTCAGGCACTCCTGCTTGTACATTTGGGAATCAGTTGCGTTTTCGAAAAACCCAACATAAGACCACTTTCGAAGCTGTAAAATATGCGTAGTAATAATAAGACGTAATAAGAAAAAACGGCCATTTGCTGGTCAATTGCGACTGTGAGGGGCTGGCACATTATTTCAGATGCACTCACCAAGTGGTGTACAGTGTTTTGTTATGCTGTTTGCATATCTAACGGGCGGTTTAGCAACGTTGATTGTTGTGCATATTTTGTTGCGAGTGCATAAAATTAATCACCAATCAACGTAGAAAATTTACATGTTCACAAATGAACAAGCTAGTGTTTTTTTGGCGGTGGCCATTGGTGAGATCAATCTGATTATGAATACATTACAAAAATCCTGTATTTAAATAATACTAAATACGTGCCTGGTTTGGGAATTTTACATTTCCAAATCTGGAAGTATGTTACAGTGCCCTGGAGCTTATTGTATGGGAAAGTAACCTCGAAATAGGCGTAACCTGAAATGGGTTGCTGAATCCGCAGTAGAGCTCTTACCTTCTAGCTCCCGAATTAAAGCTGGTTTCAATGGTCACCTAAAGGATTATTGTAAACAGATTTCTTCCATAATACCATTGCCGGCCAACGGGAGTTAGATTGTAGTTCAACTACGACGCTTGATCGACAGTACGCCGTTCACGGAAATGTGTGAGAACGCTGCACGATTTAGCCAATTTCAACGACTTCCCGTTTGTTGATCCTGACCACGTCGGCTTTTCAAAGTGAGTGTCGAAAATTAATTTTCGGTTCGCGGTTTGCATCAAGTATAACTTCTTTGAAACAAAATGAATCGTGACAAACTTTTCAGCACTGAAAGACAATCTCATATCCGACCACTAGGAGCGCTGCAGTAAAATAAACAGTGCGTCCAGATATTAAATGACTCATGCTTTACAATATATTTTGTGTTTTGTAAATCAATAAATGTCTAAACATTATGAACAAAGAGATGCAAATCTAGAAATAATTGTTGTCAAATAAACAGAATATGATGCGAATTAATGTCATACGATGTAATATTACACCAAGAGCTGAAAAATATGTCATGCGGAATTAGTTTTAAGAGTCAAAGAACAATTACACAACCATGAACTGAAATATTTGAAATGCTAAATTTGCCATAAGTTCATGGGATATTTCTCCAAATTTTAAGACAGATAACTGCTGAATATAGTCTGTTGTATGAAAGAATGCCATCGATTTCGTTGTTTACGCTGGCTTTGGCTTCATTTTTTTCTGTGTATTTTAGTCACAGTAGTGACTCATTACTTATCATTACTTTAAAACATTTAATTGTTTGTAAATGTTTTACTTTCTTTTAAGCACAATATAATAACGAATGCCTGCAAGTTGACAATAGGTGATATCTTAGAAGGACTGCTGTTATATTCAAAAGAGCTTCTCTAAAATAATGCATGAATAATAGGGTTCTTTGGTATACAATTCTGAACACAACATTTGAACTATTCAGCACAACAGCTATTGCTCTGTCTGGTAATATTCATTAGATTAACAAACTCTAGATTCGTTTATCAAAAGAATAAATACAAGTGATTTTTTTATAATTTATGTTGGTCCAACGTCCTATTGGGATATTTCTCCATAAAACTCGGTTGAGGGCTGCTTGTCTCCTGTTCCTCGAATGTCCCACACTTCCAAGGTCTTGCTCCACTTGGTTTAACCACCTAGCTCGCTGTGCTACTCTGCGTCTTGTACCAGTCGGATTCGGGGCTAAGACCATTTTTGCAAGGGGTTGTTGTCCGCCATTCTTACAACATGTCCCGCCCATTGTATCCTTCCAGCTTTACAAATACAAGTGTTATGACTGAAATTTAAATCATGGCATGTAAAATTAAGTGAATGTACATTTAATTCGTATTAGTCGCTTCGTTTGGGTGCTAAATGCTGCTCTAATTGAACTACTTTTATATGAAACTAGCGGAACCCGGTGCGAGCGCTGCTACGCTTGCAACTAAATGAATGAAAATTTAATAAAACTGGCGCGTTTATGGTTATTTTTGGAATGAGTTTTGTTAAAATATTTTCGTTTGTTATTGTGTGAACTCAGTTATAGAGTTTTATTTGTTTATTATGTTTTTGTTTATATTGTTCTTTACGTAACTGCGTTGCATAAATTTATCAAAATTAACGTTGCCTTTCTTAAAATGAAATTGCTTCACATTCTTTCAATAGTACCTACAAGGAAAGAAAAAGTGCGGTAATTTCTGCTATTTTGGCTGACAACGCCATTTTTTTTTAAATACAATGGCAATCTACAATAACTTCAGTATACACTCCGTGAAAACTACCATAAATGTTGATAGGTATAAGTATTTTCTACAGCAATGTTTACAAACCAATATATTATCATAGTAGAACTAAACGAAATTTCTGCAAAAAAACGTAGGCGTGTGTGTTATTTTATTCAACCCTCGGATTGGTAGTTTCTACCTTTGTTTTCCTCTCTGTATAGAAACATTTTATAGATAAAAAAATTCTCTTCAAACTACGCCGTATCCTTACAGTTTGAAAGTAATTTTCGCTTGCAAAACCTTAGATTAACTTCTTATGCATAATGAAGCACTGAAAGTAGCTCAAATATCCTCCTTTCTTGACTAAGAAGAGGTTCAAACTTCTGTCAGAACATGCTTCTTAACCGAGAAATACACATTTTATGTTTTAATTGCCTGGCTAATTCTCATGGTTGGTTGAAGTTTGTGTATCATTTGTATGAGAGCCTCCCTTTCCTGAGGAAAAAGGGGTCTCGAACCACCATAGACACATTTCTTGCCTTCATAAATTTTCACATGCCAAATTTGGTTCCATTTGCTTGAATAGTTCTCGAGTTCTTCAGAAATTTGTGTTTCATTTGTATGAGAGCCCCCCCTTCCAGAGGAGAGAAGGGTCTTGAACAATCATAAGAACTTTCCCCGGCCCCTTTCTGAGGAGGGAGGGCTCTCGAACCACCATAGAAAAAATCCTGCCTCCAAAAACCCCCACATGCCAAATTTGGTTCCATTTGCTTGATTAGATCTTGAGCAATGCCGAAATTTGTCTTTCATTTGTATGGGACCTCCCTTCCAGAGGGAAGAGGGGTCTCGAATTATCATAAGAACCTTCTCTGGCCTCCAAAAACCCCTGCATACCCCCACACCGATCGGTTCAATTTCTGTTTCATTTTTGTGAGAGCCCCTTTCCCTCTTTCAGAAGATGGAGGGGTCTCGAATCACAATAAAAAAAAATCTGCCTCCAGAAACCCCCACATGCCAAGTTTGGTTCCATTTGCTTGATTAGTTTTTTATGTCTTCGTTTATTTTCCGTCGGCCTATTTCCCCAAAACGTGGTGACTCCACCACTTAAGCCTTACATATCGTACTCATCAACACATTAGCCGGGACCAACGGTTTTACTTCCCTGCTGAAGGAAGACGTGACCAGATTTTTTCGCCTCAGAAAAACCACCGACCTCGACTGGGATTAAACCCAGACCCACTGGGGTGCCAAGTAGCAGTCACGCTTGATTAGTTCTCGAGTTATGCAGAAATTTGTGTTTCATTTGAATGGGAGGGAGGGGTCTCAAACCACCATAAGAACCTTCCTCGCCCCAAAAACCCCTTGCATACAAATGTTCACTCCGATCGGATCGATTTCTGTTTCATTTGTATGAAAGCCCACCCCCTTTCAGATGAGGGAGTGGTCTCAAACTACCATAGAAAAAAGTTCTGCCTCCAAAATCCCCATATGGCAAATTTGGTTCCATTTGCTTGATTAACTCATGAGTTATGCAGAAATGTGTGCTTCATTTGTGTGGGAGCCGTCCTTTCCAGAAGGAGGAGGGGTCTAAAACTATCATAAGAGCCTTTCCCGGTCCCTAAAACTTCTCCTTACAAAATCTCACGCCGATCGGTTCAGTAGTCTCCGAGTCTTTAAGGTTCAGACAGACAGACTGACAGAAATTCATTTATAAATACACACTACCAAAATGTCATGTAAATTCCTGTCCCCTGAGACCGAAACATTCAAGCCTTTAGTACATAAGAATGAGTTGAAAGAGATGAGAAAATAAATTCAATCAAACCCATCTTTCGTCGAATTGCGTATGTGTTAGTTTCAGAAGACATAATTTTACACGAAATCTTTCTTTACGTTCCCCGACTTTTTACAAACATGAATTACGTCTCGTGTAAAGTTCATAATTTCTAAGTGTGCACTCTTAGAAAAAAGCATGTAAATTTAAGTCTACTCGGATGCACATAAAAGGAGTGGCCCAAAATTTACATCTGTTCTTAAATTTACAAGACCATAAAAACTCGAAATGATAATTTACATGACGTGACTTAAAAATAAGTAGAGGTACACAAAATGAAATTTTACGAATACTGCTTAAGTTTAATCTCAAGGATCTATATCTAGTTACCGACAGAAAAAATCAAGATGGGGTAATGAAGTTAAATCAAAAATAAGTTCTTCTAGACCACCGGTTGTAGAGGTAAAAATTAGCACAATCTTATCTTGTAGGGTTCATTTTATTCCTTTATCTCCAAATGTAGTTAAAATTTGAAATATTTGTGTGTTCTCGTGGGCGGGGCCAAAAAATATTATAAAGAAGGGGGGGGCGCCGGTCAGATTATTTAATAATATAAGCAAATGAACTTCGTGCAGTACTCCGTGTATCACTGAAAAAGTTTCATTTGAAAACATTTAGTTTGTTCCCTGTTCCTCATGAAATAATCGTATTATAATCTATCACGGAAGAGAACGAATTTGAACTTGTGACTGGCCTTGTTGCGCAAAACCGAATGTGTTGACAATAGGTCTAATGTTGTTACAGCACCAAAACGAGAGGGCCGAAAGAGGAGAGGAAACGACAATGGATCATAGACTAAATTTGCAAGGCTTGCACATTCTCATTTTTGGTTGCTTTTGAGTTAGATTTGAGGTTACCTTAGGAGCTGTTGTAAATGTAGCATTCGGAACGTAACTTTGAGTGTGTCAGTATTTATTATTGTGAGTTTTAACAAATGGATTAAGAACACATCAAATAGAACATACAATTGATTAATATTAATCTTTGTGTCTCGAAGTATTCACGTGCAAAAAGGATTACACCACTCGTAATATTCATTATTTTTAAGAGTGGAGTTTAAAACACTTAACAGACCGTGAACTGAAACATAAATGCACGATTCATGGGTACACTCTTCAAAATACAAAAAATTACATGAACTGTAACCGTTAAAATATTGTGTGTCAAGTAGTTCAACAAACAACTGAATTTCGTGTGTAAAAAATGCCTGTTAAAAACTAATTAAAACTAACTAAGCTCCGAATACGATTTGGTGCGAAATGCGTGCAATATTAGATGTAATGTGATGTAAAATAATGTCCTGGGATTAAAATCACATAATCAACTGAGCATTTAAACGTATGTGACTTAATCAATCAACTGGCATTTAAACGTATGTGACTTAAAATTCTTAAATTACATCACTTTAAACTGAATTGTAAACGCTTGACGCATTTTTAATATTATGAGTCAAAATGCACATCAAGTAAAGACTATTCCATCAACACATTCATCCTTTTACCATCCTTGGCAACACCCGCCACGGTGTTCAACTCTTTTCCTCGGTTAATATTTTTCGATCTGAAAAAATAGTGTTTGTTTATTTACTAAATTATGCATGGTTCTTAAGGTGGTATTGGTAGAACAGTAATGAAGATAAAATCTAAAAAAAATTATATCCTGAATTATAGAAATAGCATGTTTCAAAACGGGTGGTGAAACTCCCTTTCTTTGGTAAGGACTGTATCGTTAATTATGAGTACACCTGAAAATTGCTGTATTTATGTATGTTTTATTTATTTTGCAACTCAAATTCATTTACATTGTTTATTGACCATCAAAAAAGCCCATTACATCAGTATTCATTTAATTTTTCGTAGATCTGACCAGCTCTCGCACCTTCTTCTTGATGTTCCTCATGAGGTTTTGCACAACCGTGTCAAATCAAGGCCAAAACAGTGTCGAACCTTTGTGTTTTCGGATTAGTGGCAGAATTCGTTTCTGCAGGCATTTCATCCGGTACATGCGGGTTCTTGTTTGGGGAGGAAAAAGTGTCGATTCATACGCCGGCAAATTGCTTGCCAAACCAACGAAAAAAATTCCCCCAGTGGGCCCCATTTAGCCGCGGGTTAAACACTATCTGGTCCGTCATTGGCACGCGCGTCGTCTCCATGATAATACCTGTCATTGTTTCCAACACCCGTCGTCCGCGCCCGGGTCATCCGAGCCGCAGCGGGCGGCGGCGTGCTGCTGTGGGCGTCGGAGGTTGGTGGCCGCGGGCCTCCCATCCCCCGTCCACCCTTTCTGTCTCGCGCGATACCCGCTTTTTTCCTTCAAACCTGCAAATTTATTTTTCCTATTTTGGGAGTTGGGCGGGGGGCGTGTTTGCCCGGGGAGGTAAGTCTTGGTGGTAGGCATAGCAAACGGGTTGGACCGCACAGACACCACACACACTTCTCCTTTTACATTCTACCAACGCAATTTCATTGGCAGACTGGGGGGGGTCAATTTTGTTTCCCTCCCTTCGCAGACCTCGCCGGTGCAGCTAAAATTAAACTTTAACTTTAAGGAGGGGTTTCGTGTGTTGCAGGGCAAGAACACACTAACCCAAACAGGTAAAAATAAGTATTAGTCTTTTACACACAAAACCTCAAAGGGAACTTATAATAACGGTATATGATTTGAATTTCAATAATCTGTTAAACAGTTCCAAATCACTTGCTCTCTCTATATATTTGCATTAAAAGTACTAAAGCTCCAATGTATTTGTAATAAAAATACTAAATTTTGTTTTTGAAAAATCAGGTGTGATTTAATTGTTCGTGTCGTCTTGTTAAAATACGTGCTCAATTATAAATTCATTTAAATTTACGAAAGGATGTTACTTCAAGTCTCATTAAGATAAAAAAAAAAACCTAAATTTACATAAAATTTTCAAAATGTGTAAGCTTTTTTTACTAGAATTTAAAGGAATTTACTCGCGTTTACTAGTGATAGTTTAAAAGTTTGATATTTTTAAAGTGTGAACAAGTCAAGAGTTAGTTTAAGTTATCTTGATTTCCAATTAATTGTTGTTTGTTTTTGACGTTTCATTCCTCAAGAGCAAAGTTTCCTGATGTAATACTGATCAACTCCCATCATTGCTCCCAAAAATGCTTTTCCACATTCCCCTGCAAGAATCCATCTGAAATTTCCTTGGAATTCAATATTTGCTTCTTAGAGAGATTTTCGGTTTCTTTATTAAAGTGAGTTTCGGCCCCCTGGCCTAAATTTTGTAATATGTTGTACATTTTTTGCTTTTCATGATCTAAAATGGCCAAGCAAGCCATAAAATTCAATAGCCTTAACTCAAGAACGACTAACGATTAAGGACTTATGCTAAAGCAGTCTCGACGGCAGCAATTTCCTAAAAAAATTAGAATTGATATAACTCAGAATCTGTACTAGACATTGGATATTAAATCACATCAGTTTGTATGCTTACTTGCTGTGAGCGATCTGATGTTGTTCGATTCGATGTTCATTCACTAACAATCGAGAATTATCAATTTGAAATAGCGAGGTAAATTTGCGACCGAGAAAGATAAAAGATAGGACAAAAAAAATGCGGAGCCGCAATTCACCTCAATGCTTTCGAAAATCCCAGTAGGCCGTTTTGCATTCCAGTCATCTGAAACCCTACCCTTCGCGTCGACCTCAACGTAAACAAACAGCCCGTGCTAGCAAAACAAATTTGTCTCTCCGGCAAACTCCTGACACCCCACAGGTCCGTATTAATCCGTCAACTGTCAACCTGTCCGGCCGGGAATCCAGTTTTGAGCATTCCAAATCCAGCCACCAAAAACAACCCCGATGCAGACTTCTGCGCGGGAGCGCGCGGACACGCACCTCTTAAACCTGATCCACATTAAAATACCGATCCGAACGAGTGAGGTAAGTAAATTCGGTCCAACGTATGCTAATGACCTCTGACAGTTTCACGATGCCCGGTCGTCGTTTCGTTCGGTGTAGAAATAAAATTATTAAATTGATAGCTCTCCCCCGGGTCTGCCCCAGCCACTGCTGCTGAGGAACTTGCTCTGCTTCACTATGTTCAACCACCACCAAGACGACATGCGTGGAAGAAGAGATAGACCTCCGAAAAAAAAAATGGGAGGATGTTTCTCTTCGATCCAGGGTCGCCCACCTGGAAGATCATAGATGCCCCCCTTGGAGAGGAGTGGTGAAGCAGACAGAAGAGAACCGCTGCTATGAATGACTGATTGCCACTGTCACTGTCGCTGGTGCCCAAAAATAGTTGACTGAAGAGAAAAAGAAGCGTAGGTTTGGGGCGCAGATCGGTGGGCGGATAAATCTGGCTGACACTGATGAGAGCTTCTGAATAATTTGAATGACCCATTAGAGGCCGATTTGGGCAATGATTGGGATGCTAAATCATTACACACGGCTGTGCTGGCATTAAGGGGGGTAATAATTTCCGATATTTCACAGTTCGCATATGGCACATTTTTCCCATGGATAGTGACATTCGAACCACCTATGGCGAGAAGATCGATCGAATCATTTACCTCGACGGTCGTGATGAAATTTGAAACCTGACTTTCCTCGGATGAGCCTCGGTAAGGCTTCTTAGCTGGGCTCTAATGAAGCCAATCAGCGCATAATGAGTGACCGAGCCTCAGAGCCTTCTTCGCCCACACATCGCTGCTGACGTAAGATTAATTGCTCCAAAATTGTTCCCAATCATCATTAGCGTCCGTCTCTATTAGTCTGCCAAGTGGAATCCATCACCTATTCCGCGTTTGGCCCGGACTACCCGGGACGAAATCAATCCCGACACTGTCAAATGGCTCATTTTTCTTAATAGATCCGGACGCGCGCATTCGTTCGCTCAAGATCTTTGCGATCTTTTCCTGACTTCGGGTTGGAGCCTGGCACACCGTAAATATTCAAATTAATCACCAGCGCCTAGGCCTCGGGCCACCCCTGCCACCGATAGGTTCACAGCCTCAGCCAAAATACCCCACTGTGGTTCAATCAATCGACTTAGACACCCATTTACCCAACGATGGCGATGGCCGTTGGCCGATGATGACGAGAAGGAGAAGGAGGTGAACACAGGGCAAAAATGATCGCTAATGATCGGTGCTGAAAGCGTGGAATTCTTCCAAAGCGTAGGATTTCGATTGATTCCGTTCCCCT
This sequence comes from Aedes koreicus, assembly GCA_024533555.2. Classification (NCBI taxonomy): domain Eukaryota; kingdom Metazoa; phylum Arthropoda; class Insecta; order Diptera; family Culicidae; genus Aedes; species Aedes koreicus. Next base: position 206,165 of record JAHHFK020002168.1, read on the forward strand.
CGCAGGTGAAGATCCACAGGGAAAAAATGTTCATTTATTACGAAGCGAGAGGGAGAAAAACCGGAGCTATCTAATGATTATCTCGCTAAATGGATTGGATCTGGAGCGGAGCGATTCTGGACGGAATTGTGGCGTTCTTGTGATGGTTCGTTTCGGTGAACAAATTTTGAACGGCGTTTTCGGTATGATCGTTGTGGGAAGAATATCGAATTTCTCATGCGTGGTTTGACGGGTGGAAAATATGGTACTCTTCGGCTAAGGACTAGTTTGGATTGGGAAGATTTTGGATTTATTATTGCCGAAAGTCTCTTAGAGTTGGAGATTGTATCAAAGATCCTATTTCGGAATTTCACATAAGTTGCTGTATAGTAGCTGACTGATTCCAATAATTTTAGGCGATGGTTTTTTTTTTGGCTTCGAAAAATACTTTTTGCAATCGCATATTATGAAAGTTTAGCTCCGGGTGCCTTTGCACTAGATTCATACTTGAATTACATTGCAAAAATTAAATAATCAATAGTGTCTGAAGTTAGTGGATAAATTATGTTGCGAGGAAGAAGAAAAGAGCCGGAACTAGAAAATGAGAAGAAATATTTTCATTTAATTCCAACTACCTTTATTGCTTATCTTGACAGATAAGCGTATTTTTTCTACAATGTGCAGACTTATTCAGTGTCGTGTACTTATACTTACGGTAGTTAAACATATGGAACATTAGAATTCACGAGGACGGATCTTAAATTAATTTTAACTCGTCATACATGAGCTCATCTTTTCAAACGTTGCTTTATTATGGGGCCAATTATAGAAGTCGAGTCGACCGTCACTTTGCTCGACAGGTCTATTTTGCTATTACAGTTGTCGAGATCGACGAAATTTTGTCATGTTGGTCGACTCAATCGACCGCTCGAAAACTCGAGACTGATCTGTCACATTTTGTCGGATAAGATTTTGTTTTGATACGCGTTTTTCATCGGTTAGTGGTTATTGGCTGCGGAAGGTAAGAAATACTGATAAGTATCACAACCATGGTGACACAATATTGAAGTAAGGGAGCAAGAACTCGAGTGGTAACTAATAAGCGTGTATTCACTTCAGATGCGTAGTAAGGAATGAGACATTTTCCACTTGTTGATTGGGTTAAATAAGCAACCGCCCAGTTGGTTGCTAGGTTGCTATGCAGCTCGGTTTCTCCAACATCTGAGGCTGTGTTGCTTTGATACAACAAATACACTTAACCATTTTTTTTTTTGCAGGTGAATTAACAGTAAAACAATTTATTTCTACCAAAAAATGTCCAATTTTATTAAAAACAAAACAAATTACCGCCAGGTCGACTGGCTCATCGAACTGATTAAAATAAATGTGGACTACGCCAAATGTTTTTTGGTGTGGAGCCAGCAAAGCTAATGTTAAGCAGAAGAGGTAGGAAACTGACCAAGAGCTCGATTCATGAGGACCACCAATGCGCGTTGGTTCGGAATAACTAAAAGTTGATTTTATTTTCTCGTTCGAATACTATTACTTTTGTGATCCTAACATTGGCTCTAAAGCTCAATTGGTTGGCGATTGGAGACTCAAAATAAAAGTAAAAGTAATGAGCTTTTGAAATTAATTATAGAACTCTGATTTTTATCTAAAGTACTTCTAAATGCATCATTTTAGTACATTTGCACTATAGATTTGAAAATTTACCCTCGAGTTAAGTGGTTTAAAATAAGTCCTTGCACGGAAAAAAATCCTTGCCTAGATCCTTGAACTGCAGTCATGAATTCGAGAACAAGCAAAAATACACCGTGAACTGAATCACGTAGTCATGAACTAAATAACGTTAAAGGGAAAAATCCTGAAAACGTGACCTAGCTCACGGTCCGTTTTCATTTGCGTGAACGCTTTTTTTCTCTGTGTGATTCCTAGAAGTATAAAAGCTACCCAAAATTTAGGGCACATCCTAGAATGTTCATAAGCAGACATCCCAGAGTTTCAGGAAGATACTGTCTAGCAGTTCAGGAAGAGACTTCATCGAAAAAAGAAACTTCTCCGAAGGTCAGACAGAAATTTCTCAGAATTATAGAGAGCACTTCTTAGTAGTTCAAGCAGGAATATTCCAAAAAAAACCAAGACCAAATATCTCCAAAGTTCAAGTTCATACTTCCAAGAGGTTCAGGAAAAAACTTCCTCGAAAATCAGGAGGGGACTTCTCAGAGGTTCTCGAAGAAGTTTAGGGATGAGGACTTCTTATAAATTTGGAACCTTCCAAAGATTCTGGAGTTCTTTCCAGAAATTCAAGATGGAACTTCCCAGAAATTCAAGATGGAACTTCTCAGAAGTTTAGCAAAAAACTTCCTCGAATTTCAGGAAGAAACTGCAAATAATTTCTCCAAAATTCAGGAAAGAACTTCCCCAAAGCACAGGACGATACGTCTAAGAAGTTCAGGAAAAGACTACCCAGAAGTTCCGGAAGAAACTTCCGAAAAGTTTAGTTGGAACTTCCCAGAAGTGCTAGAGAGCTTTCCCGAAGTTTAGAAGAGAAAATTTCAGAATCAGAATTTCTCAAAGTTCAGGAAGAAACCTGTCCACCAGAAACTTTCCTTATTTTGAGCAAGAATTTCTCAGAAGTTCAAGAACAAACTTCCTCGAGGTTAAGGAGAAAACTTCCTAAAGTTCCGACGAGAACTTTTGAGAAGTTCACGAAGAAATTTCTAACAAATTATTTTCTTAGCAATTCTTGAGTGGACTTTCTCAAAGTTTCAATACAATTTTCCTCGGAGTTCAAATGGGACTTATCAGAAGTTTTGAAAGAATAAGCTCAGGAAAAAACTTCCCCGAATTTCAAAAAAAAAACTCACCCGAGAGGGAAAAACTTCTCAGAATTGGCTGATCTGGCCTCTTTTAACTATGCGAAATCCGTCCTGGAATGGTATAAGGTACAAGAACTCAAAAACTTGCCAAAAACAGCCAATCCACCAAACTGTCCAAATCTTCGCCCAATAGAGAAGTACTGGGCTCTAGTGAGGCGGAAACTTTTCGAAACTAAGAAGAAAGCAAATGGTACCGATGATTTCAAGAGAAGATGGAGAATCGTCACGGCGGGCGTATCTGCGGATACCGTATGGAACCTGATGGCGGGTGTACCACAGAAAGTTCGAGAATTTTACAAAAAGAAGGAATAACATCTTAATCAACTGTTTCTAATGTAGATATAACTCTATTATTGTGAAATAAACAATCGGTAGTGTTGAATTATGTGTTAATTTTTTTTGCTGCTATTATTTTGGTGTCCGATATTTAACGTATACAGGCTTTAATCAATGAGGAGATAATTCGTTTGTCACCATTTTGAAAGCCAAACTTTAAAGGAATTTCAATCGGACTACGGCCAATTCTCCCAATAGGAAGTTTTCATGGAGCTCTCATACAGCTTGAATGCTGTTTAAAGAGCTTTCTTTGCACTTCAAATTGCTAAGATTTCGATAAAAAAAAGTCTATTAACTAAATGATACTTATTTTTTTCTTAAGCAACAATAAGTTCCGTGGAAAGTGTGTCTTATAAAGTAATGCCAAACTTCCCATAACATGAGAATTTTTACCTTGATATTATACCCCGTTCACTATACAACTTGTTACGTGATAAAGACTATCTTAATATCAGCATCTATACATCTAGTTTTCACTATAAATAATGGCATGGCATTTGATATCAAGATACTCTTTATCGTGTAATATAGTATGTAGTGTGAACGGGTATAACATCCAGGTGATCATAGGGTGAAAATGTTTTATAAAAAATTCTAATGTTATGGGAAATTCGGCACTATTTTATAAGACACACTTCCCACGGAACTTATTGTTGCTTAAGAAAAAAATAAGTATAATTTAGTTAATAGAATTTTTTTATCGAAATCTTAGCAATTTCAAGTGCAAGGAAAGCTCTTTAAACAGCATTTAAGCTGTATAAGAGTTCCATGAAAACTTCTTATAGGGAAAATTGGCCGTAGTCCGATTGAAATTCCTTTCAAGTTTGGCTTTCAAAAATACTATTAAGACGTGATATTTCCATGAAAAATGAATGCAACGTTCCCTAAGAGAAGACCTGAATCTACAATGTTTCGTGCTCTTTGTTTTGGTTTATTACTGACACTTAATAGCAGAGTACAGCCTTCTTCTTCTTCTTTAGCATTTCAAGCATATTGTTTTTACAATTAGCTTATTGCTTGCTCTCAACTTAGTGTTCTAAATGCACTTCCACAGTTGTTAATTAAGAGCTTTCGATGCCAGGTACCATTTTTGCATTAGTATGACTGTGTATCAAGTACGATCATACCCTATGCCCAGGAAGTCGAGAAATTTTCCCTAACGAAAAATGCCTAGACCAGACCGGGAATCGAACCCAGCCACCTCCAGCATGGTGTTGCTTTGTAGCTGCGCCTTTGCCGACTGAGCCAAGGGGGGCCCAAGCAGAGTGCAGCCGTGTTCATCTATTTTGAGTGTCATTTGTCTCTAGTTTCTGCACGTCCGGCAATCCTATTTATTCGGCATTACTTCACTTTTTCTCTTCATCTTCTTTTATTTCTCTTATTCTATAATATCCATATCTTCAGTTGATTCTCTACTATTTCTATTCAACTGCTTATTGTCTACTGCATCACTTCTTTTGCTTCTCTTCTTTTGATTGTTTTGTTCTACTCTTTTAGTTTTTCTGCTGCTTTTCCTCTACTAATTTTCATCTACTAATTCTCGTTTTCGGTTTCTGTCATATTTCGCTTCTGCGCCTCTTGTCTTCTTCTCCTACTCATGCTGCAATTGTTTTCTTCCTCTTTTTCTCTGCTGTCTCTCCGACTGCTTCTTCTGCTCGTCTTCATTCCTCTCTTTTCATACATTGGTTGTTTTCGCTTCAGTTTCATTGCATATATTTTTCAGTAAAGTTCTTCAATTTTCTATAAGCACATCTACTTTTCAGTTTATGTTCTTCAGTTTCTCTTCATATGACGGGAATAACGGTTCTATGTTTTTTTCTTTTATTTATCTTCATGTTCTGAACAGTGACTCTTTATATTCATTTACTAAATTTTCCTCACTTCTCATGCATTTTTTCTTCTTTTACTCTTTGCCTCTCTAGCCTTAGTAGTTTTAATCGTACTGCCGTTCTTTTCTCCTGATGATATTTTGTGATATTCCTTTCCACATTTCTTCTTCTGTTTCGTCAATTTTAGTCAGTTCTACAATTTTAGTATCGATGCTTTCCATAAATGTTTGGCTCAAGATAATCAAGAAAAAAGTGAATCCTGGTGAGTGTGAGCGTTTTAGTGAAATACCTGTAACTAGAAAATGAGAAGAAAGATTAGTGATTTCCATTTAATTCCAACTACCTTTATTGCTTATCTTGAGAGATACACGTATTTCGTCTACAATGTGCAGACTTCGTCAGTGTCGTGTACTAATCCTCAACTAGTACCCGATACTGAAGAAGTCTGTATTAGTCCAGTATTAGTATTAGTATTAGTATTAGTATTAGTATTAGTATAGAGGTAGTTGGAATTGAATGTAAATTACTAATCTTTCTTCTCATTTTCTAGTTAAGAGGAAAGTATTTCTTTCAGAAGTTAAATTCCATCGAAAAGCAGAATTTGGTGAGACCATTCCAACTATGGAAGATATGTGAAAGTTTATTCCTACCAACAATAATTTCGTTTACGTTGCTCATTCTTGAATTTCTCCCTCTCTGTTGAACTGTACATCATGCATGGTTATCAAATATCCAAGTTCAGATAGTTCCTAACCATATGCTACCTCTGAACGACTCTAAACGTTGGAAATTTATGCTTTCGTGGTTCACTGACTACCTTTCCAATGAACCGGTTGAACATTTAAACGAGACGCCACTGGGATAAAATTACTTCGAGAAGGTGTAAGACTTTTAAAAGACATACGAGCAAGTAGTTCGATTCTTTGACATTTAATAACGTAACTCGTGGGATGAAAAATAAATCATTTGTCAATATTTAAGATCAATTTATCTAACAATGAAGTTGTCACGTATAATCAATCAGATTGAAGATTTGAAAATATAATATGCATATGGAGCGAAACAATATCTACCATTTCGAAGTGCAGTCCAGGCAAATGATAAATTATTACAAAAAAAAGGGACTGCCGATTTTGAGAATCAGATTAATTCTATAATTCTAATGAAATGACTTGACTAAGCAAATTTATGCTCAAATGAAATATATCTAAACGAAACTGTTCAAGTTTTCTGGACCCCCGGAGACGCACTCAGCGGTCGAAAATCATACCATAAATGGTAAGGAAACGATATTTCAAACACAGACATAATAATTCTTCAAAAATAAAAACAGAGAGATGAAAACATAAGCTGATTAATGGCTGAATGATTAAATTCTTGGCTTTCGAAGGAAATTTTTTTTTTTTTTATTTTCCATGTTGCTTGTTTTTTTTAAAAAATTAATAAAAAAAAAAATTTTTTAAAAGGACCTTTTACCCCCCCTTTTCTAAAGTTACCAGAAAATACAAAACAACCCTCTTATTCTTTTTATTTTGGGTGTATTTTGGGATTTTGGGGGGGCATAATAGAAACAAAAAAAACAAAAAAAATCAATAAAAAAATAAAAAATTAATAAAACGAGTGGCACGATCTTCAGGAAGCCTGTCCAACTATTTGGCTTCGCCGACGACATTGATATCGTAGCACGTAACTTTGAGACGATGGCGGAAACGTACATCAGACTAAAGGCTGAAGCTGGTAGGATTGGGCTTAGATTAATGCGTTGAAAACAAAATACATGATGGGAAAAGGCTCACGAGAAGACAATGTTAGCCTCCTACCACGAGTTCAGATCGACGGTGATGAAATCGAGGTAGTAGACGAATTCGTGTATCTGGGCTCATTGGTGACCGCCGATAACGACACCAGCAGAGAAATACAAAGACGCATTATGGCTGGCAATCGTGCCTATTTTGGACTCCGAAGGACGCTAAGATCGAACAAAGTTCGCCGAACTACAAAGTTGACCAACTACAAGACATTTATTAGACCGGTAGTTCTCTACGGCCACGAAACATGGACATTGCTAGTCGAGCCAACGCGCCCTTGATGTCTTTGAACGGAAGGTGCTGCGTACGATCTACGGTGGAGTGCAGATGAACGTAGAGGAGGCGAATGAACCACGAATTGCATCAGTTGCTGGGAGAACCTCCCATCGTACACATCGCAAAAATCGGTCGACTACGATGGACTGGGCATGTCGTAAGGATGTCGGACAACAGCCCTGTGAAAATGGTTCTCGAAAACGAACCGACGGGTACAAGAAGAAGAGGCACGCAACGAGCAAGGTGGATTGATCAAGTAGAAGGCGACCTGCGGACCCTCCGCAGACAGCGAGGCTGGCGAGGTTCAGCCATGGACCGATTACAATGGAGACAACTCCTGTGTAAAGGAGAGGCCACACCGGTTTTGGTCTGATTGGTAAGGTAAGTGGTAATTCTATAAATCATGAGAAACTAAAGAGCAAAGAGAATTAAATAACGAGACTTCTATAAATATTGATCAAATACAAGGATAACCTCTCAAAAACAAAAATTGGGGTGGTGGGGGGTAAAATTTTTTTTTTTTGTTTTTTTGAATATTTTTTTTTTTGCTTTTGTTCTTTTTTTTGTGTTTTTGTTGGGGGTATTTTTTTTAAAAAAAAAAAACCAATTGGAAGGGGGGTTTTTGGGGGAACATTTTTTATACTGTGGTTTTCTTTTTTATTTTATTTTTGTTGAAAAAAAAAAAAAAAAAACCCCCCCCCACAACATCGGCCGGCTGGCTGTTCGTTATGGTTCTGGGGCGGGTTGTTATCTTTTAAATCGATCAACCGTCCGGAGGAATCCACCAACAAGCCTACGCTCTCATCAACTCCCATTAAATCCATCACAAAAGTTTCCACTTAGCCCAAACAAACTCTCCCCGCTTCAAACCTGACTGAGCCCGGAGATATTGATCTTTCCAACGAAAGCCCCGTCGATCCATTCGCTGGCAGTTGGACGCTTCGATTCGAGCCAACAGCGCCGCCAAGCTGCCATGTGCAGCTTAATGAAGTATATCAAGTTTGATTTAATTTTTGCCCCGTTTTGCTACACATCATCGCCGCCGCCGCCGCCAACATGAACGAGCTTTGTCCGGTCCTCAGGGGACTCCGTCACCGTTCGATCGGTTGTTGTTGTTGTTGTTTTTTCTCCCTCGTCACTATCCCTCTCGATGGCGAGGTTGGCCGTTGGTCGGAAGCTTTTGAAATACAAATGTCTTGATTTCTCTCCTCCAACCCCCACCACATTCCTCGCATTGGCTTCGATTGGCGAAGGCACACAAATGGGAAACGTTTAAACGCCTAAATGAGACTGAATTTGAGACTGATTGTTCGGGTCGATTTTTCGTCCTTCCATGCGCCGGAGGGGTTCCGGAATCGGAATCGAACCGAGATAACCATCGCTCGGAAAAACGGGGAAAAATTTGTTCCGCCATAAGTGCTCGACTCGGCGGCGGCGGCGAACCCACGCCGGGCGAAATGCAAACAATTGTCATAACGCGACATTGGCTTTTATCGGAAAGCAAATGTTATGCTAGGGAGCGCGAAAGCCTAGCGATCGTGTAGCACCGCAAAATGCAACGACCCAAGGCGGGCGAGATAAGAATCTCCCGCTTCCCGTTTGGGTTCACGCTCGTGCCATTGCGCCGTCGTTCCGGATCCCGCGAAAACAATATCATATTTGAATATTAAACAGGGCTGGGTTGACCCCAATATGGCCCCTGCTGTACGTCCGCGTGTGTTTACCCGGGGGGTTCGTGCTCTAGTCTACTTGTGGCCCTTTACATGTGCCTCGAAACATTGCTCCAAGAGAATGGCCATGCGGCCAATCGCGATAACAATTATGCTAAGTAAGAAGCCAGACAACGACCGACCGACCGATCGACAACAAGGTGGAGGAGAATTGTCGTGTTGCATATCTAATGACGGGACAGTGTGTGGTGGGCCATGGCCATATGGTCCATAAAGTTCTGCAACGCGATCGAATTGTTGCTGCAATAGGGATATGTATGTACACAAGTCCTAACATCGACTAGAGAACGACCCGGGCGGTGCTGATCACTTGGGCTAGTGGCCATTAATCATTTGGGGGTAAACTCATACTCTCAATTGATCGAGTGTGAGTTTCTCAACTCCGTTGTCATGACTCATTCGACATAGGTTTGATGACGAAACTTGAATTTTCAACGTTCCATTTCGCTCATAGCAAGCACAATTCAGAACAATTAGGATTAACAAACCAAAACCCGACCGGCGCCCCTCGTCTCGTGGATCATGATTTAAGGATTCTACCAGCGAATCTAGAGAATTATGTGCCCTTCTTCGATCCAGTGTGCGTGTCCAGGCGATTTGCTTTACATTCTGCAGCCCACCGACGGACGATCCATTAATCTTATTTCGTGCAACCTAAACGCGATCAATTTTTGCTCTTCGTCACCAACAACGCAATCGAGCCACCGGGAACAGGTTGCTCGCGAGGAACGGACACCACAAATTTGTAATCTGCCATGGGGAACCAGAACCTGGACCAACCTGCTGCTGCCGGCTGCCAATCGCATGACCCAAGGTGATACATTTGCCATTTGTCTTCGCTTTGAAGCCGGGGGATGGGTCGCTGGAATACCGTGGCCACCGAGATCGCGTGCAAAAGACAAGATTTGAACACTTTACGATCTACCAGCAGCAGCATCCGCTCGAAGATGTTAAAGTTTGCATGCATGTTTTTAGGATAGAAATTGAATTCCGTGCCTCGTTAATGTTGTTTCAAGGCGGTAGGATGGGAACGAGTCGAAAATGATTAAATGACTTCGATTTTCGAAAACACAAAAATACTCAGTTGCTGCTGAGGAAGGTTTAGTTATTAGACAAACAAACTGGAATTGAAGCAAATCTTGTCGAACAAGGATCTACTTTGAGTGTTTTGGGAAATTTCAACTACTTAAGCAATTCAAAGCTAATAAGCATTACAAACAAATACCTGATTGATGTGAATTCGCTTCTACCGATATCCAATCCAAATACAATCCAAATCCAAATCCAATCCAAATCCAATCCAAATCCAATCCAAATCCAATCCAAATCCAATCCAAATCCAATCCAAATCCAATCCAAATCCAATCCAAATCCAATCCAAATCCAATCCAAATCCAATCCAAATCCAATCCAAATCCAATCCAAATCCAATCCAAATCCAATCCAAATCCAATCCAAATCCAATCCAAATCCAATCCAAATCCAATCCAAATCCAATCCAAATCCAATCCAAATCCAATCCAAATCCAATCCAAATCCAATCCAAATCCAATCCAAATCCAATCCAAATCCAATCCAAATCCAATCCAAATCCAATCCAAATCCAATCCAAATCCAATCCAAATCCAATCCAAATCCAATCCAAATCCAATCCAATCCAAATCCAATCCAAATCCAATCCAAATCCAATCCAAATCCAATCCAAATCCAATCCAAATCCAATCCAAATCCAATCCAAATCCAATCCAAATCCAATCCAAATCCAATCCAAATCCAATCCAAATCCAAGTCCAATCCAAATCCAATCCAAAATTTCAATTTTATTTTTGCATTTTGAACCGAGCTAGGACAGACTGAATATACGCTTCTTGGCCAAGCGCGATGCCATCCTCCGTTCGGGTGATTTGGATTCCCAGACAACTTCTAGCTGGTCCAAGATCCTTCATCCGGAACATGTTGCTCAAATTCGCTTTTATTTCGTCCTTCCAGGCATCATTGAAAACGGCATCAGGTCATCGACGTAGATAGCGACAAAGAGAATTTGGCCAACTTGAATCTTGCAGTTAAGGCACAGATCGTACTTCGAAGAATTCAGCCCCAGCTTCTTCAATGCTGCATTTAGTTTTGCATTCCACACGCGACTTGCTTCATCCCGTACAGCGCATTGTTCAAACGGCAAACCTTTCTTCCTTGGCCGGACTGCTCGCAACACGTCGGCGGTTCCATATAAATCTCCTCGTCCAGCTCACCTTGGAGGAACGCGAAGATAGCATCCATCTGATCGATCGAGAGACTGTACGATTCGTCGTAGTCTTCGCGCGACAGAGCTTTCTGATGGGTAATCGATCCGTCTATATAGGCTGAACTCCTAGCCTCGGTTGGAGATGCTGGGATCCCGCCGAATTGATCCTGGTCCCATGGATGGGCCACTTGCCCGGGAAGACCTCTTGTTGGAACTACTTGCCTGGATGTTTGTGCTCCCGACCACTGCGCCTCGGATATAAGTTTTGTCGGGGTGGAAGCACAGGGGTCCTGTTGATCACAGTGTTATCGGCATCTTCACTATCGGCGGTAGTTTCATCGCTTGTCTCTTCGCTGGCTCATCTTCAGTATCTTGATCCTCGGGTGGTACATCTTCTAGGGCGTCAGCCGTTGGTGACAGCGAAATGGTCTCTTCGTGATTCAGCACAATAATCGTCGTTCTGCTTTGATGCTCAGGAACAGGACTGGTAACATCCTCTCTGATGAAATTTACCTCGCGGCTGATATCGATCTTCTTGGATTGCATATTGTACAGCCGGTATCCCTTGGTTCCTCGTTGGAGCCGGTCAGAATACACTCGTGGGATTTGGTGTCCCACTTCCTCCGCTTTGGTTTCGGAGCAAATACCATCGCCCAACTTCTGAAAATCCCAAGGTGAGGCAGATCGGGCTTCCTGCGTGAGATTGTGTCATCTGGTTGGTGAATAGTTCAGCGGGTAAACAGCAGTTGATACAGCTTCCGCCCAGAATGCTTTGGACAGCTTAGCCTCGTATAATATACACCTCGCACGTTTCACGATCCACCAGACGTCGAATGATTCCACACTGCTTCAGGTATTTGTTGAAGCTTTTTGTTGATGTACTCATTCCCATCGTCCGTACGCAGCACCTTGAGTTTTCTTCCGGATTTTCGTTCAGCCATACCGTAGAAATACTTGAACGCTTGCGTTACCTCAGCTTTCAGTTTCGACTTCAGGAAATATGTCCTAAAATTGCGAGACTTGTCGTCGACGAAAACTATACAGTAACAGCTACCTCCGAGCGACTTCACTTCCCTCGGCTTACAAATGTCTGAATGGACCAGGTCGAGGATTCCATCAGCTTCAAGAGTTCCCTTTTTGCCAAAAGGGTGTCGGCAGTGTTTGGCCATCGGACATACCGTGAAGTCAGTCATCTCATCTCCAGTAACGTAACGCCAGTCACCAATCCGTTAACCAGACTACGAACACCGTGGATGTTGAGATGTCCTAATCGTCGATGCCAAACCTGCAAGCCACGTGCAGACGAACAAGCTAGTGCGCTCTTCGTGCCCTGCATCCACTGTTTCATTTTAAACAGGTGACCCCCAGTCGCAATAATGGTACCGTTCTTGCTGGTCACTTTGCATCCGGCGTAATTGAAGAGAACCGTGTGACCTTTTCTCACAGTTTGATTGACGGAAATAGAGTTCGCTGAAAAATCCGGTAATAACTGCACCTGGTGAACAAAAATCTCGTCGGTCTGACACAGGGGCATCAGCACAGTTGATCCCGTCGAAATTATGTACATACATCCTCCGTTGGCACAAAACGGGTTGTCCTTCTTCGCACTTTGGCAGTCCTTCGCTATATTCCGTTCTTACTACACTTCCGGTATTTCGGCCCCTTGGGAAGATCGGGGGATTTCTTCATCTGCTGACCAAACTTTCCGCTTCTCTTGTTTGCAGCCAAAGCCTTGTCGGTCAAAATTTTGGATCTCTTGAAGAAGCTTCGTTTTGATAGCGTCTCCCGTTATGGCTATGCCCGAGTTCTCCAACGCCATTATCATTGGAAGATACTCGTCGGGCAGACCAGCCAACAGAAGCATTCCGATCCACTCGTCAGAAATCGCGAAACCAATCCCATCGAGATGGTGAGCAGTCGAAATAATCTGGTTCACGTAGTCGGCCATGCATGCACACGATGACTTTATTTGCTTGTGGAGTAGCCCAACTCGCCTGGTACGGCCCGAGTCCTCGAGAGCTTTCTCCAGTTTTGACTAGACTTCACCTTCACGGTGCTCCAGAGGTCTTTGAGCTCCAGGAAAGTTTGAACGGTGCACTTACAGGTAGCTCATTTTCCTCTTCCCGCGTGACGCTCGATTCCGGGGAGACTTGAATTAACGATGCCTGCAGCGCTTCAGGATTCGGTGGAGCTGGATGTCATCTTAGATTCTGGACGAAAAAAACGATCTTGAACTAATCTTCTGAAAGGTTCGTTAATAAGCCGAAAAAACTATTTGATGTTCAGAAATGGAACGAATGTTTTATTTGTCTACTCTAGTTACGTCTTACGACAAGGGTAGGGTGTCAATTAGAAGTCTAAACATAATCGACCGTGACGTAAAAATTAAAAATTATAATAATAATAATAATTGTTAATTTTTAGTGTTTGTTGGGTGTTTTTAATTGATTTTTTTTAGGTGGGGCCGACCCTTATAGACTCGGAAATTACTGAACCGATTGGCGTGAAAATTATGCATTGGTTTTTGGGGACGGGAAAGGTTATTATGATGATTAGAGGCCCCTCCCTCATCTGGAAGGGGGAGCTCCCATACAAATGAAACTCAAATTTCTGCATAACTCGAGAATTAATCAAGCAAATGAAATCAAGTTAAGCATGCAAGGTTTTTGGAGGCAAACAATGTTTCTATGGTGGTTTGAGACACCGCCCTCTTCGAGGGGGGGGGGGGTTCTCATACAAATGAAACACAAATTTCTGCATAACTCGAGAACTTATTAAGCAAATGGAATCAAATTTGGCATGCCCCTTGTTTTTATGGTAATTCGAGACACCGCCTTCTTCGGGAAGGGAGGGTTCTTATACAAATTAAACACAAATTTCAACCAAACATAAGAACTATCCAGACTCGGAAACTACTGACCCGATCGGCGTGAAAATTTGTATGCAGGGAATTCTCTAACCGAAAAAGGTTCTTATGATGATTCCCTCTGGAAGGGAGGGGAGGGACTCGCATACAAACGAAACACAAATTTCGGCATAACTCGAGAACTAATCAAGCAAACGGAACCAAATTTGGCACGTGGGGGTTTTTGGAGGCAGAATTTTTTTTCTATGGTGGTTCGAGACCCCTCCCTCCTCTGGAAGGGGGTGGGCTCTCATACAAATGAAACATAAATTGAACCGATCGGCGTGAAAATTTGTATGCAGCGGTTTTTTGAGAGGGGGAAAGTTCTTATGATGGTTCGAGATACCTCTCTCCTATGGAAGGGGGGTTCCTTTGGAAAGGGGAAGCGGGCTCTCATACAAATAAAACAGTAATAGAACCGATCAGCATGGAAATTTGTATGCAGGGGTTTTTGGGGCCGGGGAAGGTTCTTATGATGGTTCGAAATGGAAGGGGGGTTCCATACAAATGAGTCACACTTTCTGCACAACTCGAGAACTAATCAAGTAAATGGAACCAAACGTGGCATGTGGGGGTTTTTGGAGGCAGGATTTTTAACTATGATGGTTAGAAGCCCCTTCCGCTCTGTAAAAAAACAAATTTCAACCAAACATGAGAGTTGCCCAGGCAACTACAACATAAAATGTGTTCGGGGGAAGAAACATGTTCGAACGAGTGACCCCCTCGAGGGAAGGGATCCGGGGGAGGGAGGGTGCACCGAGTAACTCGCGAGTAACTCAATATAGATTTCAATTGAATCAATCTTTATCGACTATTATCGGTTGCCAGGGCTTCAAAAAGTTTGACTACCAATTTGTTTGGAAAAAAATAATTAGCGGAATGGCAATAGAAGATGGAACAACGGCGAGCCCTATTTCACGACTATGAGGGTTCTAGGAATATTTGATATGTGATACGTGATACGGACGGTTTTACTGAAGTCCAATTATCAGTTGTGATAACGGTATGTTTAGATTGGTAATTTGCTAAACATCGATTCTAAAAAAGCTTGAAGCTTGAGTCGGACTGCAGCGGGCTGAGCTCGTTGGTCCCTTCTCTTGCCCTTGTTTCACAGCACCAGTTCATAGCCTGACCGTCTGTCACAATGATGCTCCAATGGCAAATAGCAGGTCAAGCCGTTGGTGATTTTATTCAAAGTATGACTTAATTGGAGACATGAAAATTAATTTTCGAAAAAAACAAATGCTAACACTAGTAGTAAATATTCTATATATAAGTAAATTCGATATTGTACGAGCAGTTATAAAGTTTGAGCGAATATAGGTTATTTTCAAAATCAGAGTTAAATAGAGGAATTGCTTGTATATAATTGTACAAACTCGAGAGCTCATGTACCAGCGAGCGGTTTGTTTGACAGCTGCTGTGCAAAAACAGTGAAAAAACAAGTTACAGTGCTCGCTTGCTGAGCAACGTGAGTGCTTTGGAGGTACAAGCAACTCTGAAATTGCTCGCGATAATGTACTGTCTTGCCCCTTGGCTTAAACTACTCTCAGTGCTACATTATGCACAAGATGTTGATCTAAGGTCATGGAAGAGAAAAGTACGTTTAAACTTACAGGATACGGCGTTCTTTGTTCTTTGAAGATACATTTTTTGTATATGAAATGTTTCTAAACAGAAAGAAAAACCATGGTAGAAACTACCAATCCGAGAACCTACGTTTTATCAGAAAATAATTTTCTTTATTTCTACTATGATAAAACACTGGAATGTAAACATTGCAGTAGAAAATACTATGACCTGTCAAAATTTAAGGTATTTTTCACGTCAAAATTTATGGAAGTTTTAAAAACTGCGTAGTCAGCGAAAATAGTAGGAACAACCGCACTTTTTCTTTCTGTGTAGGTACTATTGAAAAAAAAGTGAAGAAATTTTATCCTAGGAACGGCACCGTTAAGTTCGATAAAGTTATGTAACGCTGCTACGTAAAGAAAAAGAAAAATAAAAACAAAAACAAAATAAAAAAATTAAACACCATAATCGAAGTCACAAATATTTTAGAAAAACTCATTCCTAAAAACAACCATAAACACGTCAGTTCTTTTAAATTTTCATTCATTTAGTAACAAGCGTAGCAGTGCTCGCACCGGGTTCAGCTAGTTTTTAATAAAAACGAAGTGGTAAATTGTACAAAGAATGACTTTGAAATAGCAGAGCAAAAAAAATAAATCAAGAACATCTCGCTCCAACTATCGAACAGTCTAGGACGTGTTTAATAAGCCCCATTGTTTTCAGTGACGACTTAACAAATATGTTCACAGAATTCATTTGATTGTATGTTAGCTTCAATTCCAAATGCTGTTCAAACTGTATTAAATGATCGGTAAAACTTGAACACTCTTCAAGAGAAGCATTTGTTTTTATTTCCATCATATTGAACTCCTTAATCTTCTTGGCATTTCATGTTCCTTCCCTATCGCATATTCAAACATTGCTGACTTCGAAATTAGTTTTCTAACACACTTTCGCCAAAACCGTTTTCCGATCCAATGAAGTCCACCTCATTTGAGCGAACTCTGGCAGCACTCACTCGTCCTGAATGCCGTGTTTTGTGAGCCATTCAATTCAATTGCTCAACCGTCGCAAATCATCCCGATCTTGACACGTCCGCACAAAAGCCACCCAACAATCAATCAGAATCGGTTCAGTTCAGTTCAGTTCAGTCCAGTCCCGGTCGTTCGCTCTCTTGCATAACATTGTGAGGTATTGTACCGAGAGATAGTCGTTGAACCGTTATGCTCAAGCACAGCTGGAAGAAGAGAACGCCGATCAAAAGACCACGTCAATCATTAGCTCTAGTAGGAAGGTGAAACGGTTACGATACGATGTTGTTTTCTTTATATTTGCCATACCGTGTGCTTACTCTGCCTAATTATTGCCCTATTCCCGGACAACCCAATAAAGCAACGGCAGCAGCAGCAGTAACCATCAGAGACCGAAAGTCATAAGCACAGTCCACCCGCTCCGCCTCGCTCGCTCCTTCTCTGCCAGCAGCCAATTTAATCCGAGCTGCAGAAGCACAGCCATTCAATAGACCCGTGAGTTGTGCGGCGCAGAAATGAAAACGCCTAATGACTACATTGAAGACCCGGACAGTGCGCGCGATTCGGAGCTATTGAGTAACAACTATCGATCGATCGATCTCGATCCATCAACCGATCGAACCGAAATCACTATCCGCAAGCCTACCGTACCTAATGAAATGTAATTATTTCCCTCACCTGTCTTTTAACCAACCATCAGCCCCCTCCCAGAAAAACGGTGGTTTTCCTTGTTTGAACCTGCAACCTTAAGCTTACCCGATTTCGAACTTATCTCGTCGACGATCATTTCGTAAATTCTCCCTGAACAAACGAGATTACATCTTCCCCATCTCTGGCCAAACTTCAGTTTTCGATTGACATAATCACTTCCGTTGCCCTTCAATCAACCAGCCTCGTTAGTGTCGATCGAGTTGATCGAAGGATCGAAAAGTTCAGTTCGTCGCCCCTTGAAGTGCGAAATTTGCATAGCAAATATGATTTATTGCAACGCACCATCATCGGCGGCGGAGAAAGAGTCCAACTGATTAAGCGACGAACCTAATTTGAATTTAGCACGGGTGTTCGGATTCTACATTTCCAATTCGGCTATCATCATCCGGACTCCGTTTTCGAAGAACCTGCGGGTGTTCGTCGACGCGCCATCAGCTGACGTGATTTTACGCTTTAATTTCTAATTATCTCGGCTACGTTCTAGCCGCTAGCGTTTGATAGATCATCGCACCTTTCGCGGGCACCTGTTTCTTTCCCTTCCACCCTGTTCCACTCCGCCCACTCCGTCCCGCTGCGGATGCTAGTTGTTGTGGGGTTCATGTTAATTAGTTTAGCTCGAGGTTTTTCGTTTTCGTTGGTATCCGTCATCCATGTCACGGCAGTTTCGGTGCGCTCTATTCCAGGGGGACGACTGATAGACGAAAATGACGGATATTTGTAGCACTTAGCCCGGATTAGAACGGGTTGAGTTTTAATTAGTTCTGCTCGGTCGAAGCTGGATGACTGTCGAAACTTGATGGGAGGCAGATTGAGTTCAATTTTTTCGAGCTTTACGGTGGACTTGGAAGCATGGAGTTTTGGTTTATGACTGCTCCAACTTTGCTCTGATTTTGAAGAGTATCTGTGCAGCTTTCCTTTAGAAAATAGAATTTCACTCATTACCCGGGCAGGAACGAATAACTTGATAACTGGCCTTGGTATTTAAGAGCGCTGCATAAGAGGTAAAATACCTGAGGATAATACCATAAAATTGTTCCCACAATGTTATGTGAATAGAAAATTGAAGTAAGACAATACCAAAATAGTACCTCTCAGGTATTCCCAGGTATCCCAAATAACAAGTTTTGTTATTCGAGAGATATTTTGCCTGCAATGTCTTAGGATACTTTCTCCTTTACAAGCGCAGATCTTTCTTATTTCAAAACTTTTAATCTGCCAGCATGTTTTGTGGAAGACTAAATCTTCAAATCTTCTTTTGAGATGAAACCAATGAACTTTTATGGGATATTTCTTCTTCTTTAAATTATAAGCTGTTCATTCTAATTTAAAATCTCGCCATCTGCCAAAAGTTGAGGTTGGAACTTGGGGATTTTTCTAATTTAAAAACTCGCAATATGAGAGTTAAATTTGGCATCTTTCAGGTTCGAGACAATAGAACTTCCATGGGAGATTTTTTTTACGTTGAATCATGATCAAATTTTTCAATTTACCAACATGTCTTTTTGAAGATTGAACCCAGGTTTTCTCGTAATCTTTGGCATAAAAAATCAATACATTGTCATGAGAGACTTTTTCTTCTTCCAATCATACAGTAAAAAAGAAGTGGGGAATCAGAATTTCGTCAAGTTTTCGTCGTTTCTTCCTTATCAAAAAAAAACTACAAGGTATTGTTATTCGAAAGAATATGGTTGAATCGAAATATGAGTAATTTTTTAACCCTTTCAGGCCTAATTTATACAAGCAATTTGGTGAATTCTGATTGATTTGGTGCTCAATAACATAGAAATGATTGAAAAAAGTAGGAAATATTTTTTTGAGATGTACTGGGTCGTCCAAACTGCCCAAGAGTTCAGAACTTAAGATCTACAGTTGTAACAGTAGCTTTATCCGCTATACAATGTTATGATATGTATTCAAACATATTCAATGAATGTCCTGGAAGACCAACTGACATTATGAGATAATCTTGGGATATTCTATGCCAAACAAACTAACTTAACTTTGTATAGCCCATAAAGCTATTGTTACAATTGTAGACCTTAAGTTTTGAAGGACAGTTTGAATGACCTGAAACTAACAAGGTTATCCTATGATGTCTGTGGACGTTTCAGAATATTCATTGAATATGTTTGAATATTTATCGTAGCTTTGTATAGCCCAAAAGGCTACGGTTACTACCGTATATCTTAAGTTCTGAACTCAAGGTCAGTTTTTATGAACCTGAACATCCCGAGATAATCTGATAATGACTGGTGAGCTTACAGAAGCTTCACTGAATGTGTTTGAATGCATATCGTCACCTTTCATAGATTATAAAGCTAACTTTACGACTATAGATCCTAAATTCTGAACTCAAGGGCAGTTTTGATGACCTAGAACATCCCAAGATATCTCATTATATCGGTTGACCTTCCAAAAGACTCACTTAATTTGGTCAAATACATATTGTTACTTTGTTTAGTCCAAAAAGCTGTAGATTTTAAGCTACAATTCAAAACTTAAAATCTACAGCTGTAGATTTTAAGTTTTGAATTCCAGGAAAGTTTGGATAACCTAGAACATCCGAAGATTATCTCATAATGTCTGTTGTTCTTCCAAAATATTCAATGAATATGTTTCAATACACATCGTAGCTTTGCATAGCCCAGAAAGCTTTTGTTACAACTGTAGGTCCTATGTTCTGATCTCAAGGATAGTTTGGATGACCTAGAACATGTCATATTGCATTATAATGTTTTTTGACTTTAAGAATGTTAATTGAATATGTTTGAATATTTATTGTAACTTTGTATTGACTAAAATGTACTGTTACAACTGTAAATCTTAAGTTCTGAACGCCAAGACAGTTTGGATGACCTAGACCATCCCAAGATTATCTTCTTGTGTATTTTTACGTTCGAAAATATTCACTGAATATACTTGAATACGTGACGTAACTTTGTATAGCCCAAAAAGCTACTGTTACTACCGTAGATTCCAAGTTCTGAACTCCAGGACGGTTTGGATTACCTAGAGGATCTCAAAGTTATAAAATAATGACTGTTGACCTTCCAAAAGATTCATTGAATATATTTGAATACATATGGTCACCATATATAGCTCAAAAAACTACTGATACAAATGTAGATCTTATGTTTTGAACTTAAGGACAGTTTGGAGTACCTAGAATATCCCAAGATTGTCGCATTATGTATGTTGGCCTTCCACACTATTCAATCAATATTGTTAAATACATATTGTCCCTTTGCACACTCCAAACACCTACTGTTACAACTGTAGATCTTATGTTCTAAACTCAAGGACAGTTTGGATGACCTAGATCATCTCCGTTTATGTCATAATGTTTTTTTTTACGTTCGAAAATATTCACTGAATATGGTTGAATACGTAGCGTAACTTTGTATAGCCCAAAGAGCTATAGTTACTACTGTAGATCTTAAGTTCTGAACTCAAGGACAGTTTGGATGACCTAGAACATCATAAAGTTATCAAATAATGACTGTTGAGCTTCCAAAAGGTTCATTCAATATGTTTGAATACATATCGTAACCTTATATAGCCCTAAAAGCTACTGTTACAACTGTAGATCTGAAGTTTTGAACTCAAGTACATTTTGGATGACCTAGAACCTCCCAGAAAGATACAAAAATATTTAACGTTTATCAACGAGAATTTAATAATAACGAGAATTTAATATGCATATGTACAATATTCTAAAACAACGCTGTACACTATTAATAAGGCATTTATTTTTTTTTCTTCCTGAACTTCTTCATATTCAGGATGTTCTAGGTCGTCAATTAGGCCTTAAACTCATATATTTTTTTTATATTTTCCAGATAGAAAAAGTGATGGAAAACAAATTTGCCGAAGAAAGTGTACACTTTTATTCAGTCTGTGTGATTTTATACAGCCATTATCCTTTTGGGGTCAAATATGACCCCTTAGGCCTAAAGGAGTTAATATACTTTTTAAGGCAAGGTTTAACATTTATGAATTTTTTCAATAGTATGTGGCCTGAAATCAACAATGTTCTGTATTGAAATTGATGCGTAGAAATACTTCCGATCGATTGGTGTAAAAATTTTGAAAATCTTTTGAGAAATGACTGAGATATTAATGCTCAAAACCTGACCACTTTTCGTGACGGTCGCAATGCGATTTTTTTTTTTTTTTAAATTGTACCCCAGTATAGAAAACAAAGACGTAGTCCTACGTCAAAATGGTCCTCTCTCAAGCTCATGTTTACCCTGCATGGTCTCAAATTTTACTCAATTTTCCGACAATGTTTTCGACTCCATTTTTTCAATCGAAAGATTCACTCAAATTTTTAGGATTGACTGGGATTTGACGAATCAAAAACATCGACTTAATCGATTCGATACGGTTTTTTTGTACACCGTATTGGAACATAATTCTATAAGTTATATATGCTTGAATAAGTGACAAAAACCATTGAAAGGATAAAATTTGCCCAACAAATGTTTTTCCTAAGTTGTTCTAGGCCTTCCAAACAATCCATGGGTTCAGATCTTGATGTTCTACTTTATCAATAAGGATATTTACGATGTTTCAACCATTATTAGTAGTTGAAAAGGCTCCACAAAAGATCACAACACTGTAGTAGACAAAATACAGTATCTCTAGAATACCTACGGCACTCCAAACTATCCTTGAATACAGATCTTGATGTTCTACAAATTCAACTAGGCTGATTACGATGTCTCCTGCTGTCGGGGCGACCCTGGCATGGTGGTAACATCCATACCTCCACGCCAGTCACGAGTTCGACTCACCCCGAAAGTCCCCAAAGGCCTAAGGGTTGAGGACACCGGGAGAGAACCACCCGAGGCTGAAAATCAAGAATCAAGAATCAAGAAACAAAAAAAAAAACGATGTCTCCTCCGTACTTATGAGTTTAAATAACACCACGGGACATCAAAACACTGCAATTGACATGTTGCAGTATTTCTACATTACCTACGGTACTCCAAACTATCCTTGAGTTCAGATCTTGATGTTCTACACGATTCTATTACGATGTCCTCACCGTACTTATGAGTTGAAGTGGCTCCACGGGACATCATTACACCGTAATAAAAATGTTACAGTATTTCAACATTACCTACAGTACTCCAAACTATCCTTGAGTGCAGATCTTGATGTTTTACATGATCAACAAGGCTATTTACGATGTCCTCACTGTACTTATAAGTTGAAATAGACTCACAGTACATCATAAAACTGTAATAGACATAATACAGTAATTCTAGAATTTTTAAGGTACTTCAAACTATCCTTGAGTTCAGATATTGATGTTCTACATGATCAACGGAACTAATTACGATGTCCTCACCGTACTTATGAGTTGAAATAGTCCCACGGCACATCATAACACTGTAAAAAATATGTTACAGTATTTCTTCATTACTTACGGTACTCCAAACTATCCTTGAGTTCAGATCTTGATGTTCTACATAATCAACAAGACTATTTACGGTGTCTTCACTGTACTTATGAGTTGAAATAGTGTATAGTTTTTTCTAGAATACGTAAGGTACTCCAAACTGTCCTTGAATACAGATCTTGATCTTCCACATGAACCAAAAGGCTTACGTTGTATCCACCGTACGTATGAGTGAGAAGAACTTCATGAGACATCATTACACCTTTTTAGTCATATGACAGTATTCGCAGAATATCTACGGTACTCCAAACTATTCTTGAGTTCAGATCATAATATTCTACAATATTATGACGGTTTTCGAAGACATCTCGACCGTATACATGCGTTGTGCAATGTCTCGGGATCGGTTTCAACTAATTTTTTCAAAACTTTACTTCAATGCTCCGGAGAAGCCGGAGAAGTCGGAAGCCGCGAGTAAGCAGTACTATCTCGAAAAATTGTTGTCAGTATTTAATTGTTCATTTCAACACATGCGTTCGAATAGTGTTTACCAGTCGATCGATGAAATAATGATGAAATTTCAGGGGCATTGGTCTTTCAAGCAATACCAGCCTCTGAAGCCAATAAAGCGTGGAGTACCGCTTTAGGACCGCTGCGATGCATTGACTGGCTTGCATGCGAAGTGCAAGTTGATTTCGGGAAAGATGCAACTGCAAAACCAGAGGGCACACTGGGGGAGAGGATTGTCAAAGGCTTCTTGCAATCCATCGGTACCGGGAGAGACGGGCTCGACCAAGGATCGTGCGAGATTCGGGCGGCCGCGTTCGGCGAGGACGCCAGCAGCCATCAAGGGAGCGGGTTCGTCGAAAAATGAACCGCTCGATCCTGAAGGCCGCTGCTGACCTGGATGTGCCGATCGAGACTGCCCACATCATCATGACGAAGGACCTGGGATACAAGCCGTACTAGGTTCACGGGGTAACGGAGGCTACAACGAAGAAGAGGCTAGACATACTATTGATACTTTCGTGGCACGCTGGTCAGGAGTTCGTGTTTTCTGATGAGAAACTCTTTGCCTTGCAACAGCCGCACAATGTCCAAAATGATCGGCTGTGGGCGCCGACGTTGGCCAGCATCCCTCCGTCCCAAATAAACATCCCGCGGTTCCAGAGCATCGCGTCGTTGATGATTTTGGGGGGCCGTATCGAGGCTTGGGAACAATGAACTGGTGAAAATCAACGCCGCGTACTATAAGACCGAGGTTCTGGAGAAGCTTGTGACCCCGGCACTTCAGGACCTCTACGGGAAGGATCATTACGTCTTTCAACAGGACCGCGCACCGGTCCACACTGTGAATATCGTCCAAGTGTGGTGTCGGGAGAATTTGACTGATGTTCTCGATACGACTTTGTGGCCGTCCAGCTTCCCAGACCTTAATCCCCTGGACTTTTATGTATGGTCGTACATGCTGTCCAAGCAGAGTGAACATCAAGTGAGCACTATGGACCAATTTAAGAAGCTCATTTCCAATATCTGAGACGAGATGCCGATGGACCAGCGTGCGAATCTTTTGAAAAACGTCTCAAGGTCAGCATACAGCACAAAAGGGGAGGGGAGGGGGCTCCCAGCTAATATGTCGTAAAGGTTCTCAATAAACATTGCTTCAATAAAAATCGACTCAGAAAAGAATGCGGGTTATTTCAAGAGTCGAAGTGACATGACTTTCCATTTTATTTACCCAGAAGAGTCACGTCACTGCAGGTGACTTTTCTCACTGCACCAAGTGGCACACGTCACTTCGACCCTCGGAATAACCCTCAATATATTGTATTTTCATTTGTTTTAACGCATTTTCAAAGTGTATTCGAACTTATTGAACACCCTGTATTAGAAAATAACAAATAGCGGGTTGATGCTCTAGAACATTAAGATACGAACTCCATAATGATTTGGAGTATCCATGATACAGTAGTATGAATCGCCTTGTTGATCATGCAACTCATAAGTACGATGGAGACCTTTTGAATCGTCTTGTTGATCATGCATCAATCATGACCTGAACTCAAGAGTAGTTTGGAGTTCCGTAGATATTCTGAAAATACTGTAATAAAGCTTGTTCGCGACGAAATCTGGACACCCCTAAACACGTATGTCTCTAGAAATACTTCATCAACGCGTTAAATATTTCGCAGACTGATGAACGTATGTCTGTTCATTGTGCAAAATCAATTTTTGGTGATACTACAAGCTCTTAGATCGAAGATGGCATCGAAAGAAGAGCAAGTGCGAAAAGCAATTGTGTGCGGTCGCAATGAAAATCCGGATCTGTCAGTAAGAAAAAATGCAAACGATACGCGTTTGACAACAGCCACGAAGGCTGGGAGCGGAACAAAAACGGATCTCAGGAACCACCAGGACGTGAAGGTGAAGCAAATATTGCAGAAGAGACCAGATCTTTCGGTACGTACTGTGGCTAGAAAAATAAAAATGCCCCCAACTTTTGTGCATACTTCCAAGCACCGGCAAGGTATGAAGTCGTTCAAGGTGAAAACTGTACCGAACCGTCATGATAACAGAATGTGACGGCTAAAACCCGGGCTCGCAAGTTGTATCGCGAAGATTTGTCGAAGTTTTCCTGCGTGATGATGGACGATGAAACTTATGTGCTGGAAGACTTTAAGCAGCTTCCCGGAATGTCTTATTATACTGCCATTCAACGGAACGGCGTAGAGGAGCATTTCAGGATGAATAAAAAGGCCAAGTTTTCCAAAAAATATTTGGTTTGGCAGGCAATATGCAGCTGTGGTCGAGCAAGCCAAAGCTTCATCACTACCGGAACGGAAAACATGGAAATATACCGTGAAAAATGCCTAAAGAAGCGATTGTTACCATTCCTACGCAGCCATGACGCTCCCTCGCTATTCTGGCCTGATTTGGCATCTTGTCACCACGCCAAAGATGTTTTGGAATGGTATAAAGCGAATGGAGTCCACGTTATACCGAAAGAGGCGAATCCACCTAACGGCCCGGAGTTGCGCCCTATCGAGCGGTATTGGGCTCTCGTGAAGAGAGAACTCTCTCCATATAAACAACAAGCTACAACTATAGACAAATTTCGAAAATCTTGTACAAAAGCAGATAAATCAGTTGCAGAGAGGTCTGCACAGACCCTAATGGCTGGAGTAAACTCAAAAGTTCGTAGTTTCTTCATGCAGCCTACTTGAGTAACTGTAATTACTTTTAAGATAACTAATAAGGCCGATACAAATTTTATTTCGACTTTTTGTCACCCCTCCACCCTTCATAAAATTGCATAAACTCCAGGGGGCAAAAAAATAATAATTTCATTCGCGGCGAACAAACCCACTGGTCAAAATTCTGTTTTATTCACATTCAGCAACCCCAGTGGGCTAACGCGAAAATTTAGAAACCGGGTGTCAAAACCTTTCTATCTCTTTCTTACGCACGTTGAATGATGTATACAATAATCCAAAACGGCATGTTTATCAACACGTCGATTACATAAATGTCAAACAATTGAGAGCACGAAAGAGCGAAAGTAGTTTTGTTTTCCTTTTGCCGTGCTATATCAAGTTAAGTGTTTTCAATTCTATTTCGCATTGTACGCCAAGTTCATGTTGTTATTCTTTTTGTGAAATCGGCGGTTTCTAATAATTTTCACCAGTTCCTTGTGACATCACCTACAAGCTTCAACAGTCGCTTTCAAAATGGTATGTTTAGTGTGCCCTTAGAAAATTCTCTTCTAAACAAATGTTTACTCATTCAGGACCCTAAGACTCCTATCGCCGTACGAATCGAACGTGATGGAAAACTTTTGCTGCAATCGGTGGTATCTGCAGCCGCCGAGGCTACGTTGATGGACGTAATTCAACAAGCCTTTGGAACGATAACAAACGGGATGGATGCAGTCGAAATTGTGTACACTGGATGGAAATCGTTCGACAGACATGATTTGTTTACAATCTCTCCCGCAGCAGCTATCAGGGATGCAGCAACAGCGATTGGTACGTGTACAAAAGTGCTGTGCATTCTGAAAGCTGAGATTTCCTCGAGTAAGCAGAACAAACCAAACGCTTTTGAGCTGCTAATGGAACGAGCATCTGCAAAAAGGTTTCCGGAAAAAAGAGCAGAAAAGGATGGACGGGACGCCTTATACAACAAACTGGTTGATTATTTGCACCGTCAAGCGGCAGGATTTAAAGTTTTCGAGAGAGCTGACATGGAATTCTTGATGTCCAGTATGGCATCGGTGCTGTGGCGTTTGGATGGACAGTGCTTGCTTGGTGTGGCAAATGTTTCAAAGCCACCGGAAAATCTTCACTTCAGGCCGGATGATCACGAGTCGTTTCGGGTTCTGAATCATGGTGTTCACAAGAAAAAGACGATTCCACTGCTAAAGAGAGAAGATTTGATCGGTGATTTCGAGAAGATGGATGAGCTTTGCACTAAACCGTTTCTCAAATCTGATGGATGGCAACAAGTCATGGCAGATCTGACACAGCTGAAGGCTTCATTAGCGGACTACATTCATCACTTGGAAAGAGCGGAAGAAAAGTCAAAGGCATCATCGGTTTCCACAATCAGCGATAACCGTTCTTTGAAGACCATTTCTCCGAATCAACATCGTACCGCCCTTGTACAACTGTTGTACAAAGCATTGGAAGACCAGTTGAATTCCGTACCGGCGTATACGGAGCAAAATTTGATCTTTTTTGCACCGATTGAACGGCGTGCCAAATATAAATACATAACAGGACTGGTCTTCGATTTTCCCGTACAAGTTTACAAAACATTCAAGCCGAATGCATCATTTGTGTGGAAAGCTACTCAGAACGATGAGTCTGCTTCGGCTGAGGTCTTAGCACGAATCGAACGCAACATCAATGAGCGAGTTTCCTCTGATAAATCTGAAAGATTATCACAGGTCTACGGAAATGTTTTCAAATGGACCACTGAAAAAGTCGGTGAAATCATATCGGCTATCACTGGTAAGTTTCCACATCAAACGTTTCGATTACTGAAATATAATTCGTTAATTTCTGTTTCAGAGGATGACGATCTCCCATCAGAGCATATTCAGGAGAGTAAGCAAGGATTCGAACATTTGCTGGAGGAAGGATTCTCTATCTCAGAAGCAGTTCATATCGAACAACAAGCGCTGGCATCTAGGTTGGACAAGTTTGCCAACTTCTGGGCAGCGGTTTCAGAGGTCCTTGCCAACAACGACTATACCGTTGCAGAGGAGAGACGGCATGGTGAAACGACGTGGATATCACCGCTGTGTGTTTCGATGTGTGATTTGATGTCCAAGTGCGAGACGAAAATGGAAAAAATGTTCCCTGGATCGAATGCCAATTTCATACCATCGTACGAATATTTCCGTCTACAATTTGTTCCGAGGAACAGTCAATCCCGAGTATCCCGGCGCTACTATGGTCGCTTTGATGTGAAGTTTGGTCTCCAGAAACGTACGTTGCATAAATCACACGTGGATCAACACTATGGCGCAAAACAATTTCAATTCTTGAAAATCATGGCCGGTAGGATTTCTTCAAGCAAATCAGAGTATGTCCAGACTTGATTTTTTTTAATTTTCAGGGAGGTTTTCTGAAGATTCCATCGTGTTTTTCATGGACGACAAAGCATCGATTCCCGTTGGATTTGAAGGGGCTCCAGTGAGCGCAACTCGGAGACAGCGACATGTTCTAATGGCAGGACTCGACGAACGAGGGCTTAACGCAATGGATCACGATAACATTCCCCAGCATTTGGTTCCGTCAGTCTCAATCAAACTTTTTCCTCCAAAAGAGCTGTCTGAATCGTGGTACCAAGGAAAACCGACGATTATACTGAAGGATGCTATATTTGAGCCTTCCTCTGCGTTCAGACATGCAGCAGAACTGGTCAAGAATATCGAAGACCCTGATGTAGAAAAGCCGATTGTTTTCGTTGGAACTGATGGAGGACCTGATCACAACGTTACATCCATTCAAGTGATGCTTAGCTATGTGGCCTTGTTTCTGGAACTAAATCTTGATTTTCTGTGCGCGGTTCGTACTCCACCTAATTTTTTCTGTCATAAACCCCGCGGAGAGATTCATGAGCACTGCGAATATTGCACTAATAGGAGTCGCTCTCGCACGAAATGACCTAGGCAAAAACGAAAAAAAGGTTCGCTCATTACTCTCCAAAAAGCAGTGGCGCGAAGCCCAAGAAAAGCACCCGGAAACGAACTATCGTCAGTTGGCAATTGATGGAACTCAAGATGCACGTGATCTTCTGAGCACCCGTTTTCAAAGCCTTTCTTACAAAGGAGAGCAAGTAAGAATGGGCTGCTCTGCCACCGACGGTGAAATTGAAGCTCTGAAGCAACGAGTCTCCAAGGCATTGGATGGAATTGATTTTGATGGGAAGATTGTCAAATCTCAAGTTATGAATGAGCACCGCGAGTTCTTTGAAAAGCACGTCAAGGCAACATCATATGCATTTCAGGTTAAGAAATGTGCTGATAAGTCCTGTAAGTATCACAAAAAAGACCAACTGCCATGATCCACATTCATTCAGATTGAATGGCTTCCTAGACCAGTCCCGGAAGGAGACACGAAATACAAAAGTTTTGATTCTGTCTACGGCAATGAGCCTTCGGATGAGTATGTCCCAAGCAAACAAGGAGCGGTTACTGCTTTTCAAACAATTTTGCCAAAGCCAAAATTCCCGTTAGCCTTTACGAGGGCTCGAATGATTGTTACCTGTACCGAGTGCCAGTTTCCAAGACTGCTGTATACTAAATACGCTATGGACAAGAAGGAATATGCTAGGTTGGCCCAATTTTTTGAAGACAAGTTGTACGTATGCGGTTCACAACTCGATTCATTCCCGGAAGTTTTCCAAAATCCGAAAGTGTCGTGCTATGATCCAATTACTCTCCATTACTATCAAGCTAGCACACATCTGCCGGGTTACAAGGATTTGTGTGCTAAATGTCTAGACGTCAATGTAACAAGAACAGAAAGTAAACTGCTGTTTTGCCAGAAATGCTGTTCAAAAACAAGTACACCAATCGATGTAAAATCTGAAGAAGCCAAGGCCGAGCGTCGACCGCGAGGAAGGCCGAAGAAACAGTCATTATTTTCAATCACTTTCAAATGAATTTCCAAAAATAAAACGAAATATCGATAAATAAAAAAATATTTTTGAAAAAAAATGTTTATTATTTTTCGCATCGCACTCACCGGCCGAGAAACACACCAAGTGAATTGGAAGAGGCGGTGTGGCTTCCAGAAAATTGCGATTTAATCGAAGCCTAAATTACCTTCAACCGAGCCGCATCACACCGTCACGTCCGTCTCCGGTCGATTAGGACAGTACGGAACGGGACTCCCGACGGCAGCAACCCATCCGAACCAAGTGTTCGGGCAAACACGTTTTTAATTTTAAAATTTCAATTACCATCGCACTCGGCCCATGAAAATGGTTCGACAATTCCGACCGTAGCAAGTGGAGGTGAAAGGAACAACCATACGAACACAGCAACTAACTTCCAAACAACAGAATGCCGTGTTTGGACGAGAGAGAAAAAAAACACATCTCTCTTAAACGATCTTTCGCCATCACGCCGCAGTTGCCGGCCCTTCTTCTCCGCCCGCGAATCGACTACCCGCGGACGTGAATCTACTACCGACCGGGCAACCTGATCAAACTCCCGATCCCCTGTCGATTTGAACAAGGCGTGATGCTATGGGAAGCTACGATCCGAAAAAAAATCGAAAGGCACCACAAACACTCTCACCGAAGTGATGCGAGCAAAGTTAATTTACGACACTTGATCTTCTCCGACGACGACGACGACGACAAGCAGAAGGTGATTACTCGAATGGATCGATCATTTCCGGCCGGAGGGATTGACGATTTGACGAAAATTTCGTAATTAATTTCCTCCCGGAAAACGGCCGTCGACAAGCTCGAATCAAGCGGGAAAGAGGTAATTGTTCCGGGTTGTTTCCGACTTCCGACCCAGATTCTCACGAAGCGACTGCATAGAAAATGCACTCGATGTCAATTTTTGCTATCGGACTAGTCTTCTCTCGGGGAACTCGGGGAAGCAGCCTTTGTTTACCGTCGTTGCCTCGTGCGCGCCCTCTTGCAGCTATTGATCGATTCTCGTTTGAACACGGCCAGCGGCAGCGGTCATTGTTTAGTTAATATACGACGCGTGATCGTACTGCAGAAAATGGAAGCGGTCGTTTAGGTTTTCGTTTTATGAAAGCGAATCTTTTCGGAACGCGCGCGAAGAACAAACACCGCGGTCCGTTGATTGAAAGTTCGGACACGTACGGATGGTTGACAGGAGGAGTTATTATCATTTTGTTGGCAAATAATAATATTGGTTTATGTGATGGGTGGCTGAGTCTCAATGGCAGGATGACTACTAGATGCGACGATTGAGTGTCGATGGGCGATTCTTGGATCACAAAAACAAAGTAGTCACTGCCCTCTGATTGAAGCCGGAAAAAATAAAAACATTACTTTCACCGCACTTTCCAAATTGTATCGGATTCTCGGTTCACCCCGACTGATATTTCACCGCATAAAGTTTCCCCTGGTGCATTATTTACTACTCTCGTCGTCGTCCAGGACGTGCAATAATTTCCACTTCCCGGGTGGTCCATTTCGTCCGTCCCATTGCGTTACATTGCGAGATCGCTGGACTCCCCTCTGGGAGGGAGAAACAGACTCAAAAAATGTGAGTGTCAAGTGGAGCCAGATTCGAGCTGTCAAGTGAAGCCAAGAGAATAAAATATCAGTCAGTGAAAAGTATTGATATTGGATATAAAATATTTTCTTGCTTGAAAATACTTTGAACTAAAATATTTTCGTGTTCTCATTGCTGAAAAGATAGGAAATTTGCAACTCTGTTGAGTGTAAGGCATATTTTTTCATAAATTTGACCAATTTTTCAATGCCTAGAGACATTTATTCTTGAACCCAAGTCATAAATTTCGAGAAGAAAATCTGCAAATGTTGCTAAGGGTCTTGTTAAATGTACCGATTACTTGATAACTTGTAAAAATAAACTTGATGATTTCGATCACGAAATAAATTTTAAACTATACATATTAATTAAACGAAAAGAGATGTATTATGGAAACTACATGCGAAGAAAACTATCGTCAAAGCAAATATATTTAGGTCAATTCAAACGTAAACTTTTGTTTGTTCTGGCCACAAATAAATGTTATATGTGTTGCAAATGTATTATATGTAAAAATTAGCGTTACGTCAATGTTTGATTTAAAATTATTCGTTTTAAAAATATATGTGGATATATTTGGATTTCAAATAGACCCCTTAAAATAAATATGTTTATTTCGAACATGCTCTACATTTTTGTTAATAAATCAGTCGGGTATTTAAATTTTTGTTTATTAAAAGCTTTTATTCAGTTTAATAACCTGTTGGTTAAAATCCAATTGGATTAATTTCGGGATTAGACATTGTGGCATTCTGTAATATTATTGCATTGTAGCCCCTCCAGCGGTTCCTACTCATGGTGAAAGTTAATGGAGTTTCGTTGCTCTGACTTCACACAAAAATGGAAGTATTGAAATAATTCGACATGGAATGCTGACGAAAGCTAGTATTCGAATCCCTTTATCACTAACTAAATTATAATTATTATTCATATTGAAATATAATCAATGATCATAATATTATAATAAAAAAAATCTAATTTGATTCAAACTTTTTTTATGAGAACAAATTTTACGAAATGTTTAATTTCAACTATTATTATTATTATCATCATTAATATTGTTACGAAAATAATTATATATATATAATAATTATATATAAAAAAATATGTTATTTTTATTAAGCCTACTTTTATACGAACATTTTTTACAAAAATGATAATTCTTATTATTATTTTTATTATTACTGTTATTAATGTGATAATTATAATGATAATGATTTTATTGTAACGAAAATAATGAATTTCGTTTGGTGATTATTTTGATTATGAGTATTATTTTATTTTATTAATTATTGTTTTATCATCATATAGAATATTTTGGTTGTTATAATATATATTTTAATTCTAATAATGATAATGAATATATCTAGAACAATAATAAGTTGAATTATGATGAGTGTTGAATATTATATTTATTACTATTATGATTAGTTTTATAATAAATACTCTTTTAAATATAGTTTTACAATTTTTATAATTATAATAACAATTATTTATATGATTATTTTGATTAATTCAATTATAATTGATATTTAATTAATCAATATGATTTAATAATGATGATTTTATGATTTTGATTTAAATTTTATTGATTTGATTACGGTTATTATGATAAAGATTGTATGATTGTTATGATTGTTATGTTAATTCTGTTTTTTAACCTGTTAAATGTTTTTTAATTCTTGTTGTTCATTATGAAAAAGATTAACATGATAATATTGATATTATTATTACATAAGCATTATTCTGATCATTTTATTATCATAGACATTGTTCTAACTATAGTATTAATAAAAATCACAATTAAAACCCTTTTTATTTATGATAGTTATAAAAATATAAATAACGTATATTATTACAAGATTGGATACTTAACTAACAAAACTAATAATTATGGTTTTTATTATAATTATTATTCAAATTAAAATATCAACACTGATTATAAGAATAATTATTATAATGATAAGTCTGATGAGTCAATTCTGATACTAATAATAATTATTATTATATTAACGTTAGTATTTACAATAGTTAAGTATAGTGCTCTCATTGAAATAGAGTGATCAAAATAAATGTTATTATAATCATTATGCTGGTTAAGAATATTGCAATTGTTATTATAGAAACTTATATGAGTAGAAGAGTTATGATAATATGTATTATGATTATTATTATTAATCCTCATATGATTGTTTAATTATTTTCCATAATTTTTATTAAAATTTTTATGACTATTTGATTTTTTTTATACGAAGTATAATTTTAATTATTACTATCATTATAAGAAAACCAATAATATATAATCATAGAATTATGATACTAAAAATTGTCACAGTAACTTTATTAAGACTATTAAGAATCCTTATTTTGATTTTGCTTATTTTGATTGTTAACTTTGATTATATTTTTTTCATTACTATTGTTATTATTTGTGTTATAATAATAATCATCATATAAATTGTAAATATATTTTGATTTTCATTCATATCGTTATGATGATCTAGTATTATTATAATGATTATTATTAATATTATTATTATTATCCTTGGTTTTTGAAGTTATTATTTTTTTATTGTTATTATTATCATAATTATAATTATTACCATGATTTTTATTTTTAATTTTCAATTATTATTTTGATGATGAGGTTTTATGTGAGAATTATTACGATTATTACGATTATTCTGTACCGATTGATAGACTCACTAAAGCGATCATCGAGCATTTTTTATCTCGGCCAGACGGTGGACCTCAGATGTTCTTGTCCTCGGAGGGGTGTTCGGGATCATCCTGAGGAACTTATTTTGAACACGCTGAAGCTTCAGGTGATGTGTTTTTGCGCAACTCTCCCAGATTGGCATGCCGTACTCGATGACTGGAAGTATGATTTGCTTGTAGACAGCAAGCTTGTTTTTTCAGGGATAATGTAGACCTTCTGTTGATCAATGGGTACAGTAGCTTCAACAGAACGTTACACTTTGTGACAGTTTTGTCAACCTGCTCCCTGAAAATAAGCTTGCTGTCTATGGTAACGCCAAGATAGACAGCTGATTTGGCCCATTCCACCGTTGTGTTGTTTAGGCTAATTTTACAATCCTCAGGCGGAACAAGTTTGGGAGAGTTGGAGTGTGGGAATAGGATGACCTGGGTCTTCGCTGCGTTGATACAGATCTTCCATTCGGTGAAGTATTCTGACAGAACATTCAGGCTTCGCTGCAGTTTCGCTGTAAGCGCTCTTGTTACCCTACCATTGTGGACGACTGATGTATCATCGGCGAACAACGACAGAGATCCATTTTCAGGGAGCGGGGGTATGTCCGAGGTGAATAGGTTGAACAGAAGTGGACCTAGTATACTTCCCTGCGGAACACCGGCGGAGATCTCCTGTGCATCGGAAACTGCACCTTGCAGCGAAACACGGAATGTCCTGTCCGACAAATAATTTTTAATTATCTTCACCAGGAAGATGGGAAGATTGTATCTTTTCAGCTTGTACACCAGGCCATCGTGCCACACGTTATCGAAGGCCTTCTCAATATCGAGAAGTGCCATGGCAGATGATTTAGAAACAGACTTGTTCCGTCTGAGGATGTTAATGACTCGATTAAGTTGGTGAATTGTTGAACGACCACGTCGGAAGCCAAATTGTTCATCGAGCAATATATTGAGCTCGTCGGCAGATAAAAGAAGCCGACGGTAGATCGCTTTCTCAAACAGCTTGGATAATCCGGAGAGAAGGCTGATTGGTCTATAGCTCCTAGAACATGAAGGATCTTTCCCAGGTTTCTGGATGGGGATGACTTTAGCTGACTTCCAACACGAGGGGAAGTAGCTAAGTCGGAGACATTGGTTGAAAATCAACGCCAGATGAACATAGAACTGGGGGCTCAATTGCTTGAGCTCCAAGTTCATGATGTTGTCGAAACCTGGGGCCTTCATGTTCTTTGACGCTTTGATATAGGTCAACAATTCGTCAGCTGAGATCTTTAACTCTTCCGAGAAGTCGTTTGGACTTAGGTGGATATTGTTTATAAGCTCGCCAACGGCGGCTTCGTGTGGACTGACAATGTTTTGTCCAAGTTTGTGGGAGCTGACGAAGTGTTGACCTATCTCAGCAGCCTTCTCTGCAGGAGTTATCAAGCGATCCTTGGAGTCATTGGTGTCTAGTGGGATCAACGGTGGAATGGGCCTTGGCTTAGTTTTTAGAATTTTTGTTAACTTCCAGAACGGCTTTGCACAAACTGGGAGAGAGCGGATCTTGTCAGAAAAGTTGTTATTTCTGAGGTCCACCATTCTGGCCTTAATAATTTTTGTCATCCGATTGCAATGACTTTTTAAGGTAGGCAGACCAGTTCGCTGGTATTGCCTTCGAATGGCGTTTCGCAATTGTATTAAATCTTTAGTGGGTCTATCAATGGGTACAGAGTTGCTCACCTGATCAATCACCGGTACATGTTGCTCCCGGGCCTGGGAGATCGCTTGCTCGATGTTCTGCAGCTGCCGTTCGATGTCATCAACCGACTCAAGGTGCATGTTGAAGTCGATGTTGTCGTCAACGTGTTGTCGGAACCTCTCCCAACTGGCGCGATGGTAGTTCCGTCTGGTGATTTGATGCCGGTTGACCGAGGAGCCAACTTCGGCCACCACCGGATAGTGGTCCGAGCTGAGCTCCTGGTGTACTACCGGCTGGGCGATGTTGTTCCCCATGTTGGTGAGGAAGATGTCGATTGTCGAATGTACCCCGGATCTGCTCAACCGGGTGGGAGTATCCGGGCCCAGGACGGTGTAATGTCCCTCTTCCAGGTCTTCCTGCAGAATTATTCCGTTCCGATTCCGCCGGGTGTTCCCCCAGGTTTCGTGTTTCGCATTCATGTCGCCGGCGATGCTGAACTGCCCCTGCCTCCGAGTTAGCTTACGGATGTCGTTTCGTAGGGCCGTTGTTGTTCCGTTGGTGGTACTGGCTTGTTTGGGACAATAGGCCGCGATGATGGTGATAGGGCCGACGGTAGTTTCGACCTCGACTCCGATGGCTTCGATAGACTGCAGCTGAAAGCTCGGAAGCAGATGGCAGTTGATGTTGTAGCGCAGGGCGATCGCAACTCCTCCTCCACTAGAGCCGCTACGATCAAGTCGCACAATCCGGTATCCTGGGATGAAAATGCTTATTTCCGGCTTGAGATGTGTCTCGGTGACGATGGCGATGTCGATGACCTTCCTGTTAAGGAAGTCACCGAGCTCAATTGTTTTGTTCCGAATGGAACAAGCATTCCAATTTAGGATGCTGATGGAGCGATTATGGTCCATATTTGAATATAAATTTCATCGTCACTGATGTGGCGGCTTTGAGCTGTTCCTCCTTCGAGCGGCAGGAACGTAGTTGGCGATAGAGCTCTTGAACGAACTCGACCATTTGCTCCGAGTCGTAGAGCTGTCCTTCGACGGGCGGTTGCGTGGAGGTACTGCAACTCGGATTGCCCCAGCCTGGAGGAGGAGCTGGGTTGGGGGCGGCGGCGGCTGTCGCGAATCGATGATGAACGGAAGCTGACGGGCGGTTTGCATGGCGGTGATTTAATGGGATCGGCGGTAGGTTTGGCACTTGATACCGGAGCGTCGGGAAGTTTTCCTCGTTCATCAGAGGTGGCATACGGCGTTGATCAGGCCGGGATTTGGTGGATGACCGCTTGCGGATCGCCAAAAATTCAGCACGTTTTGTTCAGGCTCGATTGCTGCTCTCATGGTTTGCGCCACATTTTGCGCACTTCAGTAGCGCACCTTCTTCCATCGGGGCACAATCGTTGGTACTGTGGGCTCCGGCGCACTTGCCACATCGCGGTTTCATGTGGCAGTTACGAGTTCCGTGGCCGAACGCAAGGCAGTTGCCACACTGCGTCACGTCGTGCTGTCTCGGACGATACCGGTCCCACTCGACGATAATGTTGAAAAGGGCCCGTGTTTTTATCAGTTCCGCCATCGTGACGGATCCCTTCTCAAGGTGGACCAGATAGAGTTGGTCCCGGTAGTTTCCATGTTGCTGGCGTCTGATGGGAAACACCTTCCGTAACCTGCAATGATCTCTATCTCTATCGTCCGATTCGAATGCAAATTTCACAAATCTTGTAAAGCTCTTCGCAGCCTCCGCCAACCAAACCACAAAACGCACTATGCAACTCCTTCCTCTTAAGATACCGATCCATCAAATTTAATTTATAAAACACAGACTAACTACCACCAACAATGCCGCCACTAGTACCGATAACCATCAATTTCAAAGTCTTAATTTGATGATTGTCATTCGCGCGATCGAAATTCAAATGAGCCAGGGCGGGAGAAAAGCCAGATCCACGTTTAATCAAATTTTATCCATCCACTCAATCTCTATCCCTACATATCCCATCCCGGGCGAAAGGAGGAGAGTAACAGTCCAGAGACAAGGATTCCAGGAACGAACGATCATCAATCGATCGGTTTGTAGTTTCTCGGTTTATGTTGATTTTTTTTTTTTGTTGTGGCGCATAAAAATTGATTGGAACTGTTTAAGTCCTGTTCCTGAGTTTCGTTCTGAATTTAGGGTCGTCCTTTGCGTAATGATACATTTTCGCGCCATGCATGCGTGGTGAAGGCACTGCCCACTCTTTTAGAAGCCATTTTTCCGCAATTTATGCAAATTCCGAGTCATTTCAGGTTGGCTGCTTTTATTTTACGAACACATTTTTTAGTTCGGAATGAATATTCATCAGACAGACGCGGGCAAGGGGAACTGTGAAGTGTAGATCCAGATTTACCTGTAAGAGACGATCGGGGATCCGCTTGAACCCGAGAGCCGGGAATGGATTTGTTTGTTCTGGACCTAGAGCTTGAACAAACAAATGAGCACGACAGCGTGTTTTTGTTTACACTACCTGACGAGCCTGGGCCCCTCTCGTGGTGTGGGAAGTGGATCGCCTAGAACGGCGACGGCGACGATGGCTATAAAGTTCCACTTGAACTCGCCTGCGCACAGATATCCAGTACAATTAAGGTTTTGGGTAAATGTTTTCTTTATACGTTGTACGTTCTTGTTTCGATCTAGGTGGTGATCCGTCCGCGAAGGTGATTATGAAAGGAAGTCATTTTTCTATTGCGATGCCCACGGAGTGAGGGCTAGGGGAAGGAAGGGGGCACAGATGGGATCAACCAACATTATGTGAGCTTTTGATTGATCGAAATGTGTTTGCTTTTCCGCAGTGCTGGTGGGAACAGGGCAAGAGGGTTCTAGTGTCTGCGGTCAAGAGTTTTCAGGGTGATGCAGTAGACCTTGACTGAGCGAAGATTTCGTTAAGTGACGGTTGTGATGTGTGATCGTTCTTTGGATACTGAATTCATTGAATTGGATATTTAGCGAGGTTAGAAATTCAACGGAAGACTGAATTGAAAATGTGTTCTCTTTGTAAATTA
Organism: Aedes koreicus; assembly: GCA_024533555.2. Classification (NCBI taxonomy): domain Eukaryota; kingdom Metazoa; phylum Arthropoda; class Insecta; order Diptera; family Culicidae; genus Aedes; species Aedes koreicus. Next base: position 245,080 of record JAHHFK020002168.1, read on the forward strand.
AAATCGCTTATACTTTTAACATAATTTACGGGTTTTTTTATTTCATGGAACGAATAGGTGCCCTTTGAGCGTGTCAAAATAGAATAATTTTTTAACTTGAAAAAGAAGATTAGAATTGCATTGAACCACTGTTAGCATTAGCATTAGCATTAGCATTGTCATTTGTACACATCGTGGATGGAGCTACGATAAGGAATAATTCGTTGAAGACATTGAATGTTACCATGAAACGGAACCAGTTACTGATACGATCAAGAATTTCCATTTTTGATTCAGGAAGTGTGAAAACTCTTCACATATCCATTTGATGTGTGAAGATTTTCATGCAGGGCTTATTGTATATGAAGATGACCTTAGAATGTACGTGTATGAACAGGCATTCTTGAAATGGGTCATTGGATTTTCAATAGAGCTGTCAGTCACCTTCAATCTCCAGGGCTAAAAATGTTTGCACATAGTGATCACATATGAATCACTGAAGAAATGCAGACAAGGTTCTTCCATAAAAGTACTGCCGGTCAGTGGGAGATTGATTGTAAAGACACACACACACACATGTATCTTTGTTTTTGTTTTGATTCGCTATGTTATTTTATTAAGAATATTTGAGAGTGTATTGGTGTGAGTTACGGTCTTAGGGTCGGATCATTAAGCTTTGGATCGAGCTTGGGACCGAGGTGCTATTACTTCTTGAGCCAAAAGAAAAATCATTTTCTTCATGACTATCCAGCGGCTGGTGTTACTTTAACATTCAACTTTATTTTCCATCATAATCATTATAATCAGCACAAACATATAATTCAACAGATAAATGCTAGGACTGACCGTCTTACCCAATATTTAACCAATCTATATTTATTCCTGTAGCAAGTCTGGGCAAAAGAAACTTTTGAGCCTCCTGTGCCGGCTTACAAAATAAGATTAGTTTCTCTAACCCGACTTATTCAATTAATAAATATAAGGTTAAAATTTAAAAAAAAAATATTCCATTCTAATCTAAACATATAGAACAATCTTGTGTGTATTCAAACAATTGAGCTTAGATTCCGTACGACAAACGGCAGTGTTGGTTCAAATAGTTATAGTAAGATGTGAGTGAGATTGATTTAATAATGTTTCGCTGCAAGCCTTTTTATGGTTTATACCTAGGGGCGAGACAGGCATCCTCAGAGCAGTATTTATGCATTGATTTACTCTCGATTAACTCAATGTGCCTCAATATTTGATCGAAGTTCAATTTTTTACCAATGAACGCATCCCAGTGACCTGGGATTTACTTGTCAACAAAGTCGCAGAAATGAGAGTCTGGCTCCTTATAAGGTTCCGGAAAACGAAAGGATAATGTAATGAGGTTATTTTTAATCTCTATTATGTGGATGACTGTGTGGTTGATCTTAATGAGAATAGTTTCCATTAAACATGCGTTGGTTCTAAGTTCTTCTATGGCCAAACTTTTTCCCTCAGAGAAAATACACTAATTTACCAAACGCTAGCTTCAAATTTACAAACGCTAGCTGAATTCTACTTGCTAGAGGTGATCTTAATGTTTCTCATCAGTTTCATAACCCCCCGTTTCCGTGTCGCGGGCCGTTCTAATATCGTTTTTTTTTTTTGTATTTGAAGCTAGTTTGGAATTAGTTCCAACCTATGATATCCGTACGTATTGCTAACCTTAACCAGGACACAGATTACAAATAAAACATACACAATGACGTTCAACGAGCATCAAGCCGACCCAAACTCTTTACCAGATCCAGCTTGAAACTGAATCAAAAACACACCTTTGAAAATTTTACCAACATGTGGCTCATCAAAACAAAATTTACGGAACAAAATACCGTTCGGCCTTTGGATGCTCGACCGGGAACGATTCACACATATTTTCGTAGTTGAAATACTAACCTCAGCTACCAACATGACATTGTTAAGTCCTGCAGTTCAGACTGCAAAATCATTCCGGGCAACAGTTTTCTATCGCAGGAAAAGCAGTGAAAACAACGCAGGGATACGGGATGACGTTTTGATTTGAATCAGCTTGCTGCGACGCGCTTTTTGAAAAATCGAAATGTGAAGAAGCAGATGACAGTGAGAAATTTTATCGTGAGTTACTCAAGTTACCTCAAAAGCAACACTGGAATAGCTCTTGATTTGGACCTGTCTTACCCCTTGACAGCAAGAAAAATGTTAGAGTTAGACGTAGTTAGAACTTTGTTAGAAGTTACCAACATAAAGCTTTAATCACCAGTTGCATGCTTTCAGGAGGAATTTGTTACGCTCCACTGTAATTCTCTTTTCAGCGTGCTTAACCAACATAAGTCGAGATGCCCACTGATCAGGCGGAAGTGTGACATCACATACCATTTCAAAACATCAAGTCGAAGTCTTACGGCGGGAGGAAAATGTCGACAAGATGTTTTGGAATACATACAGATGTTTCACCTGCGTCACTTCAGTGGGCGCCCGGCCTAAAGCTTCATGATTCGGGATCTAACCAGGTGGATTTCAGCGTTGCCAGAGCATCTGTTTATGTGTTTTATAATAGAATTTCAATAGTATAATTTACGGTAGTAAAAATACTATTTTTTTCATATTAAAACTCCTAAGGGATGTTTTATAGCTTTAAGGTCTGATACATACCGTTGCATCGGTATTAAATATTTTCAGAACTAGATTTTTATAAAATTTTTCACCAAGACGAATGTCTTAAGATATGCTTTATGAATAGCCATTGGTTTGAATTGATTGATTGTCCCTGAACTACAGAGAGAAGAATATACAGGTTACTTTAAAAAAAAACTAACCCAGTTCAATATTTCCAACGAAAACTATCATTCTATGAATCCTTTTTATCTTTCTACAAAAAAAAAATCTGAATTTCAATAGCTTGATAATTGATAGCTTGAGACTCTGGTAATGTTTTGAAAATCACTTTGAGAACATAACTGATCAATTACAATTTATCTGTACATTTACGCACCAAACCTAAGTGATCTACAAATTTCTTAGCATAATATACAGCTTCTCTGATAAAATATATTTCGACACTATTCGATATTATCTCTGCTACTAAAGCATTAATTCAGAAGCCTAAAGCAGTAGTTGCATCTTTTTTTATTTGATTTATTATTCATACTTATCGCTTCCAAGAGCTCGAAATGGACGAATCCAGGTTGAAAAAAAAGATGAAGACACCGTGTGGTTATAAAATCGGACAGCTCCCATGTTAAAGTATAGGACGAACATTTTAAATTGCTTCTAGAAAATTCAAATGAAATTCTAATTAAAAGCGGTTTGTTGTATGATGTAAGAAAAATCCAAAACTACTCAATAAAGACATTTTCAGCAAAATAAAAATAAACTTAAAATAAGGCGCCTATTGTGCAGTTTTGGATTTTTCTTACATCATACAACAAACCGCTTTTAATTAAAATTTCATTTGAATTTTCTAGAAGCATTTTAATATGTTCGTCCTATACTTTAACAAGGGAGCTGTCAGATTTATCACCACTCGGTGTCTTCTTCTTTTTCAAGTTGGATTCCTCTATATTGAAATGTTACTAAAACGGTATAAATGAAACTTTTGAAAACATGTCTTCAAGAATAATTTGTTGCTTCATGAAAAAAAAAATCATATTCTTTACTGAAGTTTTATCTATGATAGTTCGAATGATTTTCTCTGTTTTTTTAGCTTTTTCAGAAATATCAAAATATTAAAACATACATAATTCATCGTTTAAAAAAACCAGTGAATATAAGATAATTTGTGTACAAACATATATTATATTCTCTTACGTATAAATTCAGATAGTTGGGATATGTAAAGAATCATCAGGGCAACCGGTTGAAGCGAATTGGATGATGAGAGTGGGAATGCCAACTTCCCGTCGTTAATAATTTGTGAATAAAGGGGTCTTCTCCCTACAGATTAGGGAATCTTCTTGTTCGAAAATTCGCATTTTTAACCAATTATACAATCTTGTTGTTGGATTTAGTTAATGCAAACCTGAATAAGTATTGCGAATTAGGTTATTCAACTTGTTGGATCGTATCGTTGGAAGCAGATTCTTATGTTTTCGCGGGTTGCGTGTAAGTGTTTCTGCTTACGGGTCTACCCCTCCGTTTTTGCGCTAATAAATTTCGTATGGTTATTTTTCTTCACGATCTATTTGGGGAATCATCCAAACCACTAAAGAAATGGTTGGAGGATTTGTGATATCGTTCGTTTAAGGTAATTTTTTATCAGGGTGGCCCTTCACACAGCGCTACTGTGAACTCAGACCGATAATTTAAATTGATTTTGCTGTTAAGTGGAACTATACATAGTAAAAATTTAAAATGATCATGTCAAGCCTTTCTTACTTTAAATTTCATAATATTAATCAATTCGAGTGTGCATTATTATACCTGGTTGAAAATAATCGGTTCACTAATAAAAAACATGTCTACAAAAAAGGAAGTTGATTTTTATGAACTTCTATTGATATAGTTACTGAGTTGAGTTTCAGTGACTATTGCTTTTAATTTAGTCAGAGTGATGAGTCATTAGGCCCATTAAGCCGAATGCCATTAGACCCACCCCCAATAGGCCGCGCATTATTAGGTCGAAAGGCCAAATGTATTGCTAGGCCGGAAGACAGTAAAATACAGTCATACCCCATTTAAAGTAAAACGTAAAACTTAACTAGAACAAACATAACTTTTACCTCGATATAAGTATACTTGTAAACATAATCTTTCGTATCAAAAAGTAATATTATCTAATTTTCTTATACCGAATCAAAATTTTTTGGCCCGACTTTTGGCACTGTTAATAAATTTGATGTCCTGTCATGCAGGTTTTGCAATTAAAAACCTATTTTATGAATTTTCACTTAAACTTGACATTTCGAAAATAAATTAAAATGTTCGATCAAAATATCACGTATGATGAAATTTTCGAGTTTTATTATCATCAAGCATTATTATTGATAATTATTGATCTTAAATTGGTCTTACAATGTATTGCTCTAAATTTAAAATCTTAGACGTAAGAGTGAAATATTGAAATACATTTGAAATTAGATTTCTTTTGACACAATAGTATTGCAATAATATAATAATAATAATATCATTATAATATTATTAAGATAATTGAAAATAATATTGGCAACGCTGGCAGCTAAAGCTCGCATGAACTACGTCACAGATGTCGTTTTTTTTGTTCCTGTCATTTGCCTCAGTCGGCAAACTCGTCGTTGTTTGAACAAACACGAAAAGCGGAAGATGGAGAATGATGGATGCTGCTTAAAAATAGGTGAGTAATCAAAGTTGTACGGTCGTTTCCACTCTGCTAGCATTCCAAAAATGCCAAGTTTTTTTTGTGTTAGTAGCAGAGTGTCTACAAACGATCATAAAACTTTGATTGCGAGCTTTTCTCTATAATAACCACCCGCATTAAATTACGCCTAACGTTATACTAACTGGTTAACAATTTTCCCTCAGTAACGTCTAACATCATGTGTCAGATGTGTCTAAAATACGTCTAACATTAGACGAAAGTTAGACAAAATGTTAGACGAACACTCTAACGAGTTCGACTAACGTTAGACTAATGTT
>JAHHFK020002169.1:0-19564 GCA_024533555.2 Aedes koreicus
TCCCAGATTTCATCATAATGTTGGTGAACCTTCTAGAAGATCCATTGAATATGGTTGAAAAGATATCGTTAATTTAAATAGCCGTGAAACTACAGTTACAACTGTTGATCCCAAGTTCTGAGCTCCAGGACTGTTTGGATGACCTAGAACATCCCAGTCTCATAATGTCTGTTGACCTTCCAGAAGACTCAATTAAAATGGTTGAATACATATCGCACATTAGTATAGCTGAAAAAGCAACCGTTACAGTTGTAGATCCTAAGTTCTGAACTCCAGGACAGCTTGATTGACCTTGAACATCTCAAATTATCTCAAAGTATCGGTTGACCTTTCAAAAGATGCAATCAACTTTATTGATTACATATCGCTAGTTTGAATAGTTAAAAAGCAACAGTTGCAACTGTAGATCCTATGTTATGAACTCAAGAACAGTTTGGATTACCTATAACATCCCAGTTTATCTCAAAATGTCTGTTGACCATCCAAAAGGTTCATTGAACAAGGTTGAATGTATATCGTAACTTTGTATAGCCGAAAAAACTATAGTTACAACTGTAGATTCTATGTTCTGTACTCCAGGACAGTTTGGACAACCTAGAACATCCCAGATTATCTCACTATATCTGTTGATCTTCCATAAGACTAAATAAACATGGTAGAATAGATATCGTAACTTTGTGTAATCGGAAAAACTATTGTTACAACTTTAGATCCTGTACTGAACTTCTTTATGTTCAGGATGTTCTGGGTTGAAAACCAGGCGTTAAACGCATATATTTTTTATTTTTCCCTGATAAAATAGTTAATTTGCAACAAGTTTGCAGAAGACAGTGTTCACTTTTGTTCTGTGTGTGATTTCATACAGGCATTTTTCTTCAGGTGGAAGTCTATCCACAACAAATTTTCTAATTATTCAGATCAGTAATTTATTCGACAGCAACAACTGATTGTCGCTATTTTTCATGTTGCTGATAAAGCATTGTTGCTATCGGTAGCCACATTTCGCAAGTCGAAACGAATAAAGTTCTGTCGACTCGAGCTTGTTTGGCATTATGGATTTCGAATCGAGCTCGAGAACGATTTAAATTCGACGAAGTACTAGATTTTCGAGCTTTATTGACATTATGTAACCATACACTCGAAACAAAATAGGCGGTCGAAACGAAACAAAACAGACGAATACTATTATCTTATCGACCGCCATTCGTATCGTGACGACTTTGAATCGAGTGATTTAAGTTTTATTATTAGTGTAATATTGTTTTTAATAAATTGGCGGTAATTAACTATTGTCATGTAAGTATTTTATTTTTTGTAACATATTTCTTGGTCGTAATTACAAAAACATGTGTTTTTTATTCGTAGGACCTCTGTGAATTCCAAAAACTCATTAGGCATCAATCCACCGCAAGTAGAGGCGTTATGTAGTTTTATGGAGCAGCACACCGTGCGCAGAATATGGTACCTTCACGGTACATCCCAAATTTCGATAACCTGAAACCAATTTATATGCAATAATATACTATCATATCATAACAACAAAAAAAGATAAAAAATGTATTTTGCCTCTATTTCCCGAAATGTCTTTCCATGTTCTAAGGCAAGGATGATCCCTAAGCGCGCTGCAACTACGAACCTAATGTCAATAGTAAAATTCTCAATGTGAGCTCCAGGCACACAATGCTCTGTAGCAGGTGGAAAAACTACTTGATGTGATATTTCCACAATGGAACTGACTCTTAGCTTCGGGTCTTGACCAAGAATCGCTACTGAGCCCTTGCGGCACGACAAGCCGGCCAGTTCAGCGCAAGGGAACATAATAATATGTAATTGTGATGCATAAACTTAAAATGTGCATACATAATTAGTCAAATTTTTAACATTTAAATGATTATGATTATGAAATGATTATGATTTTCTATGTTCCCAACCATGGTCTAATGTATTTATTACACAGTAACAATTTGACATTGATATTATTTTCAATGTAAATGTATGGAAATTTAGTTGTACATTTTTGATCTGGCACAACCAAACCAAACTTAAGAACCAAATCTTCTTCTTCTTCTTCTCCTATTGGTGGCGGGACCTTAGTTGGTCCATACTGCCAAGTGTGAAGCAACAAAATCTATACAGTAAGAGTTATAGTGTTTTCAATGTGGATATGTCAAACTGTTGAAGTGTTTTAAAGAAGTTTAGTTTTAAAATGTTCTGAAGATTTTAGTAAAGCGAACATTGCTTTAAATAAAATGTCTGGAAAAATAATAATAACACACATATGGATGATTTGTTTAACAAGAAACTTCAATGATGAGACAAGGTTGCATCCACAAATAGACCCAATACGGTTCTTATAGCCCGACATTCCATCCATATCCGTCGGATGTTCTCGTCTTCAAGAAGTAATATCGAATTCGTTATTGAACCTAGCGGTACCCGAACTTATTGTCAGTGCAAACCCTAATCCGATACGAGTTACAGATAAAACCAAACAATCATAGGCGTAGCCAGGATTTCAAATAGGGGGGGCGAGTTTTTTTTTTTTAAGAGAGAGAGAGAGAGAGAGAGAGAGAGAGAGAGAGAGAGAGAGAATTACATCGTCTCCAACCAGTGGTTGCACATACTGAACAATTAACATTAACGGACACTTAACGGACAATACAACGCCCGGTGGACTAGTAGAGTAGGGTCATTTTCATGTTCCGACAGATGGAGCGGGAATGGAGCCCCATTTATGTGACATTACGCCTGAATGCGGGTGGATTATCTTCTCTACTCTCACCCAAAGTATTTGACAATACCCGTCCGTTTCTTGCAACAAGATTAAACAATTCTAGGCTTGTTCTGGAATAAAAAAAAAACGATTTTAAAAACTTTCGATTTTTCCCATGTTTTTAAATCAAACCACATTGAATGCCAAACATTTAACGGGTCATGTTGGATTTTTGTATAGAATAACCACCGAATTTGTTTGCAGTTTGTACTGAAAATGTACTTTTCATCCGCGACCCTCTCACCCAAAGCAACACAGAAGAAACACCGTTTTTTACTCACCATGCTCACACCGTTTGAATAGATTATATTTTTTTAATGGTTGTTCAAATAATAAGTGATTAGCTTTTAACAAACGTACATTTTGAGTTTTGGTGGTTTATAGCTTATGGTTTGTGTCCCCTTTGCTCACCTTTAGTATAATTATTTTATCTGATATTTTCTAAACAGGAACATCAAACATAACCTTTTAAAACGACGTAAGTAACAAATGTAAGCAAGCTGTGTTTTTTGTGCTGAATTGTTGCTACTTGCATTCTCAACACACGAGTAGTTAGTAAATAATTTAAGAAATTTTATTCATCAATGACGAAAAGAAATTCATATGCGTTCCAACAGCTATTCCTCAATATTTTAAAAATAATTTATATACACATCTGCATCTGCGTTTTGAAATTTGAACCGATTTATCTGATATGATCCAACTGAAACACTTTCTGTCGAAACACGGTATATGTAGCAATCATGTGTATCTGAGTAGTATGAAACCAAAACGGTGTATCATTGAATTACATTAAAATTGTTGTTCAAATTCGAGAAATACAACCATTTTGCATATTTTTCTATTCGTGGTTATTTCAGCTGCATGAAAAAACATTCGTTTTGTTTTGTTTGCTTGTTTTTTTTTTAATTACATGCTGGAAAATATTATACTTACTTTTGAAAAACTTTCGAATGTCCATTTATGGTACTTCTGGATAAAATGAATCAAATGACTGCTTTAGACTGCTTATAATTAAAAAAAAAAACCGTATGTATTTTACCCGATGATTCGTTTTGTTATGAAGGTTCTTCTGTTTATAAACACGCGCAGAACCATCGCTTATTCTTCCGGTCTTCCTCTAAACTCTCCACCGATTGCTTGTCGATCTGCCAAACTTGGAAGACATCTACATTGAGTTATCTCAAATTATAATAATCCGTCCAATCTATCACAAAACGTTGAGATTGGTTGAGCGGACTGGAGATAATGAAATCCATTTGTATAAGGCCTCCTCTCTCCCGGTTGGTATTAAACCGATGAGCATGGATATCAATAGAAACATAAAGTTTCCAGAAGGCACAAAATGCATCTACGGACTCTTATTTTTACGAAATCCCTCAATTTCAATTTTTAATGGATTAGCATAGATTGTTCATTAGACACTTCAACTTGATTGATACAGTTATTAGTTACAGCAGTGCAATAGATTGTAGAATACAGTAGTAAAAATTGTAAGTTACGAAAAAAGAGTTTGGTTCGAGCATCGGCTGTGAAAGGTTGTGTCGATGCTTTATTACGCACTATTTTCCTATCGAGCATGGCGCGTTTCGTGTTGTTTCGGTTATCTATAATTCGGTGTAACGAGTGATCGAGTGAGCACAGTAAGAGAACAACAAAGCGTCTCTCAAGCGTTCATAAAATTATCCTTGTTTTCCTAACGGAAAACCACCATCACACTTTGTGAGTGGCTCCAATAGCATCCTTATTATTGGTTTAACTCAGATCAAATCGGATTTCCAACATTATAAAAAATCACCTTGTTTTTCCGATGAAAAAACACCATTACACTTTGTGTGTGGCCCCAATAGCATCCTTACTGTTGTAATCGGTTCGAATCAGAAATCGGTACTAGTATTTAAATATTTTACTAAACGAAGCGTGAATTCAGCTTATTGTTTACCAAAACGAACCCTGCTGCCACCCAATCTTGTCATCCAAAATCCCAGTGATTTCTCGTGGAAGTGCGGCGGTGGTCTCGGCTTCCAATAAAACGTCCAAATAAACGTTAACGCATTCCTACCCTTACCTTATTTGACCTGCATTCGGGCGAGGCCAGCGCCGGTATTGCCTTAGTTTGGGATCACCAGTTTTACACATTGAGCATGTTTGCATCATCTGTTGATCTTCTGAGTAATAACAGCTGAACTGGCAGTAACGGAATAACAACTTCGGGCGGTCAATCATTCTCATTATCCTGCTCATGCTCATAAAAACGGATAAATTATTTGAATAGGATAAGACAACTGCAACTTCTCGCTCTGACTAGCTTGCTGTTCTGCTTCTCACACGCTGAATCAAACTGTAAGATATGATCAACATATATTCTCAATAATACGAAACTAGAGTACCCTAAAACGGGGAAAGCGGGGTAACGGGGCGGTTTGACCCATGCCATGAATAGTTCAAATAAATATTTTTCGTTGATACTTTTTCTAACTATCAACTGTGTTTCTTAATCTAGTATTATTTGGCTTCTGAGAGCTATAGCATAGGTTTGAATATTCAGTTTTTTGATTAACCAAGAACTGAACATTGAGCATAGCTTCTTCAACTTTCAGCTAGCGGAGAAAAAAATCAATCAATGCTTATCTAATAGCTAACATTACAGATTAAGAGATATTTCCCTAGTAGCACATTTGTTTCAACCCAGTAAAGGTGACTGCTCTGTGACTCAATTAAGTCACAATAGAGCTGCTGAAACCAGTTTTGACTGTTGTGTGCTGCTTGGGGTTTTTAGATACTTTAGGCTACATAGGTTGGGTTCTAGGTTAAAGGAAAAATATTGTAATAAAATTGTTACTCGTTACTATTTAAAAACTATTATATAATTACAACTTTTTTCTCATGGATGTCAATTTTTTACGCTTTTTTGCTACAACTTGTTACAAAATCGAGGCAACTTCGCGTAATTTGGCTTTTTTATTTAGGCAAAGGAGCAATCTGACAAACATCCCAAGCAACACAAAATCGTCATATTTGGTTACAGTGACTTGATTGTCCTCTGTCGTCCTAAGTGACCCGGAACATACGAAATTCCCACATTGGTGACCCCGACGTGATCGTAGCGGATTACGATAAAAAAGGAACGAAAAAAGACTGATAATGATGGATAATCAGCAGCAGCAGAACGCCAACATTGCCCAGGTACAGCCTGCAGCAGCAGCCGCTGTTGCTGTCAAGTTGCCGGAATTTTGGAGGTCGGATCCGGCAATGTGGTTCGCGCAGGCTGAGGCACAGTTTGCTTTGGCAGGAGTTACACAGGATGTCACGATGTTTCACCACATCGTGGCAAAAATTGACCAATCTGTGATCTGCCACGTCACAGATTTGGTGAAAAATCCACCGGCCGAGAACAAATATGAGGCAATCAAAACTCGACTCATTTTGCGTTTTGAACTGACAGCACAATCACGTCTCGAACGACTACTGAGCTCCTGCGATCTGGGAGATTTGCGACCAACTCATCTGTTGGCGAAAATGCAGGAATTATCTGCAGGTTTGAACGTAGACGATTCCTTGCTCAAAATGCTGTTCCTGCAACGCCTACCGCACAATATTCGCGCCGTCTTGAGTATCAACGATGGAACTTTGTCAAAAATTGCGGAAATGGGAGATAAAATGATTGACCTGTGCCCACCAACAGCGGCTACCGTCGAAGTTCGTGCAACAACATCGTCCAACCAAGATCCGCATTCGCAGGAAGGCCTCGCAACACAAATTGCAGCATTGACTGCGGAGATCCGCCGCCTGAAAACAAATCCACAACGCACCCGTTCACGATCATCTTCACGAAATCGACGTGCTGGTAACAACAGCGTTTGTTGGTACCATCGTAAGTATGCTGACGATGCAGAACAGTGCCGCAGTCCGTGCAGTTACCAGTCGACAAAAAACTAAGTTACCGCCCACCCACTATTAACGAGGTGGGCGGCAAACAGTTAAGCCACCGTCTTCGCATTTTCGATAGAACGTCGCATATTCGATTCCTCATCGACACCGGGTCGGATGTGTCCATTATTCCGGCAACCTGTAAAGAAAAATGTCATGGCCCTTCTTCCTTTCAGCTGCACGCTGCAAATGGATCTTCAATCAATTCATACGGAAACCGTTTTGTCACTACGGACCTTGGACTGCGCCGTCGTTTTGCATGGAACTTTCTAATCGCCGATGTGACCACTGCCATAATCGGCGCCGACTTTCTAGCCTATTTTGGAATCCTTGTGGACCTCGGCAGCCAACGACTAATCGACGGAAAAACCAAGCTCCATTCTACTGGTGGACTCGCAAAAGCGGTGGTACACGGTGTGACGACAGTTGATATCAGTCATCCTTTTCGTGATCTGTTGATTGAGTACCGCGAAATAACTACACCACCTACCATGCGAACCAAAATTCAACACAACGTGACGCACCACATCCAGACCAAGGGACCTCCGGTCGCATCCAAACCTCGTAGAATGGCTCCGGACAAACTACAAGCAGCGAAAAAGGAATTCGAGATGATGATGGAGATCGGAATCTGCCGACCGTCAAAAAGTTGCTGGGCTAGTCCCTTGCACTGTGTCCCCAAGAAAAACGGAGAATGGCGCTTTGTGGGGGACTACCGAAGCCTAAATCGTGTCACCATTCCTGATCGGTACCCTGTTCCTCACATTCACGACCTTCTAAACAATTTCCTGGGAAAAAAGGTCTTCACCACTCTTGATATGGTTCGAGCATACTACAACGTACCGGTAGAGGAAAGTGACATACCCAAAACGGCCGTAATAACCCCGTTTGGGTTATTCGAATTTACGAGGATGCAGTTCGGGCTATGCAATGCAAGCCAATCCTTCCAACGTTTCATGCATAGCATTTTCGGTGATTTGAATTTTGTTATTGTTTTCGTCGACGATATTTGCATTGCGTCCGCGTCTGAAGAGGAGCATCAGCGACACGTCAGGATCGTTTTTGATCGTCTGAGAAAAAATGGACTTGTTTTGAATCTCACCAAATGCAAGTTCGCACAAACGGAAGTGGATTTCTTAGGGTACCGTGTAAACGAAGAAGGTGTCAAACCACAATCAGAAAGGGTAAATGCTGTTGTCGTATATCCGCAACCCAGCACTGTCAAGGAACTGAGACGTTTCTTGGCACTCGTTAATGGTTACAAACGTTTCCTTCCTGGTGCCGCAGAAATACAAAAAGTGTTACAGGATATGATTCATGGAAATCGCAAAAACGATACTCGAAAGCTGGAATGGAACCCTACTACAGAAGCAGCGTTTACGAAATGCAAGCAAAGTTTGGCGGAGGCAACATTGTTACATTACCCGAACGCTTCAAAACCGTTAGCTCTAATGATTGACGCCTCGGATTTAGCAGCAGGAGCAGTTCTACAGCAATACTCGAGCGGCGGTTGGCAACCGCTGGGATTTTTCTCCCAAAAATTTTCCGCTTCCCAGCGAAAGTATTCCGTGTTTGGTCGGGAGCTAACAGCAATGAAGCTCGCCGTTAAATATTTTCGACACTTGATTGAAGGTAAGAATTTTACAATTTTCACCGACCACCGTCCTCTTACCTACGCTCTCGATTCTAACTCTACACACTTGCCACACGAAGAACGATATCTGCAGTACATATCCAGCTTCACAAGGTCGATAAGGCACATCAGCGGTAAAGACAACTTTGTTGCTGATGCCCTGTCTAGAGTGAACGCGATTGGTACACCCTCGGCAATAAATTTCAACAATATCGCTGTAGACCAAACAAAAGATCCTGAATTGCAAAAACTTCTAACGAGCAAAACTTCTTCCCTTCGATTGGAACTCAAGAGTACCGGTTATTCATCTAAGCAAATCTATTGTGACGTTTCAGCTCACGGGCCACCACGGCCGTTCATTCCAAAGAAACATCGTTTGATCATCATGCATACCATCCACGATCTGTCCCATCCTGGCATTCGTGCCACTCGAAAGCTCGTTTCTACCAAATTCGTGTGGCCATCAATAAATCGAGATATTGCCCATTTCGTTAGATCATGCGATCGATGTCAGCGTTCCAAAATTAACCGTCATACTCATGCACCGCTGGGAGAATTTGGTTTACCTAGAGGACGATTCAGCCACGTACACATCGACCTGGTTGGACCTCTACCACCATCCAAGGGACATCGGTATCTACTAACAATGGTGGACAGATTCAGCCGTTGGCCTGAAGCAGTACCATTGCCGGACATGCTTGCGGAAACTGTTGCAAACGCATTCTGCAACACATGGGTATCTCGCTTTGGCGTTCCGGAAACTATAAGCTCTGACCAAGGCAGGCAATTTGAATCGCAACTTTTTCTGGAACTGACTAAATGGCTCGGGACTGTCCGAACGCGCACCACTGCCTACCACCCACAAGCAAACGGGCTGGTAGAACGTTTTCATCGTACCTTGAAATCCGCAGTGATGTGTGTTGATCCGTTGCACTGGAGTGAAAAACTACCATTAATTTTGCTTGGATTGCGCTCTGCCATTCGGGATGATTCGAACTGTTCCGTAGCTGAAATGATTTATGGTCAACCTCTTCGTATTCCAGGCGAGTTCTTCGAGCATTCGGCAGTTGACGATGACGACCCATCTAATTTTATTAAATCACTCCGTAGTGTCGTGGAAAACATTAAGCCAATTGAAAGTGCGCATCACTCAAAGCAGCGTGTGTTTCTACCCAACGACCTCAAGACGTGCAAAGGAGTTTTCGTCAGAGTTGATACTGTGAAAAGACCACTGCAACATCCTTATGAAGGTCCTTTCGAGGTGATTGAACGGGGAGACAAATATATGATAATACTAATGAAAGGAAAGGAGCAAAGGATATCCATCGATAGATTGAAGCCAGCGTATTCCTGTAACCAGCAGCTCGAGTCGTCTTCGGAAACAAGAACCAAAGTTACGCCTTCGGGTCATCGGGTCCGATTCTTGGCATAACTGGTGGGGGGTAGTGTGGTGGCAGCACTGCCACCGTATTGAGAGAGAGAGAGAGAGAGAGAGAGAAAGTGAAGAAAGAGAGATTCTGTATTCATTCGTTACTGCGCAATAAAAAGACCAGTTGTTTTTCCTTGTCCGTAAACGTCGCGTTTATTATTTCGTCTCGCTGTCCTCTGTCGTCCTAAGTGACCCGGAACATACGAAATTCCCACATTTCGAAGCAATTGAGACATTATTAATCAATGTATAGTTGTTCACTTTCGCGTAATTTCCTTAACTTTTAAGAAATCCTGTCTTCACTGGCTAAGCTGAACATTTTCTACACGATCTTTGAATTTTCTAAATTTGGCTTAATTGAACCTATAAACCGAGTTATGCAGCCAATATGCACAGAAAATAGTCACACGTTATAAATTGACTTTTCACATAGGCAAAACAACAATGATTTAACAAGAAAACCGTAGACCCAATGTTAGAAACATATTTTTTTCTATGTTCCCAACTATGGTCTGTCTGGGGCTGACGAAACATTTGTTGAGTTTTCAGTGGAAGCTTCAGCTTCGACTGAGCTGTGGTTTGAATTGCGTTCCTCTGGTTTGAAACACATAATGGTATGGTGCCTAGCCTTACATTTCCGACAACTGTATTTCGACGAACATTCTCTGGCGATATGACCTCTCTTCAGACAGTTACGGCAAAGGAAATGGCCGCGCAGAAAAGATTCCTTCTTAGAACTCGGCATCTTCAGGAAAACTGGGCATACGTGTAAACCATGTGTTTCGGAGCAGGATAGACATTTTCCGTTATTGGACTGAACTGCATTGTGACTGACTCGTTGGAAGGCTGGCCTCCTTTTCTCCAATGACGTAGTGTCATGTTTCACCTCAGATTTAGCTGACAAAGATTCCAATATTTGAATTCGACGTTGAAGGAAGTCGAGTAAATCCTTAACGGTTAGCAACGCCTGCACTTGCCTTTTCATCAAAATTTTACTGTTGTTATAACGCTTTAGTAACGTATCCCACGCAATCTGATAATTTGCCGCTGTGATCTTTAGGGGATCAAGAAGGGCCTTTGCTTCTCCGCTCATACATCCCTTAAGATAATGGAACTTTTCAACAGGAGGTAGATCAGTCTTGTGGTGAATCAGAGAAGTGTAGATATCCCTGAAACTCAACCACTCATCTACATTTCCATCGAAGCACTGCAGTTTTATTTGAGGGAGACGAACATGATCCACTACACCATCCAACGAAGCATCGTCCCCTCTTTGATTCTGAAAGTTAACACCATGTATCATCCTAACCTTTTCAAAACAAAACCCATGGGCTGAGAAAAAAGTGATTTGAGGCGTTGTTGTTCCTCCTCAAATACCGCTTCATCCCCAAAATTACAATAGGGTTTAAATTACAACGTATTTTGTTTTTTCAAGGCGCCCTATTCATCCAGACGGGGAAAGCGGAGATTGCACAGTGGGCCAGGAGACGAAATTAGCAAGACAAAACCTCTAGCGCTTTGAGCATGCATTTTATCAAGATGATTGCTTCAGCATTGTTGCTCAGTTTTATCTGCGCCACAATTTGGTAATAAAAATTAGTTCCAATTTTCACCGCAAGGGCGGCGCTGCGATACTAACTTTTTTATTTCGCCTTCTAGCGGTTTGATGTCTTCGGCAAAGTTGTAGAGCATAAAATAATAAGAAAGTTTGCCGAAGACATCAAAGTTCTATGTCTACAAATAACAAAGTTACGATTAGTTTTGTAAAATTTAACTGAAATTTGCGTTTTTTCTACTAATTTTCATATTTTCGTCAAATATATTATTTTTGATACCGTTTATGTGTTGAACCTTATCATTCGCGTATGTTTTGGAAGAGTTCGTATAGTTTTGGGACATAACAAGCGAAATATTAGCCAAAACTTTGAAAAATATCATGAATTTCAAAATTAATTTTCTCAAAAAATTGCAAGTTGTTGCAAAAAATTACTCATGTTTCAGAAAGTACCATATGTGACCTTTCAATTCTGAAATTATGCCCGATACATATTTTGATATATTTGAGATATCGTATTTTAAACTTTTGATGATTTTAGCCCGAACTCAATGCTATAATTGATTGCTTTTTGCGTATACATACATATGCATTCCATTGTACAAAATCTGATATGTTTTCATGTCAACATGTCAAATGGAATTATTTTTTCACCTCGAATATCTTTATTTTTAATCTGTAAAAGATAGTGTGCTATAAAAGTCAATTGAAAATAAGTATTCCTCTGCACTTGTATTCGTGTGTCGACGAATACGATTGATCGCTGACACACATACTTGTTTACTTCACTGTCAAAACCAAGGGGTCATCATCGAAGCAAATGTTGAAGCATGAGCCTGTGCACGCTGCCATAATTCTATTGCCTTTTTGATATTACTGTTAGCCGTGTTTTGGTGTTGCCTCACTCATTTCCACGAGAATATTGAAAACGTGCCTCACAGTAATTTTTTCTATGTCCATGAGTGCACGGATGTTGATGAAATATCAAAGCAACCACGACTTTCCCCATTACATTTGAATACGCCTCAAAACTTCAAATCTCAAACGTCAAATGTCATAATAATTGTGTAGTTATCAACCGTTTGGAAGCGCTGGTTTACCCTTTTGGTTCTTTCGGCAGATTACTTCTAGTTTGTGGTTGGTGCCTTCTACAGATCACTATGGCTCAAGGTAGGTTATTTTAATTAATCCAGTAGGAATTCATTCAAGTAATTTTATTATTAGCGTGCAGTATTCGCGTACGAGAAATAGTAGAATTATTCCTACAGAATCTTCCACTTGGTGATGTGGCATCGTATGTGAAGAAGAAAATAACATGTCCTGATAATAAAATGTTTTCTGATTCCGTTCAAAACTCACTACGTTTGCTACTATCAAATATTGAATCACGATACGCAAAGTGCCACCGCATAAAGAGTTTGTTTTTCCTGAAACATTCAAAATGGCTGGATTCAAACTTTAAAATTTTGAATAATATTCCGAAGAAAAATGTTGGTGGAAGGAAGAAAATATCTTTTGGTGCAGAAACCCCTAGGACCAGGCTCCGTAAAACCAAAGATTTGCGAGAAAAACACACCACAGCAGAATTGGTTTCAGCCACGGTAACGGCATTAAGGACTGATGGATATCGTTCCGTTGCTTGGGTTGTCGAGCACCTATTTGCATTTCCTGAGAAAGCTTCCCGTTTCAAAAAACTTGCTCTATCTGTTGAACCAGAGATGAAACGTTTTACAGTCGACGATGCATTGAGGTTTTTATGTGAAAACGATCTAACAAAACAACAGTACCAAAACATAAGGAACATGACGCTAAAAAAAGGATATGACATTTATCCAGCATACAATGACATCCGCGATAATAAAAGTACTTGTTATCCACGTGGTAAGCACAAATTCATTTAATTATGTTCTTGTCTAAACAGCTTCCAATAGATCGATAATTCTTTCAAGTTTTGGATTTTGTGGTGGTTTTGAGTCGCTTTTTTAATAATTCTAAATTATTTCAAAATTACTTTAACTCTCCAATTGAAAAAAAAAATATTTCCTCAAAAGTTTCGAAATTATTTTTAATAAAACCAAAAAATTTAAAAATTGGAACAATTCCCAATTGATTGGAAGCTGTTTCATGGCGGAATGTGAGCTGTATCAAAGTTTATTTGCAAACTATATTGGGCACGCAAATGATAATAACCTTTACAATAAAGTTTTAAAAGTTTGCATGTTTGAACGTATTTCAGATATTTCCATTCGGCCATCATGCGCAGAAGTTCCTCTTCAAAATCTTGTTGACCATACGGTAGAGCGTCTCTTCATGACACTGAATAAATATATTGAACCGTACATTCATGAACAGGGAAATTTATGTGTTATTTTAAAATGGGGATTGGATGGTTCAAGCAACCACTCACGGTATAAAATGACATTTTTTGAAGAAGTTGGCGATGATGTTATATCATGTAATGACTCGCATATTTTTTTGATTTGCCTGGTTCCTTTGCGAATATATTTCAACGCAGTCTCCGGCGAACGACAAGAAGTTTGGAGCAACAACAGTCCATCATCCATCAATTTGTGCCGCCCCATCAAAATGGTTTTTCAAAAAGAAACTGCTGATCTTATCAAACGAGAAGTGGAGAGTATGATGTTACAAATACAAAATTTGAAAGCAACCACATTGACGATAAATAGGATTTCTGTAGATGTTTCTTCTGAGTTAATTTTGAGTATGGTCGATGGCAAAGTTATTAACAGCTTCACAGGAACAAGTTCCCAGGCGTGCAATCTTTGCGGAGCATCAGGCAAAAAACTCAGTAATCCCATCGAAGCCCAAATATGTGACGATCGCAATAAAATTGAAACCATTCCTGTTTTGCATGCTTACATAAGAAGTATGGAGCTTCTGCTTAATGTTTCGTACAGAATCCCACTCAAAAAATGGCGTATAAATAAAGGAAACGAAACCTTTCTTGAACGGCAACGTGCAATTAGAGAAGAATTTAAGAAGATTGGGCTGAGAATAAGTGAACCTTTGCCATCCGGAGGTAACTGCATTTTTCTTCTTTATCGGGAAGTAGATCCCTTTATCTTTATTTTTTCATCAGGTAACACAAATGATGGCAACACTGCTAGAAGATTCTTTCAAGATCCAGAAACAACGGCAAGAATTACAGGACTTGAGGTGGACATCGTTCGTCGAGTCGCTACACTTCTTTGCGCGCTATCATCGAAATTAGAAATCGACGTCAAATCATTCGAAACCTATGCAGAAGAAACTAGAAAGTTATATGTCCATTATTATGATTATTATCCCCTTTCGCCTTCAGTTCACAGGATCTTGGTACATGGATCTGAAATAATAAGTCATTGCGAAATTCCTATTGGACTATTGTCGGAAGAAGCACAAGAGCGTCGGAACAAATCGATCAGAAAATTTCGGGAGCACCATTCTCGACAATTCAGTCGCCTGGCGAACATCGAAGATGTATTTAGAAGACTTTTGCTAACCTCTGACCCCGTGATGACACTCACAAAACAGTTTCCTCAAACCGATAAAAATCAATTTCCAGAATCCGTACAAAACCTGTTGAAATAATAGTAAATATAAAATAAAAAATAGTTGCTAGATCAAAAATATTAATTATAATTAATCCAGATATCTCAAATATATCAAAATATGTATCGGGCATAATTTCAGAATTGAAAGGTCACATATGGTACTTTCTGAAACATGAGTAATTTTTTGCAACAACTTGCAATTTTTTGAGAAAATTAATTTTGAAATTCATGATATTTTTCAAAGTTTTGGCTAATATTTCGCTTGTTATGTCCCAAAACTATACGAACTCTTCCAAAACATACGCGAATGATAAGGTTCAACACATAAACGGTATCAAAAATAATATATTTGACGAAAATATGAAAATTAGTAGAAAAAACGCAAATTTCAGTTAAATTTTACAAAACTAATCGTAACTTTGTTATTTGTAGACATAGAACTTTGATGTCTTCGGCAAACTTTCTTATTATTTTATGCTCTACAACTTTGCCGAAGACATCAAACCGCTAGAAGGCGAAATAAAAAAGTTAGTATCGCAGCGCCGCCCTTGCGGTGAAAATTGGAACTAATTTTTATTACCAAATTGTGGCGCAGATAAAACTGAGCAACAATGCTGAAGCAATCATCTTGATAAAATGCATGCTCAAAGCGCTAGAGGTTTTGTCTTGCTAATTTCGTCTCCTGGCCCAGTGTGCAAATGGGTAGATAGGCCACACGGAGAAGTCAGTTTTCAAATGACTCAGTTTCTGTCAGGTCACGGCTGCTTCAAAAAGTACCTGCACAGGTTCGGACATGGCAGATCGCCGCTCTGCCCTGAGTGCAGAGACGTACAGGAAACACCGGAAGATGTCATTTTTGAGTGTTCACGTTTTGATACGGAGCGCAGAGAAATGAAGAGGTGGCGGTGAAGACGTCAATGTGGACAACGTCGTATACGGGATGTGTAGTGAAGAAAGCATATGGAACGCGGTGAACACAGTAGAGGTGAAAATAATGTGGTTCCTCCAACGGAAATGGAGAGAACAACAAACAAGCGACCGACAAGACAATTCGCGTCGGGTGTCATAGTCTTGTTCGAAGCGCTACGAAGCGACAGGTTTAACTGGAATTGTAGGACTGACTTTGGCATCTAACCGATCGAAAATAAGGTACCGGTTTCGGGAGAATCTCCACCGTTGGGGAAGATCTCCATCGGGGTAGACTAAGTCCACCGCCGGGGACCTGATTGAGTAGATCGTGAAGTAGCACCGGCCAATGATTACCGGGGCGCCTGTGAACTGGAAGTTACCCTCCACCCAGAATCGCCAGGAATGCATCGTTTACGGAAGATCCTCCACAGCCGGGGAACTCTTCGCCGGAGTAGGGTAAATCCGCTGCCGGGGACTATCCGCGTGGGACGCGATAAGCTGGAGGGCTCAATGGCTCACGGTCGGCTTCAGGAGAAGTTCCTTCATCGGGAAATTGTTGAACGATGTAAGGAAAACTACTAACATGACGGGTTGCTAAGTGGTGACAAAAAGCAATACAACTTACTGGAGCCAATGGACTTAGCATGCTGGTTTGAGCCATGATAAATCTGGAAGTTAAGTGACTTTAAGGCAGGTCGCCGAAGGGTGAATAGGAAAAGTAGTAACTAGCTACTACTAGGAGCCAAAGCGCTTAGCATGAAGTGGTGCACACAGCACATAACAGCTCTCTTTCGAAGCAATACCGTAAGGTGGTGCCGGTGGGGAACAGTCTGCGGACATGCAGACATTGCAAATGGAATATGTTGTTATCATTTTGTATTATAACATCTCTTCACAATATTTTGTATGGTATTTTCAGCTTGGCATTTATGCATCTTTGTAAGCTTCAGCCCACCTTGATTAGATGTTCCATTTATTTCAGAAATCATCAAACGAGGCTCTCCGATGACTCAAATTGCAACCTTTTAAATGTAACTAAAACGGCATAAAGAAAACTTTTCAGAACTTGTCTTATGTAGAATAATCTTTTGTTTCAAAAAACAATGTCTTTTTATTGAAATTTTATCTTTGTTGATTGGATTGATATTTTTTGTTTTTTAGCTTTTCCAAGACTATTGAGATATTGATGCATACCTAAATATCTTATATATTTTGTAAATAACAAAGGGTAAAGGGGGAATACAGGGTGCCAGATGAAGTGTAGGCTGAATGAGGGATTTGTGGTTATCTGGCCCAAATCATGCATGACAATTATACCTTCCTTGATAGAAATCGTCAGATTGAGGTCAGCGAAGGGCGAGATATTTTCCGAAATATTAGGGTTTTAGGGTTTGCTAACCATATTTTTAACAAACCACCAGTCGGAAATCCTGTATTGCTTACTGTACATGTCCTGTAATAAGAGCGTTTTGTTGGCAGGAGATTCTCTATCTTTTCCGTGGGTTTCGTGTAAAAGCTTCTGCTTACGGGTCCACATCCCCGGTTTAGACCCTTCGTACAACAGAACAGTGAGGAATACAGGTATGTACCGTTTGATCTTGCCATTGGGAAGAACTGTTTGCCATAGTTAGTCCTGCACTGGTGGTGGCTTCCTATCACATCACATCACATCACATTATCAGAGGAGTTCGGAAGCTGGTGAAAATGTAGTTGATGGCCAAATAGAGGCGAAAATGTGACACGGGGAAAGCGGTCGATGGACGCATCAGCTCATACCGGATCTCATATCTGGATGAAAAAGAAGAATGGAGAGGTCAACTTCTACCTAACGCAGTTTCTGTCTGGCCATGGTTGCTTCAGGCAATACTTGCATTGATTCAGACACGTAGCATCACCGTTCTGTTTGGAGTGCGTAAACGTCCAAGAGACACAGGCGCACGTGGTCTTTGACTGCCCACGATTCGGATCTTGCAAAGTGAGATGCGTGGTAGATAGGGTAAGGGGATGTAATGTTAGCCTAGCTCCTTCATTCGGCCATGTACCAAATATGTCATTCATTCAGCGATAATCAACAAAATCATGTTACTATCATGATGACCGATTTAATTCGAAGCAATTCAGACATTATAAATTAATTTACTGTTGTTCACTTCCGTGTTAAACAGAATTTTCAGTTCATATTTACAGAAAATAGTCATACGTTATAACTAACTGTTCACAAAGATAAAACAACAATGATTTAACAAGAAAACTGTGGATCCAATGTTAGGGACATATTTTTTTGTTTGTTTCCAACTATGGCCTGTTGTCTGGATAACTTAGTAAAAATGTTGTTATTGGTTAAATTTTCAATGCAAATGTATGAGTTTCGGTTGTATGTTTTCCAAATGGCTCATCTAAACACAAACCAAAGGAACAAAACTTGTGCAGAGTGAATTATTATGTTTTCACTATCGAACATCCAATAAATCATATGTGAAAATCTCTTAAGTGTTTCAAAGCAGTTTTAATTTGGTTTGTTTTGTGAAATTTTATGTTGGGTAAAGCGAAAATAGCTGGCAATGCCTTAAATAATAAAATCAAGAAGGAAAACTGTAAGAAGACTGCATTTAATAAAAAATCGATCGAATGGGACGAAGTTGCATCCATGAATAGACCCAATTTGTTGCTTATAGACCGACATTACATCCATATCCCTCGAAAGTTTCTGGCTTTATAAAATAAGTTGTATAGCTTTTTGTGATACATACTATCAAACATCTTACTAAACGTATTCAAGCAAATGTATAACTAGCTAAATATCGCTTATAGCTCAAATATTTTATGAGTTATAAATAAAAAATGTAATCGATCTTTTCAAAATGTTCTAGTGAAAGATGTTATGACCACTTCACCTTCAAAAGACCTATTGGCTGTCATGAAACCAGCATACGGCCAAATGGTCACAGATGTCAAGCTTCACTGTGATATCGTGGATGGTTTTAGTTGTTCTGCTTTGTTCGATTCTCTGCTCTTCTGGTTCATTTAGCAGTAAATAATATCTTAGAAAAAGTTTTAGTGTTGCGGGAAATTTTGTTTGATATAAACATATCCAACACAAATTGAGATTTGTACAGCGTACCATACTCCAAGCCATATGCGCATTTAATTTTATGGTGAATATTGGCACGATAAGAGCCGAAAATTAATGCGCCTTGGTACTTATGGGAATTCACAACAACAAAAACAAAATTAAAACTAATATAATTGATAAATTAATCATGAATTTCCTGAAACTTCATGTAATTCAATAAGCTTATCTAAAAGAATGCTGAAATTGGTATCCGATCTATTTGCATAACATTTAGAATTTGGTGCATTTTTTTTCACATTTCAACTATTTCTTATATTTCAATTTGGCGATTGAAAAAAAATGCGATTTAAAATGCGTTTTCAACAGACAATAATAAGATAATATGAATGAGTCCTGGGTCCTCTCCCTTAGCTCAGTAGGTAAAGGCGCAGCTAAAGCAACACCATGTTGGAGGTGGCTGGGTTCGATTCCCGGTCTGGTCTAGTCCCATGAGGTAATGCCATAGGGTAGTCCAGGGGGGTTGGGGGTGTTCTGATGTTGAAACAAGGCTACGGGTTTTAGTGGGATCAGAAGTCGGCCTATTCTCAAGGTCGACCCTGACCACTCGCTGACACAGTGCACGATGACCAAGTAAAGGCCTCTGTGTTGGATTGGTCTATGAGGATTTTCCGGAACCTTTTAAAAATAAAGCACACACACACACAAGCA
>JAHHFK020002170.1:0-183912 GCA_024533555.2 Aedes koreicus
GAAGTCCGACAACTTCCCATATGGCCTCGGATTTGAAGCAATTTAGTATTATGGGCGATTATTCCTTCTTGCAATCATAAGCAATTCTTTCAAATTTAAAAACTTCTATGGAAAAATTTTCCTGTTAAATATCATGAGCAGTTGTTTCAAATATCTATACTTTTAATAAACAATCATGTATTGTTGTAGATTTATCAAACGGTTTCTCGTAATAAGACGTAAAGCGATTCCTAGCATACAGAAACAAATAAATGAATTATCAGCCACTGAATTTCTCTCTCTCTCTCTCTCTCTCTCTCTCTCTCTCTCTCTCTCTCTATCTTTCTTTTTTTCTTTCGTTCTTACTTTCTTGCTTTCTTGCTTTCTTTGTTTCTTGCTCTCTTTCATTCTATCTTTCTATCTTTCTTCCTTTCTTTCATTCTGTTGTCGTTTTTTTAAAGGGGACGTGTTTCTCTCTGCTTAGCATCCAACCGTTCGACAACAACTTTTTTTTTGTGAGTCCCTGTACATTTTCAAGACTTTGAAAGCATATGCTGAGCCTAGGCAAATCAGGTCTCGTTGGAAGGCCATTTCCCGATTTTCAAAAACAGGACTGGGATTAGTTTGGCGCTTCCGAAATACCTTGGTTATCTTATCAATTATCCAACTCTGAACGCTGAATCAAACAGCTTCCGATCATTCTTTTTCCAAATATAAAGCACCATTTAGAAAGACCCCACGCAATTTGGGACACATTTCCTTAACCGACGTCTAACCTATCTTGGATCATGGTTCTCTGTGTAATTACAGCTGATTTGGTAACAACGGAGTAGCAAACTCGAACCCCAAGCAACATAAAACTGTCATAATTGGTTGCAGCGACTTAATTGTGCCTTAAATAAGTCACACTGAAGTTACTTTTACTGATTTGCAACAAGCGTACAGCTAGGGACGGTCAATCATGCTTATGCTCATGCTCATTCACGGAATAGCAACCACGAACATTCCGGTCGTCTTAGTTCAAGCTCAAGGTACTTTATTCTTCAACTATCAACAAATTTATATTCCAGTTCAAAACATTTCGCGAGCAATTTTCAATCGAGCTGATTCGTTGCAATCTTAAATTCAAATCCATCTTATGTTCAATTTACAAATCCCCCTTTTTTCAAACTGCTGATACGGTGAATGACAAATATGCTCCATTCTTCATCAGGTTCAGTTTCCAAATCCGATTTATCTCCGCTTGGTACGTGACAATTCGATGAGTTTCATCTTTCTATACCCGCCCAATCGAGCACTACTCCGCTCATGGACTGTGAAAGTGGCAGCGCAGATGCAATTCGAGGCCGATCCGTCGATACTCAAATATATATCTGCATGCACAACAACATCCGCCTTCCCGTTGCCAACTAGAATCGAAAGCAACGTTCCAGACGGGGAGGAACATTTATTTAACTCACAATCCTGTCCGCCTGGCACCATCCTCCCCGCATCGCTCGAATACATTGTTTACGCTGTTCCATAACCTTTCCCGCAGCGCACTTACTGTTTACTTGCTGTTCACTACCAGTTCGAAGGGTAAATATACACAATCTAGTTGTGCCAATATTTTCACCGAATTTCCCACCACCCCTCGCCATCGCGTCGAACAAATTGCACTCTCAATCGAGGGCTATGAGCATAACTCAAAAAATATTATTGCAATGGAGTGCTCTTTCCAACTATTCGTTTTTTTTAAAAAAAAGCGGGAATCCTTTCCAGCGACCCTTCGCAATATGGTATGTTTTTCAGGCAGTGCCATAAATTATACAAATATGTATGCAAATTGAGATATGCGCTTCATATTTATTACAACAGCATCAAGCAGCCGGCTACGTGATGGTGAATTTTTAAAATCATCAATGCAACAGGGCAGCAATGTATTACGTTTATTAAGGGCTGAAGGGGGGGTGACAGTGAGGAGTGAGGGAATTGATCTCGATGTTAACATGTTGTAGTTGAGCTTAACGTTAAGAGAAGGTTGCAACTGTTTAGTTATTCCTGTTTAATTTTAATTGAGGTAATATATCATCTGAAGAAAGATTGTTTCCACTGCAAAGACACCTATGCCGTAGGCTGCCAAAGTTTCGTTTCTGTTGAGATCCTGAAATACTGTCCACTGTAGAGAAAATTCAGCTTAATAGACATAACGTAAAACAACCAAAAAGAAAAAAATCAAAGCGATAAATAGGGGTAGAATCGATTTAGGAATTGAAAATAACAAAAGAAAAATTCAAACAATCATAACTTTATTTAAACTATCGAGAATTAAATTATTTTCCAGCAATAAATAAACTTAGATTTGCAATAAAACTACTAATAATATCCATAAGAGATCGAAATCTTCCACGGTAGGTCTCAAATGTTTGTAAAAAAAATATCACAAAAAGCAATTGAAAAATGTAAATTTTAATAGCACCCTGCAGAAAGTTTCCCCTATTAAATTTAAAATTAACATAAAAAGATCATTAAAAGCAAATAATATAAGGTGCTATTCAGTAATTTAGTTAAGTAATGAAACTACAGATAATTTTTATTAAAGAATAAGAAAAGTTTTCATAGTAGAAAAAAAAATGCATTGAAGCAATCAAAACATCAAAAATTTCCGTTTGAAATAACTCAATTTTTTTTTTATAAAAGTATCAAAGCAAGCAATAGATAAAAGAAAAATTTCAACGAAAGAAGGTATAGTAACACTTTCCAGAAATATATTTAAAAAATCCAAGAATAAATCATGAAATTCAATACGAAAACAAGTTGAGAAAGCAATAAAAACAAATCAAACAATTTTTCATATTTCTTAAGAGCTTTCAATAAAAGCAAAATAGAAATTTCCATTAAACAAATTAAAAGATTCCACCAACGTATCACAAAAAAACAATCGATGAATCCATTTTAAAATAAAAATTGTCCATATTTTTTTTATAAATTTCTTTTATTCAATCGTAAAAACAATAGGAAAATAAATCAAAGTAGCAATAACATAATAAATAGAGCAATGAAAAATTTAAAATTGCACTTAAAAATATAAAAATAAACAGAAAATTAAAAATATCTATTGAAAACATCCAAAATTTTCCGAAAAAGTATCAAACAACAAGAATAAAGAAAATTTTATTTTCCATGGAGAAATTATATAGTTATGTACATTACCGATCATCAACGTCAAGAACACCGGATGCGACATCCCTGACGTAGCAAAATAAATGGACACATGACATTTCTGATGCAACAAGCAGACAACCGGCATTCCTGTCGCAGTAAGTGAATAACTGGCATCTACCAAGACTTGAAGTTAGCAAAACGGCAACATCGATAACCTCGTCAACGGGCATCGCAAGCAACGTAGTAGCAACACAGACGATAAAGACGACGACAACAGTGGAACGGGCTCAACAACTCCTGACACAGCAGTAGCCCTGTCCATCGACGAGTACGGAACTTACATTAATTTTTAGGGTAATTTTATTTAATTTTAGAAGTGATCAGATCTAAAGAGAGAAGTGATCGTACTTAATGTAATATATTCAGTCAAATTAAAAAATCTTAAATTCAAGGTGCCTTTAAAAAGTTCATCAGAAAGAAAGCACGTACGTATATATTTCATAAATATATTTAAAAATTCTTTGAATAAATCATACTAAATAACAAGAAAACATAAAAGAAAGCAGTATAACAATTTAGCAAGCAAAGAAACACGAAATCAAAAATTGAAATACAAATAAAACAATTGCATTTTAAAAAGTCTTAAATTTTCAATAAAAGATTCAAAAAAAAAAAAAACAATAGATGAATGTTAATTTTTCATGTAATATACACAACAATTACAGAAATACTTTAAAAAAAATCCATAACTATATCATAAAATTTAATATTAGGAATTCTAAACAAGCATGAAATAAGGCTATTAGAGCAATTATTAATAAAAAGCAAATTTTCAGAAGAAAACAAACTACAAGAAGAAAACAAAAACACTTGTTTCAATATTAAACGAAAACTTTCTTTAATTTAATGAAACATACATTTAAATTATGAAAATAATTCAATTTAAAAAATCCGGAGTTTTCACAAAAGTATTACTAAAATGAACAGAAAAATGATAAATTTCGTTGAAGCAGGCTAAAAGTTTTCTGGACTGAATTCAAAATTTCCATAAATAAATTATCGAAAGCAATAAGGAAAGAAATTAAGGATAAATAAAATGAATAAATCAATAATTTAAAAAAATAATAAGTTATTTCAAAAACGAAATCATAGTGATTGAGATATAACTGTCCATAGCAAAATCAAAACTAGTCAATAATTAGATATGTCCATTTTAAAAAAATCTTTTCAAATACCCCAAACCAATTTTCTTAAACCAATAGCAAAATGGAAATATTTCAAGGATGCAGCAGAAAAATTCCATTAATAAAAAATACAAAAACCATTAATAAATTGGAAAACGCAATTTAAAAATAATTATAGAAGATATAAATAAATTGAATAAATCAATGAATAAATAATTTTCGTAAGGATAAAAAAATTAAAGAAAACTTTCCATATACAAATCAAAAGAACAATAAAAAAATTAAAACTTCTTCCAAAAACATAAGAAATTCACAATTTCTTACAATGACCATAAAGAAGCATTGGAAAATTGGAAATTTTCCATAGAACAAGCCAAAATTTTCCATAAATTCATTTTTCTTATTTAGAATTTAAAATCGATAGTAACTTTTTTATAAATAAATCAGAAAAATAATTAGAAAAACAAACAATATGATAATTAGAAAATTACACTGCGCTTTAAAAAATATATATCTACATTAAAGAATAAGTTTCCATCCTGAAAAATTAATAAAATAAATTAAAATGAAACAAACAAAAACGTCGAATATTAACCGAATATTTCCACAAAACAAAACCGAAAGATCCACAGAACAAAAAAAGGAATAGAAGAATCACAAAAAGCAATAAGAGAAGGCCCAATAATTAAATAAAGCAGTAAAGCCTGTTCATAAACCACGTACACTCAGTTTGGAAAATCTCAGACGCCCCTCCCCCCTTGTAGACTTTTCTTTATAATTTTTTTGAAATGTTGTATCGAGCGTATGCTTTGGTCAGATCTCCCCTCCCCCCAGAAAAATCTACGTGGTTTCTGAATATTCCCTAAGGAGGGAGGGGTTTTTTTTTAAAACTTGACCTTCATTACAAAAAAATTTTGAAGGTCCATACAAATAACGTGACAAAGGGAGGGTGGAGGCGGTCAGAAAAGTTACTTTTCTGCGTGACATAATACATGGATGTTCCCTAGTAAGAATCGCTAAGAACAAGACGAAATTTTCCATGGAACAAGCAAACATTTCCCATAAACAAATAAAACTTCGCCATAAATAATTCGCAAATAACAATAAGATTTTATACAGAGTTTTTGTTCTCAGTTAGAAAACACCCATGATGAAGAAAAAAAGATCCCTAGGTTAAAATGATAACTTTCTTTAGTAACATAAAAAATGCAATTAAAAGAATGAAAAAGTACCATATAAAAATATTTGAAATTTTTTATGTTAGTATCGTAAAAAGCAAAAGGAAATTGGAAATTTTCCATGCAAAATATCTTTAATTCTCTTTAAATAAATAAAAAAAAATCATAAATCAATTGTTAAACAATGAGAAAATAATTTCAGACAACATAAAATCATTTCATGAAGCAATAAAATAGTAAAAATATTCCATATAAAACAAAAGTTTCCATAATTTAAAGAAAACTCTCCGTCAGAAAATCAAAAATGCTATTAAAAAATCAAAAATATGCCATTTGTAAAATTCTAAATAGGTCATTAAACCAGCACAAGTAATAGCATGCTGAAAATATTCCAAGGAGAAAGCTGAAATCATAGCTGAAAGTATTTAAAAATTCCTATATACAATACATTATAAAAATCAAGAAAAAAAAAGATAAACATTAAATTCATGCAATGAAATTCAAAAACAAGAAATGAAATCTGCATTAAACATTCAAAATTCAAAGAAAACGTTGCATTAAAAATCAAAAACTCACAAAGCAATCATAAAATTTCATATATAGAAATTCAAAACTTTCCTTTGAGATTTCACAAAAAGCAATTCCAAAATAATATATGTGCATGGTTTATAGCTAACAAGCTTATACGTAATGCAAAGCAAAGTTATTTTGCTTCTCGTCTCGACTTGAAAATGCCGAAAAAATTATGGAGAAATCTTAAAACGCTTGGAATTGGTCGAACGATGCCTGGAACAGCAAATAATTTCACTGCTGATCAGATAAACTGCACCTTCAGTAATAATTTTACTAGAAGTAAAATTTCATGATCAGGTTCCATGGGTTCAAAAATTCTTAAAAGCAATTTGTCCTCTTTTGATTGAACCTTTAACACATTTATTCAATACTATTGTCACGACAAGTGTTTTTCCGGATGCAAGAAATCAAAAATTATTCCAATTAAGAAAAAATCTAGTTTAAACACGTTAGAAAACTTGCGGCCGATCAGCATTCTTTGTGCTTTATCTAAAGTATTTGAGAAGATTGTTAAAATGAACATTTGCGATTACATAAACAGAAATTATCTTTTAAACCAGTTCCAGTCTGGCTATCGTAAAAAACACAGTACTAAAACGGCTATGCTGAAGATAATTGACGATATTGGTCTAGTACTTGACAGGGGCCGCCCAGTTGTTCTCATCCTACTGGATTTTTCAAAAGCATTTGACACTGTGTCACATGAAATGTTATGCCATAAACTGAGATCAAATTTTGGGTTTTCCGTTCATGCTTCAAATTTGATTAGGTCTTATTTAAGCGAGCGAACACAGGCTGTTTTCAGAGATGGAGTGCTATCTCGATTTCTTCTTGTATCATCTGGTGTTCCCCAGGGCTCTATTCTGGGGCCAATTTTATTTTCTTTGTATATCAATGACCTCCCTGAAATTAAAAAAAAATTGCAAAATTCATCTTTTTGCTGATGATGTCCAACTATACTTTGATTGCGCAGGTAACTCTGTTGCTGAAATCTCTCAGAAAATTAATGATGATCTGAGGAGGGTCTTAGATTGGTCTATCAATAATATGCTTACCTTGAATTTTAGGAAAACTAATGCTATTTTTATATCTAATGGTTCTTTTCAAGATTCTTTAAAACCATCACTGCTTTTTGACAATGATATTGTTGAATTTGTCGATAATGCCACAAGTTTGGGTATTCGCATCCAATCCAACTTCGGATGGGATAAATGTGGCAAAATTTATGTTTGCTTACGTTTGCTTTACATTACTTCATCATTGCTGAGAACAGATATAAAGATAAAGTTATTCAAAAGTCTGATTTTTCCCTATTTTTTGGCATGTGATTTTATACTTGATGGTGTATCCGTTCTTACTTTTAATAAATTAAAGGTTGCACTAAATTTATGTGTGCGTTATGTATTTAATCTGAAAAAGTTTTCAAGTGTTTCTCACCTGCAGCATCATCTTCTAATAGGATGTCCTTTGGAGAACTTTAGCAAGTTGCGTTGTTGTTTATTCTTGCATAGCCTCTTTAATACGAAGCAACCTGGTTATCTACACAGCAAATTACAAACAATGCAAAGCAATCATTTTTCGTGCGAGGTGTAGCTCACTGGATTTTTTTACCCAATAGTCTAACTAATGTCGATTCATACACAGCATTTAAGAGGGGATGTACAGAGCATTTTAATTAAGTAGTTTTGTTTTTGTTTTTTTTACTCAATTAGTTTATAATCGTAATATAAATAAATAAATAACAATAATAAATAATAAATTTTGCAAACATAAAATCACATGTAAAATGTTTTAATCATCCATAAATGCAATCAAAAAAGTAATAAGATAAGCAATCAAATAAATAAATAACGCAGCTTGAAAATATCAAAAACAACACAAACAATTTCAATGTTGTTAGCTTCTAAATTTCCTTAAGAAAATCAAATTGTCAATTTTTTTCCATACAAAAAAACTTAAATTTACATTAATAAATACATAATTTAAAATAATGAAAATGGCAACTGAAATAATAACAGAAGCAAAAAAAACTTATATAAGGCAAAAAAATTGAAAAATATCCAACAAAAAAATCAAACTTTACAATATTAAGTGGCATTTTCAATCAAAACGTTTGATGATACAAAAAAAAACAATTCCATAATAAATGTATCCAATATTTTTTAAAAAAGATCAAAATATACAAAAGTAAATTTCCATGGAAAATGCTTGAATTTTGCATAAATAAATTATAAAGTAAATAAATCATAAATAGCTTTTTAGAAGCAAACCTAGGTTATAATAATAATATAAAAAATAAAAATAAAAGAATGACAACTTCAATAAAAAAAATTTCCCTAATGAAAAGATATTTTCCCATAAAAGAAATGAAAATGCTATGAAAAAACAAAAAATTTGATTTGAAAATTTTCAAAATTTTGAATCAATTGAAAACAAAATTCAATATTTTTATGGGAACAATAAACATTGAAATATAAAAAAGAGAAGCTTCAATGTTCAAAAAAAAAAACAATTCTTAACTTAAAAGGATTGATATAATTAAGTAAATCAATTAAAAGCGAACGAAAATTTCCGCAATTGAAAGAAAATTTTCCATGAAAAATCGAAATGCAAATCCAAGTGCTTAAATTTTTGCATACAATAAACATAAATTTCCATGCAAAAATCATGAAACACAATGATGTAAAAGATACAGTAGCAGTGATATAAATAAATTGAGCTAAATTGGAACGTTGGAAATTCCCAAAACGGCATTAAATTTACCAAAATAACAAGTTGCTTAACTTTCCAATAGAAAATCAAAAATGCAATAGAAAACTCAAAATAATACGTAAAGATATCATAAAAAGAAATAGCAAAATGAGAATTTTTAATGGAAAATGCATAAATTTCCATAGATTAGAATGAAATTTCAACAAATAACTTAAAGAAAGCAATATGAAAAAAAAATAGAAATATTAAATTCAGCAAAACATCAAGAAACCAAATTTCAAAATTAAAAAAAAAAACAAGAACTTTACTGAAAAAAAAACACAATACGTTAAGTTAGAAACAAAATCAACAATTTCTATTCGAAAAAAACAAACTTTTCCATACTTGGACACATGGTTAATTTTCATGAAACGAGCAAAACGTTCCAAAAAATAATTTAAAATTTCCTAAAATAATTCGGAAACAGCAAACGGCAAAATTAAAAAAAGCGATATTACACCAAAAGTTATCAATATAAAATAGAAAAAATTCCATAAAAATGCAAATGATTCCCTTAATATCAAAAATATAGTTAAAAATTCAAATAAAATGGTCAATGGTTATTTTTCATGAGCCATGGAACAAGAATAATTAAATTCCATAAATTCCGGTTTCCATAAACAAATCATAAAATGCAAAACGGAAAAAAAATCAAGAAGCAAAATAATCAACTTGGGTAATACAAATAGAAATATTATTAAAAAAAAATTGATAATCAAAATCCAAGTTACAATTGGAAATCAAAAATTTCCCTTTATATATCACAAAAAGCAGTAAAACATGATAATTTTTCACGAGCAAGCAAAAAAATTCAATAAATATATTATTAAAATCATAAAAAGTAACATGGAATAAATATAAAAGCAAAATATTTCAATTATGCAATAAAAAAACGAAATAATTTTCGAAAAAATTTTTTTTTGCAAAATACAAATTGCAATTAAAAATCAAAAATATCCATTTAAAAATCTAAAGAAGTAATAAAAAAATGGGAATTTCCCTTGATCAAGCAAAAAGTTCCCATCAATAGATCATAAGATCAATAAGAAAAACATTCGAGGAACGATGAAATAATTAAATAAAGCAAAAGAAAATAAAAAAATCCATAAAACAAAAAAAAACTTCCAATATAAAAAATCAAAATGCAATCGAAAAGTCAAAAAAATAATATTAAAAAAAAAACACGGAACACGTAAGATTTTTGCATAAATATATTTAAAACATCCGTGCATAAATCATGAAAAGCAATAAAAAAAAAGAAGCAATATAATAAGTGAATTCAGCATTGAAAAATTGAAAATTTCCATAAAAAAATACAAATTCTTCTCATTAAAAAATAAAAATGCAGCAACAAGGGCAAAAATTTGCATATAAAAATAACTTCATTTATTCAAAAATGTATAACAGACAGCAATTGAAAAATGAAAAAAAAACATTCATAAACGAATAATAAGTTT
Source organism: Aedes koreicus (assembly GCA_024533555.2). NCBI lineage: Eukaryota > Metazoa > Arthropoda > Insecta > Diptera > Culicidae > Aedes > Aedes koreicus. Next base: position 10,267 of record JAHHFK020002170.1, read on the forward strand.
CCATAGACGAAACATAAAAGGTCATTACAGAAGTACAAATATAATCAAATAAAGCCAAAAAATATTTGAAAATTTTTGTTATAAGTTTCAAAATAATAGAAAAACTTTCAGTATAAAAATCAATAATGCAATTCAGAAATCCAAAAGTTCCATTAAAAAATGACCAAAAATATCCATTAAAACAGAATAACAGAAAACAATAGCAAACGTTTTCCATAGAAAAATCCTTAACTTTGTTTATATCAATAAAAAACATTCCTCAAGTTAATCATAAAAAGCAATAAGAAATAAATTAAGGAAGCAATGAAACAAAAAAAATTGGAGAATTTCCATGAAAAAAAAATAAAAGTTTACAAAATAATTGATAGCTTCCCATAGAAAAATCGCTAGTTCCACATCAAAATATCCTAAATTTTTCATTAAATTATAATAAAATGCAATAGCGAAAAAAAATTTCCCAAAAAATTCTCAAAAAAAAATTATCAAAAAATGAGAAATTGATGGAAGAAGCAATAGAATAATAGAAAATTATTATGAAAAAAAACATACGCTTCATAAATTGTTAGAAAGTTTTCTTCTATCTTTATCTTTGTTATAGCTTTATTTATCAAAAAGCAAAAAATCGAAAATTTCCATAGTAAAATGAAAATTTTCTATAAAAAGCTAAACATTTTCCAAACTGTAAGAAAGTATTTCTTCACGATCCGATCATAATCAAGCTGAACAAATTCCAAAACTGAAGCAATAATCAGAAAGGAAACTGCCCACCTCCCCGCAACGCCCAAATTGCAATGGATCAGAATCTGAGTAGGGTTCAATTAATTTTGTCCTTTTCTATTTATCAATCAATTTTTTTTTGTTTTCAAGTTTATCCTATTTTTGTATTGCTTATTTTTATTTTTTTGAAGCTTTGGTTTTATTTGTTTCTTATTTCTTTTGATGATTAATTTACGGACAATTTAAGCTTATTTAATGGCAATGCTCGCATTTTAAATTGTTTTTGTGTGATATTTTTGGAATTTTTTTTCTTTCAAGAAGAAGTTGGATTTTTTCATGAAAATTGTTTTTTATTCTATTTTAGGTTTGCAATTTTCCATTGAAAGGTTTGAAAATCATAAAATAATAACATTATTTATCTTATTTGTGAGTATTTTGGTTTTTTATGAGATTTTATTTTATTTGGGCATCTCTACCACCTCTTTTTATCTATTGGCAATTTTTTTTAACGTAAAATTATCCATCTCCTCATGAGTTGCTTGTATATCAGTCTTAGATAAAATACGTAGTTATAATAGATATATCTTTGCCTCTTCTTTGAATAACTGAATCTTTGTCTTGAACCAATTCCACTTTTGCTGGAAATCTTCATCTTAGGCATACATCCGTGTCAAATAGCTTTGAAAATAGTTTTATAGACGGATTTTTCCTATTCTGTATAGAATAATATGTAGCAGATAAGTAGATGTTTCCTTGATGTCAGTAACATGAATCGTGCCTTGAAAATCTACTCTGAGTGTAATCCAGCATTCTTTTTATCAGCTAAAACACCGTTGACCCAATTTCGCCAACAATTGAATCGAATCCACCATCAAACCTCGAGCGAAGACAAGTTGAGCAGCAAGTGCCAATCGTCCCATTATTCGCCGAACAGCTCTTTTCACTACAAGTCTCATCATCCTTCATTGGATTTACTGCGACCGATACTTGCAACAAGGACCAATCGTCTAAGAAAACCCCTTCTCGTAGTGGCGTTGATTTACTTGCTGTTATTGCTTTCCCAACTCCGTTTCGCCTCCCTACCCGCACCACCACAGCCAGCAAACGCTTTCGAATGACTTAAAAGAATCCCGGATTAGCATTTTCCAGCACCCAAGAGCTCAAAAGAAGCCTTCTCGCATTCTATACTGCTGCCGCTGTGTGTACCGAAGGATTATCCACTTGAACACGTGCGAGCTTTTCACTTCCAAGAGGAATGAAGCAAGGAAAAACACTTTTTCCCCTTTCAGCACCCTTCGCTGAACCTCCCCCGCCCCACATTGTTCCAGGAATCTAATTTCAAAACACATAAGCAGGACTTTGTGCCATGTCGTGCCAGTTCGTTCTTACGTACCTACCTGGTTGTTTGAACAGGGGTTTTGTCTTGTCGCTGTCCGGGCGATGGATTTCACCGACGACGACAATCCCAGTCAGAAGGGTGCCGGGAAGCTTACGAAGTATAAACTACCTACCTGAAACAGGAAAAAAAAAGAAGAAAATAAGATGAGACGCAGAGGAAATTGAAACTGAGCAGCTAAATCGAAATTAAATCTAGGTGAATTGAGCCTTGGACGCAATTGTCATGCGAAAGGCAATCACTGGCAATGGACGACGGACGACGTTTCCATGCCGTACGCAGAAGGAAAAGGTTTCACGGTTGTTCAGTTTTGCGATACCGATTTTGACAAACATACAACGCACCCCGAAAGGAATTGGGAAGATTCCAACCAGAACGGAAGGTTGATGAAGGTTGTCACACAATCATCCCAGTGGGTACTCCGTTGGTGAACATGATCTGCCATGTCATGGGCATGGTCCGGCGCACACTTGGGTGCGACCAAAATCGACATGAGCTACATAGACTGGAGGAGCACACAATGTCATGTTATCCTAATTGAATCTTACACACGAACCGAAAAGGGCAAAGCTTTGGTTAACTTGGTATAGGGTTAAGCGCGTCTTCGGCAGCGGACCAATTTCCGTCATTTTTTTTGCTATTACTTCTCCGGAACATCCAGGCGGGACTTACCGACGAAAAACTCCAGGGCGGGGATCTGCTTGGCGTCCGTTTTAATGTACGTCTCGTCGTTCATTACGATGCATTTCGGCTGTACAAGCCACTCACGGTACAACTTCGTAGCGCGGGATTTTGCCACAGTATTCTGTTTATCGGTTCAGTTAGCCGCCTTCCTTACCTTTGAGACATGGAGTCCGGCCCGCTTTATTGTCTGCTGGATGAACCAGACGGAAGAACTGACCTTCTTGGTCACGTCCCAAATCGAATGGTTCGGATTGCGCTTGAAGTAATCCCTAACCTTCCATGCGTTCGCGGGGTCGGTCGTCTTCGCTTTTCTTCCGCTGCCAGCTCACCGCTGGGTCGCCTGGGTCTCCTTGAACAATTTTACCATACGGCCGAATTGTCGATTCCCAACTGTTTCGCGATGCTCGTGTGGAAGTGGCCTGGATTTTCCACGACCACGCCCATATTTTTTTTGTCGAAGCACTTTTTGCTTGGAAGCCTTCTCAATACCACTTGACAGATTGTGACGAAATTTTGCACTTGTAAACACTACTACATGTAAATTATACTAGTTTTACCTAAAGTTACATCAATTTTACCCATGCAATAAAAAGTTATACTAAAAAGTGTTGCATATTTTTCAAGTACAATCTTTAGGTCGACTGATATCAGAAGCATCATCAAGTTCCTCCCACTCTTTCTTGGGTTTGCACGACGATAGCCTAGTAGGGTTCGATTGGACGAAACTGTGGACAATTGGGAGGATTCATGTCTTTCTCAACGAAGTCTACTCCATTTTCTTGCATCCATTGTACTGTGGTTTCGGACGCTAAATCAGGCTAAAGCTTTAGTGTAAAAAATCGATGACTTGGAACAGCAAGAACATACAGTACTGGACAGAATAAAGTACGCACCTGATGTAATTAAATTCAAATCGCTAAAGCTTTTTCGGCATTAGATATTTCAATACAGTTCATACGGATAGAATGTGATGTGATGTCCAGGAGAAGATGCTCTGAGAGAAGTTAAACAACTGATACGTCATCGGTGGGATAATCAGGGGTATGAGACTAGGGAGTCAATGTTGAGAGAAGTAAAGGAAGATACCTTCAGGTAGACGGAACGCGGGAGCACGGCCAAACAGAGTGTTCTTACACGTTTAAGGATCGGACACACGCGCCTAACACACACATTCCTGTTGAAGTAGGAGCCACCGCCCAATTGTGAATGTTGAGGTACGGTGATGAATGTCCGGCATTTAATTCTCGAATGCCGGAAATTTGTAACCGAAAGGCAGAAAAATAACATTGGGACCAGCCTATGTGACGCCCTGGGAAATACAGAGGAGCAAATAACACGATTGCTGAACTTTCTAAGGGAAACAAGACTGTTTTCCAGACTGTAGCGAAACCAGAAAATGGAAGAAGCCGAAGAAGAAAACAAGAAAAAGTGAAAGATGCCAAGTCGGATGGACAAACAGAAGTAGATGAAGAAAAACTGGAGAAGAGTAGCGAAAGAAGAAACAATGATAAAAACAAGTACGGAAAAATAAAAACTGAAGAAGAACAGTTCGTAGCAGTAGCCGTAATAACGTAACGTTATCAGCGGAAATTGAAGGAGGCACAACAGAAACAGCAAAATAAGAAAGTGAAATAGAAGAAGACAACGTGAATGAGAGAAACGTAACACACTCGAAGAAGAAGAAAAGCGAAGCGGATAAAGTGGACGAATAGAAGTCGAAAAAGAAAAACGGAATAGCACAAAAAGCACAAGAAGTTGAAGACGTAGAGAAACAGAAGAAAAGAAATGGAAGAAGATAAGCAGAAGAAGAAAAGTGGAAGGAGAAAAAGAAGGGTAATGGAATCAGCGGGAGAAGAAAACTGAAGCGGATGGAGGAAAAAATGAAAAGCAGAGGAGCAGAGGCACAACGGAAGACGGAATACAGTTGAAGGAAGCAAAATCAAAAAGTGAAATAGTAGAAGACAACCTGAATGAGAGAAATTTAACACAACTGAGGAAGAAGAAAAGCGAAGCGGACAAAGTTGACAAATAGAAGTCGAAGAAGAGAAACGGAAGAGCAGAAGCACAAGAATTTGAAGACGTAGAGAAACAGAAGAAAAAAAATGGAAGAAGATAAGCAAAAGAAGAAAAGTGGAAGGAGAAAAATCAAAAAAGAAGGAAAAATAGCAGAGATAAGAAAACTAGAGCAAACACAAGAAGCAGGAAAAATTAAAGCAAACCAACGGAGGAATAGCAGGAGAAGAAGATAAGTTGATGAATAAGAGTTGAGAAGGACGGAATGAAGTGGAGTGGGAAACGAATTATTGGATTAATATTGAACATGAAATAGAGTAACGAAATCAGAATTGCGTAAGACACGAATGCACCCTTCTGGTGTAGAGTTTCGTTAATAATAAATACAAACAAAGAAAGTATTTTTAATATATAAAATTTATTCCACATCATTACATATTTATATTGCATATATTTTTAAAAGTTTGATGAAACGCCAGCATGAGTCACTTTTCAGTTAAACAAAATAAAGTACCCATTACTACAACCACAACTGTGCATCTTGGCGTACAGCGTGCGAATGCTTTCCTACCCCTCAAACCGCATAGGAACGTCAAAAAAAAACTTGTTTGTTGTTAATGTATCATATCAAGTGCGTTTCAATCAGATAAGATGGGAAAAACCAAATTTCTCTAGAAATCCGCAAGATCACCACTAAAAACCGTCAAGAGGGCCTGTCAAACAGAGAAATCGCTCGGAAATATGAATTAAGTGAGGCAGGAGAGCGAAAAATATGCAAGAAGTACGAGGCAGAGCAGGTAGAGGAAGGAAACGGAAGACAACAATCAATGATGATCGCCGAATTGACCGCGAAGTGACTAAACACCCGTCGATCACCAGCCGTGTAATCAAGGAAAACGTTAACTTGAACATATCCGATCGAACTGTGCGCAGAAGACTACAGGGTGTTTCACAATAGGTGTCACTAAAAAAAATGGGATTACTGCAAAACAAATCAACTAAATAATAGCATTAATTTTGCATTTGAAAGATACATGTTATAGAAATAAACCATATTTATTCAATTCGAATTTCTCGCCCTGTTCCTTGATAACTTTGCGCAAAACGCTTTGCTAACCCATCGTAGCTGGCACGCTCGATTTCCTGAGGAATTTGGTCCCAAATATCAACCGAATATTTCTTGAATCGATCTAAAGTAAGCCCTTTCGTAGGGCCTATATGTTGAAGCATAAAACCCCAAACAAAGTAGTCAAGTGGGTTGAGATCCGGTGAAGATGCAGGCCATTCTTCACTTGTGATGAAATCGGGCAAACGCTTGTGTCTTCTTTGCCTTGTGAGCTGGAGCTGAGTCCTGTTGGAAACAATATGGTGTATTCCCATACAGCGTTGAACCATAAGGAGGAAGGTGGTTCTTCAAAACCTGCTTAATGTAATATTCAGTGTTGATTTTAACATAAGGTTCTATGAAAAGAAGAGGAAGTTTTCCTTTTCGTGAAACGGCGCCCCATACCATGATTTTCGATACATTCTGATAGCGTTCTACAGCTAGTTTATCTCTTGGAATGTTGGCAAGACTTTTGCCATACAACCGATCATTTTGTTGATTATGTCACCGTGCCGAATCAAAAGTTTTCTACTTCTTTGGACCGTGGCTTGCTTTTGACGCTCCGTCAACCCGTGAACCTGTTGTTTCTGTACGGCTTGCATTCCAGATCATGTCTGAGGAGCCTGTTCATTGAAGCAGGGACATTTGAAATTGTTTGCTCAATTTACGGCCAGATACGGCCGGATTACGTCTTACTCGCTCCCTCACACACTTGCTCTTTTTCTTCGTTCTGGCAGTTCGTCTGGCCCCTCCATTGTGTTGAATATGGTCATTTCCAGTTTCCTTGAACCATTTCAAGGTACGAAAAACAAGGCTATTGAAAATCTGACACGGTCTAAGCTTTTGCAAATGTAATTTTAAACTTGCTCCCGTATGGCTTCCATGGTAGCTGATAAATAAAAACAAACGGAATCGCTTATTTATCTTCAGCGATAAGCTGTCAAAAGAATACACTCAAAACGGGTATCTGAAGGAGTCGGCACGTAAAGCTGGTTTGCAGAATAAGTTTACTTTTAAACAAGATAACGACCCCGAGCACACCGCCCACAAAACCACTGCCTACTTCCGTGCTTCACGTATCAATCACGTATCATCAGCCCGGAGTTGAATCCTATCGAAAATTTGTGGTCTATTATGGATCAAAACGTTGACAAAGGAGACGTGACCAACCGTGACAAACTATATTTAAAGGGTAAACATAGTGAATATTAATTCACTATGTTTACCCTTTAAATCAAAATTATACAGTAGTATTGTCTCACTGACATATCAATATGAAGAAACATTAAAGACAGGCAATTTTTAACGATAGGCCGAATTCTAGATCCATAGACCTACATTAAAGCACTTTCCCCTACATATGTAACTGTAATTTTCGTCCAAAGATATCGAAATGTTGCTAATATTACAAATTTTGGAAGTATGGAAGGTGCGTACTTTATTTTGTCCAGTACTGTATTACCTGCCATACGAAAACCTTCTGACCAAAGATTTCTACCTCAAACGACTTTTTGGAGATGTTCACATCTTTGTCGATGACCTTGATGAAACAATTGCGGTCCCAAAAATGTTCTGGAGCCCTCTTTCATATTTATATGTTTCATTATCGATCCAAACGCAGGCAGACGGGCGTTGCAAAAGTCGGCAGCAGTGCCTCACAATTTCAGCATCAATCGACAAAATCGAAGCGACGAAGAAACAATTGACTTAGACCAAGTTGCCTCGCAACGAACTAGCAACAGAATCAACGTCACATACAGAGCTCCTCACTGCATGTTTTCGATTCGTTCGTGTCTCATTCGAGTCTCAACGGTGGGTACGAACGAAAGTGTGATTGACATGATCATTTTCATTTGCATCATGTTAATGATAGAGCTTTCAGTAATTTGTTTACTAAAACAGAAAATATTTGTATATACCATTTTTTTCATATGAAAACACGTATGTTAGTTTTAATTTTCATTTAATTGCATAATTATTTAAGAAACTAAATCGAGGAAGCAACAAAATGAAAATAAACCAAATTAAAAGGGCAGGGGCAGTGTCAATGATCACCACGGAAAGGGTTAAGGCTGCTTCAACTCGCGCATTGCAAGCCTTTGCGTTGGAAGGGGGAGAAACGCATGTTGTTCGTTCTAACTGGATTTCATTTTCATAGTCGTTTCAAACTGAAAAGTCACTGTGGCGTTATCGAAAAAATGCGCTGTACAATGTGCGTGAAAGAAAGAAATAATCGGGTTAATTTTGGAGTTTCAAAAATGCATGGCTCCGATCGGTTGTATAACTTCCTGGCTCTGGTTTTCGCCCTAGATGTTTGCTCAGCACTTTGTTTGCTATTTTCTTGAAGATTTATTAGTTATTGTACTTCTTGATTCTTTGCACTATTCCGACGGAGGTACCAGCCTTTTTGGCCAAATCACGAATCGACATCGGTCTGCTCCTTCCGATCCAATTTTGGGTCAGTTGGACCTGGTTTTCTTCCTGGCTTCCTTGGCAGTTCATCGAACGAGTAGTACTTGCCGAACTTGTTGGGATAGATTTTATGCTATCGTGATGAATTCCAAAACGTTTCGCTATTTCGTTTATCGAGACATTCTTCTCACCAAACCACGGAGAACGCATCATAAGCGTTGCCAATTTATTTTCGATACAATCCTTATCAGGCAACTAGCGGTCGCCTCACAAATTGAGTTTCATTAGATTCTAAAGGGTGTATTCGATAAAAATGGCACACACATATATACTCATCAAAATTAAACTGATTATCGGATTTTCTTGAAATTTTCAGGGAATGAAGAACTACTAATGAGTTTTGATTTACAACATTTGTTTTATTCAATTTCGTCTCCCATCCCGAATGCCCGCACCTTCCTTTTCACTCCACCCATCAAATTTGTACAACCGATTTTCCCAGTGTTTTTGTTGTTTTTACCCAAATTTTCTTCAATTCTAGCTCTGTTTTTATAGTTTTGGGATGTTTGCGAAGTTCCGTTTTCATAATTGCCCAGAACTTTTCAATTGGACGAAGTTCCGGTGAATTTGGTGGGTTCATATCCTTTGGCACAAAATTGACTCCGTTGGCTCGGTACCACTCCAATACGTTTCGAGCGTAGTGGCAGGATGCTAGATCAGGCCAAAACAGAGTTGATCCTTTGTGTTTCTTAATGAATGGCAAGAGACGCTTCTTAAGGCACTCTTCCGTGTAAATCGCACCGTTTATTGTTCCGGAAGTGATGAAGGGAGCACTTATTTCACCACATCCGCAAATCGCCTGCCAGATTAGAAACTTCTTTGCAAATTTCGATAGTTTCTTCTTTCGAACATCCTCCGGAACATCGAACTTCGACTTGGCAACGAAATATTCTTGCCCAGGAAGTTGACGGAAGTCGGCCTTGACGTATGTTTCGTCATCCATCACGATGCAACCGGATTTGGTGAGCAGCTTCGTGTAAAGTTTCCGGGCGCGGGTTTTCGCAGTGATGTTTTGTTTTTCATTCCGGTTTGGGACTTTTTGCACTTTGTAAACATGTAACCCAGCACGCTTCATGGTTTTCTGCACAAAACCGACTGACACCTTAGACTTTTTAGCGACATCTCGAATTGACATGTTTGGACGGTTCTTGAATTGTTGTACGACTTTCCTGGCAATTTTACTGTACATTGGACCACTTTTACGACCACTCCCTTCCTTCCTTGCTTCGGGCATTCAGACGCTCTTTGAAGGTTCTTATTACACGAGACACAGTTGTATTTGCAATTCCAAGCCTTTTAGCAATCCACCGGTGGGACGCCCCTGGATTTTGATTGTGAGTGCACAAAATTTTCTCACGGACAATTTCTTGTTTCGACGACATGACTGGAACTACTGAATGTATAACTATGAAACTTGGCAGATGTAAATAATACACTATGGATAAGATCTACTCAAATTTCTAGGTTTTTTACTCATACGATTCAAAAGTTACAGAAGATTTTCTGTGTGCCATTTTTATCGAATACACCCTTTGGTATGATAATGACCTCAGCTGGTTTAGTTTTAGAAAAAAAATCAGTTTGGACAAGAATATGTTTATTTTTATATTTTAAAAATTTACATTTTTAGTGACTCATGCCAATCTTTTTTTTTGTATTTTGTCATTATGCGATTAAATATATACATTTGAAAAAAGAAATCGGTAAAAATGTTTGGCTCATTTCAAGAGACATATCTCTTTGAAAAAGCATACTAGGTCAATTTTGGAAATTTAAGTATGCAAAGTGGTTTTCTGTCTTTATGTCCAGAAAGCTTCATTGAAATCAGAGAGGGTGCTGCCAACATTTGTTCAAGTTGGCGCAAGATGTGCCAGCAGCAGATTTTTTTTTTTTAATTTCAGCAAACAAAAATGGTTTTTTGTTGTTGAAATCGTTGGGATTAAGTGGACTGAGCTGTTCTTCCAATCGAAAATTCTTCATTCATAGTCTCAACGACGTGTTTATTAAATCAAATCTCAAAATAGCGGCATGGTAAATGTTTTCTAAAACGACAAAATGTGCTGTAGCGAGTATGTTTCGATCCAGGTGACAATACCCTGAAGCCGCACATAATATTTGAACTGCATCAATATTCCGAGGGCAGTAACGATGACGATCACCCCTTGGACCAATATCGACAGGTTGATGTACAGTTGATGATATATCAGCATTTATTAGTTCGTTTTATGAATCAATTATTAGTAGTTCAGAAAAGTAATAGTGCAGGTGTTTAAAAAAAAACTCCCATCAAAATAGCCACATCCTAACTCATACAAATATACCTGTTTTAATATTTAAATATAGCATGTGTGTTAGCTTTAATTTGACAGGAGTGGGCCCTTTCCGTCTTTAGCTATGCTTGAATGCCGTATGTAAGATTAAACTGCTTTGTACCATGAACGTAAAGCGTAATATAATGCAAAATTTATGTACAGTGACCGACAAAAAAAAAAGATGCATCGAGCCGTATATTAATTAGGCCTGGATATGTTTACAAATCCGTATCAATGACAACTTTATTACTCGAAATCTGCCGTGAAACGCATATCAGTCCCATCTTTGCTTGATTTCCTATTCATATGGGACTGATATGCGTTTCACGGCGGTAATGGACATGATTGGGTATCATTCATAAGGTTTAGTGTAAAAGTTTGAATATACACATTCATTTTAGCCAACTTCTCGTGAAAAGTAAGATACGCTTGTGTTTACGATATGTCAATAAAAAAGTTCCACTAGAGGGAAAACTAATTCCCGTGTACATCCAATTGACTTACCCCTTGTTAAGCATGCTTTTGACATTCCTTCGTTTACATCAATCACAAATAATTGCTTCAGTTGTGAGAAGTAAGCGATTTGTGCTCAAGTGACGAGTTTTTTTATGAATCGATCATTGAAGGAAGGAAAATAACACTTCATGTTCGAAATCTTATCTAGCGTGATTGCTTAAAAAACGAATCTCAGCGCAAAGTAACCAAAAACTGAGGCGTATGCCGTGATGCAGTTCTAAACATTGTGTTGAAATACCGAAAGCTTGGAAGTGTCCCAGATCAAACTGGATGAGGACGTAATCTCAAGTACGATCACTGAGATGACACTAGAATCATCCGGAAAATTAAGAAGAATCCGTTTGATACCCCATTCGTGCACTGAGAGAAAAGTTAGGCCATTTTGCTCGGAGACGGAAACGTAAGGTGAATAAGAAGAAGCGATTGCGGTTTGCAAAAAAACATATTAATATGCCACTGGAGTTCTGGAAACGGGTTGTTTGTTCAGACGAATCAAAATTTGTGCTGTTCAACAGAAAACACGACTGTGAGTTTGGCGGAAAAGCGATGAACGATAAACATCTCCAAGCGACCTTGAAGCCCAGTGGTGGACACATCATGGTCTGGGGCTGTTTCACATGGTTTAAAGTGAGTATCACGCCAAGCCGTCATTGATCACTTATCATTGGTATTATGACGGCAGATTAGTATATAGATAATTCGAGCGAGAATATGGAAGAATCTTTGCTGAAAATGGGTCTGGAAGATAATTACTTTTTCCAGCAAGGTAACGACCCAAGGCATTAAACCCTTGGATATTGTTTTTCGGAAACATGTATTGAAATACCCTAATCTTTCAAAAATATGCGTTTTTCCTCAACAATAATATAAGCATCAGATCTTATTTTTTGCATTCGCTGTATGATAACAGTATGTCACCTTCTTGGAATGTTTGCACATAGATTTCCACGGCATTCAAAGACCTTACAAAACGAAAATCAAGCGAGCTTTTATCCGCTGGCATAGTTGAAAAGGTTGGCTCCGAAATAGTTGGATCATTTTATTCGTCCTTGCTTGTTGTCCCATCACATTCGATTGGTGGTTGACCTTCGAGGTCAAATCGATGCATTAATCGTATGCCGTTCAAGATGCCCACGTTCGAATCTGCACTGAGGAATCTCCATAAGGCGCAGTGGTTCTCAACACTTGACTTGTTCAGTGCCTTATTCCATGTGCAGTTGAACAAAGACTTCCGTCTTCTTACGATTTTTTCTCTGGAGAAGGAATGTACCGATATTGTTGTCTTCCGTTCGTGTGTAATACTCCAGATGTATTTTAGGAGATATCACCATCCATAGTACTGATTATCTTGACGACATCTTGGTTTCAGGAAAAGCTAAAGAAGAGCACGATAAAGACCTAGCAAAAGCCATGGCTTGCTTAGCAAATCATAATAATCAGAGTAACGCGTTTGGGTCAAGTTTGGGTAAAAAGGTTATTAGGATTCACTGTCTTAATTCGTGGAGGGAAGATTGAGACAAGATTGCAGCCATTTAAGGTCTCAGAAGTCCTTAAGCTATTCCTGATGTCAAAGGATTCTTAGAACTAATTAATTACAAAGAATGATTTATTCACAATCGAGCAGATAAAACCTACAGGCCTCACGATTTGGCCAAATCGGATCGTTTCTTTTGGAATCAAGATCTTGAGAAAGAGATAGAGTAAGTACCTCAAAAAGGTTGCATGGAAAGTTACAATCACCATGGGTTACTTCAACATAGATGATCGTACGGAGTCATCATATACGTAGATGTCGTCCCTTATGGATTGGTTGCAGATCTGATGCAATTGGATAAGAATTCAAATCCAAGAGTAATCGCTTGTGCATCAAAAACGCTTTCGACAACGGAGCAAAAATATCAACAATCACAGCGTGAAACTCGGTTTTCAATGTACTTAGTGAGTTTGAACTTCTCGATAGAAACAAATGACGAATCCAAGCAATTTACGTCGTATTTCAGGTGAACATAATGTGACTGATGACCTTTTAAGGCACATACTGATGACGTGACTGATGACCTTTTAAGGATCAAACTTCCAACCCATTTTATGACACGAGTGGAAAACATTTGTTGTACATTTTGAAAGCTGGCTTCAAATTTCATGCAACGATATTTTAGAACAAGCTCAATACGATGAGAAATTTCAAGTAAGAATTGCGATTGGAACAAGTTATTGGGAGACTACTTCGCACAGAGTCGAAAGTTAGGCGAAATAATTAAACATGTTCAATTCGCTGATCCTCAAAAATAATCAAATATTTTTTCCTATTTTTTTACAAAAACAATTCGTTTGGGTTGCTTATTTTCATTTATTGAAAAAATTATTGAAATCTATATAATAAAAATGAGTTGGGGTTTCCTTTGTCACGATTTAACTCGCGAGCGGAAGGACCGATGGGCGTGAAATTTTGTATGCAGAGATTTTTAGGGCCGGAGAATAATCTTATGATGGTTTGAGACCCCTCTCTTCACTGGAAAGGGGGGCTCTCATACAAATGAAACACAAATTTCTACACAACTCGAGAACTAATCAAGCAAAAGAAACCCAAATTTAGCATATGTGAGTTTTTGAAGGCAAAAAATGTTTTTATGGTAGTATGAGACCCCTCCCCCCTCTAGAAAGGGAGGCTCCCATACAAATGAAACACATATTTCTGTATAACTCGAGAACTGATCAGGCAAAGAAACCCAAATTTAGCATGCGGAAGTTTTTGGAGGCAAGACATGTTTTTATGGTAGTTTGAGACCCCTCCCCTCTATATAAAGGGAGGCTCCCATACAAATTAAACACATATTTCTGTATAACTCGAGAACTGATCAAGCAAAGAAACCCAAATTTAGCATGCGGAAGTTTTTGAAGGCAAAAAATGTTTTTATGGTAGTTTGAGACCCCTCCCCACTCTATAAAGGGAGGCTCCCATACAAATGAAACACATATTTCTGTATAACTCGAGAACTGATCAAGCAAAGAAACCCAAATTTAGCATGCGGAAGTTTTTGGAGGCAAGACATGTTTTTATGGTAGTTTGAGACCCCTCCCCTCTCTATAAAGGGAGGCTCCCATACAAATGAAACATAAGTTTCTGCATAACTCTAGAACTAATCAAGTTAATGGAACCAAATTTGGCAGGTAGAGGTTTTTGAAGGCAAGAAATGTTTCTAAAATAACTCAAGACCCCTCCGCCCTCTGTAAGAGGGGGGCTCTCATGCTAATGAAACACAAATTTGTGCATAACTCGAGAACCAATCAAGCATATGGAACCTAATTTGGCATGTGGAGGTTTTTGGAGGAGAGAAATGTTTCCATAGAAGTTTGAGACTCCTACGTCATCTGGAAGGGGGAGGGAGGGGGGGGGGTTCATACAAATGCAACACAAATTTCTGAATAACTAGAGAATTAATCAAGCAAATGGAACAACATTTGGCAGGTGGAGGTTTTGGAAGGCAAGAAATGTTTCTATAGCAGTTCAATACCCCTCCCCATTTTGAAGGGGAGGGGGGCTCCCCCTACAAATAAAAAGCAAATTTCTGCATGACTCGAGAACTAATCAAGTAAATGAAACCACTTTTAGCATATGGAGGTTTTTGGAGGCTAGATTTCTGTATACATAAAAATGAATTTCTGTCTGTCAGACCCTTATAGACACGGAAAGTTCTGAACCGACCAACGTGAGAATGTATATGAAGGGGTTTTTGGGGCTGGGGAAGGTTCTTATGATTGTTTGAGACCCCTTCTCTCTCAGGAAGGGGCGCTCTCATACAAATGAGACAAAAATTTCATCATAACCCGAGACCTAATCAAGCAAATCGAATCAAATTTGGCATGTGGGGGGTTTTGAAGTCAAGAATGTTTCTATGGTAGTTCAAGACCTCTCCCTTTCTGAGGGAGGGGGGGGGGGGGTCTTCAAACAAATGAAACTCACATTTTTATTATAATCGATGAGCCCAGTGTGATGGTTCGAGAACTAATTAAGCAAATGGAACCAAATTTGGCATGTGGAGGGTTTTGAAGTCAATGATTGTATGGTGGTTTGAGAAACCACCCCCCTCTTGAAGGGAGGGCTCCCATACAAATGAAACACAAATTTCAACCAAAGATGAGAATTATCCAGGTTATTTAAACACAAACCGTGTATTTCTCGGGTAAGAAGCATGTTTTGATAGAAGTTTGAACCCCTGCTTATTCAAGAAAAAAAAACTCATTTCGAAAAAAAAAACCATAAACGTGACAGTTATATTAAATTTTCCTTCATTTAGTTGCAAGCGTAGCAGCGCACGCACCGGGTTCAGCTAGTTTTCTAATAAACTTTAATTTTATATCACCAGAATCACAGCCGAATAAATCACAAATCACCGTTTTAAATGTTAGAAATTCTGAAATGACCTTGAGCAAAACGACCTGTTCTATTTAGTAACTCCTTAGTGACTACTGATATTCAAATTGGTGTAATGAGTTACGAAAAACAACCAGGAGTTACCGAAATTGGTAACCCTGCAAAAGCAGTTTAAATGCGTCCCTTAATTATTCTTTCTGCAATAAAAATAAACAGACAACGCTTATAGGTATGTAAACAACATGCTTTAGTGTGAAATCGTAATGGGAGACCATTATTCCCCATAGAGTGGATAATTTTACCCCCAACTTTTCAGTAATAAATTAATATTTCAGTAACATTTTCCAAGGCATATAACGGATTGTACCAATGAGCATACTTATATGAAGTGACTATTTTTGATCAATTAGGGTTTACAATGAATCAGTAGCCTAAACCATTATAAAGTCTGTATCCGCACTAATCCAGACATCAAATTTCTGTTAGTAAAACACAATTTTCAAATTATATTTCAAGTGTAGTTGTTTATTTCAGATTCATGGGATATGATTTAACACTTCACCATGTCAAATCATATTTATACGATGTTTGCATAAAATATTTGAACTTTGCACTTACGTCCATCTATGAGGGTATGTTCAGACTCTTCAGATACCCTGGTGGCAGTCTTTGTCCAAATTTGTTGGAAGTTGATTGATATGTTTAGTTACTTATTTCACTCCAGAAAGTTTCCGCTTCATCAGAGCTCTATATCTCTCGATTGGACGTAACTTTGGACAATTTGGTGGATTTGAGGTTTTTAGTACAATATTCACTTGATTTGCTTCGTACCACTCGATCACAGTCTTAGCAAAATGGCATGATGCCAGATCGGGCCAAAATATAGATTTTTCTTTGTAGTTTCGATAAAGGGTAGCAATCGCTTCGGTAAGCACTCTTACTGATTAATCTCCTTGTTGATTGTATGAAGAAAGATTTACTATTTAATTGATTTACTTTTTAATGTCCATAACAACGCATGAAAACTTCGTCAAATATTCGCAGTACAAACGTCGAACCCGCGATTTTGCTGTCCATTTGGATGTGGAACTGTTTTTACTTTTTACGATTTTAGCCCCAAACGTTCTTTTGATTGTTGTACAAAACCCGGGAGACATTTCTATTTTACGACAAAGACAGAGAGATTCGGGTGTTCCTACTATAGCCTCTTCAACTTTTGGTTCATGACAGGATTTTTTTATCACTTTTTCGTTTCCTCTCAAACGTCAAACGATCCGAAAATGATTTAAACACACAGTGAACAGTGGATTTAGTTAAATCCATTTTTTTTTGACATGTCAGCATTTGCCTTACATCCATACAAAATTCGCTCGTGCACGTGCTTTCGATTCGTCGCCATTTTGAACACTAAACATGGAATGTAAACACCAATCATAGTCTCTTTCATCAAAGTCTCCCAGCTATACCTCTGTGAAATTTTTGTCTCCTACACGCAATAATTCAAAAGTTACTGTGATTTGAAGGTGTCCGGATTAATGTGGATACAGGCCTTACACCTCGTTTTTACCTCGATAATAAGAATGAAAACATAATGCAGTACCAATGTGACTAGTCGTCTCGACCCCGAATAAGTCGATAATCGGTATCTGAAATTCTCAGTAGTTCCATCTGCTGCCTGAATATTTTAATTTCCCATCACAAAAACCAGCACGTATGTTTCTGTCTCCAAAATTTATCTCTTTTACCATTCCACCTCGACCGACACCAGGACATTTACAATTCCCAACCAATCGCTCCGCTCCGACCAATAAATTTTACGCCGCAGTAAAATAGAGAACACGAAAACAAAATACAAAAACTACTGTATCACCCCTCCACGCCGTAAAAAGCATATGTTGAAGTGGAAAACCGCAATAAACCGATTTCTGAAAAGTTTCGCAATATGGCTCTCCAAGCTCCTTTTTTTCTATTTGCTGAAATCCTCTTTTTCACATTTGTCGTTTTGTGCGCTGGAGAGAACTGACCATGTCGATCGATCGACTTCAACTTTCGAGATAGTTTCGCACGCCTTTCAAATATGCCCTGGATAATCGCAAAGCTTAGTGACATCCCATTTTTCCTGTGCAATTAAACATCCAATCTTGCTGCTGAATTATTCAACAAATACTCCTCCATAATCCGCTTGCTTTAGCCGACTCAAACGAACCATCCGTGGTCATCGCGTAATACCACCGCCAGCATCCCTGAGCTCCGTTACTGGGTCATCCACCCTTAATCGTCTTACTTGAATAAACACACATTGCCCGGACGGAGACATTCCATTCCCCCACCAGCGACCAGATTAGGAAAACCACCTGCCGGCACAAAAGCAGAGCACCAGCACCATTTGCACCGAGACGATATGTTCGTCTTCTTCCCATCCAGCTGAAAGCTTAGCCTTCATTAGCGTTCGGGGGCACCAAGGGAAAAGTTGGCCCCGGTTTGGCAATAGCATCCCACGCAAGGCCATGGCAAAATGGTTTCGGTGTCGTCCTCAGAGGGTCCTTTATTCCATATGATCGCCCTGCGCTCACTTGATTTAGGATGTCGGATTCTGGTCGTGACGCGCCACTGACTGGCCGGTCCCGGTACAGATCAGTAATTCATCAGGCTCTTTGTACGCCCGAAAAACGGCACACCAGCAAAACGAGCCGAGCTTTTCTCGGCCTACCAAAATGCCGTCGTTGTCGTTTCTCGGTTCTATTTATTTGGCCGGGGAAGCCCATCCGAGTCCAGAAGTGATAATTTCATTAAATTTACGTCTCCTCCTGACGGTTCCACTGCATGTGGATGTCAGCTTGGATGGTCCAATTTGTGGGCTGGGATTGTATTGTTTCGCATCCTTCTCTACCGAGGCGTCGACCTAACGCAGAACGTGACGTATTAATTTTCGTTGACTTTCATTAACATTTATTTCCCAAAAGGGATGATGATAGCATACATTCCAAGTAAAAATGCGTGATTGTATTGCATATGTGCGAAAAAGTGTTTGACGTAATCGTCTATTGCTTTGTGTTGTTGGTTTTAACGCCGCGTGAAAATGTTCATCCGGACCAAGGAGTATTCTTCTAAATCAACTGCTAACTCACCGTATTTGCAGGTGGCCACATTGTTAGGTCAAGTTTTGGAAAATGTCCCTCGACAATTACCTTCATCAAGAAAACAGGTGTCTGTGGAGTATGATTCATCACTTGTTTTAGAAAGCAGTTTGAAAACTTTATCGGCCTAATTAGTGCTTAAGTTCTCGCATTATGAATGCATTTACCGACTCTGGTTCATCTTTTTCGAAGGGTGCTGATTGTCTCGTTCCTTCATGAAGTTGGGCGGCAACTATTCCTAGGCTTTAGTTTCCCTGAAAGGGAAATGAAAAGCTCGATAATCTCAAAATCTGGACGCACTGCTTATTTTTTGACAGCCCTCTTAGTGGAATGTGCTCAAATGTATAAACAGCAAATTGTTTAGAAAGCTCTCCTCTTTTAGTGGTAAAAGTCTTGCACGATTCATTAAGATTTAAAAAAAAAATGGTAACAGATGGAAGCCAAAAAAAGAATAATAATGTAAGACATCTACGTGGTCAGATGCAACAATTGTGAAATCGTTGAAGTTGGCTAAATATGCTGTACACTTAAAATTAATTTGAGTTTATATTACGAAATCGAAGGTAGAGTTAACGAATCTATTCGTTGTTTTCTGCAACGAAACTAATTTTTACTTTTTATGAAGCTTCCTTCGTAATAAGTGGCACTCGCGCAACTGTCAAAATCACGAAGCATTTGTGGACATAGAAGAACATTCTTGCATTGTACGAAAACAATAACAAGAGCTACGAATATTTTGTTACAAATTAAAAAAAAAACATCTCTCTGGTGCTTGTATGCCAGACTGCCAGATCTACTATATCGACGCTAATTTTGTACGGGCGTACGGCAAATCCTGACTTGTCAATACGGGACCTTGCAAAAACATTGGATTTGCCTAAATCCACTGTTCACGATGTGCTCAAATCATTTTCAGAACGTTTGACGGTGGAGAGGAAACCGAGAAGTAAGGTTGAAGAAGTCGTAATTAATTTGGGCAATGATGATGATTGTCTGCTTCTTTTTCTTCTTCTTCCTGTCAAAATTCCTTTTTAGCCATTTCCGGTAATATATCATGACTTACATTTTTCTGAGCACGTTCACTGAGTAGAATTGTTTTTTTCTCACTTTTTAAAACACATTTTAGCAAACAATACATTATGAATTCACTTTAATCTGGTAGTTTTTAAAAACCTGGTTCGCTAACACAATACACCAACACAAACTCGCCATTTGCTTCTCAAACTAACACTATTACAAGGACCCATCACTTAATTTTTCAATAAATCATTCTGGTTGATTTCCACATTTTCACAGCTTTTAAAGTGATTCACAGCTCTCGTGCTGGATTTTTCTTCCTAAGAAAATTCACTTTTTGTTCCTTCAAGCACTTTTAAATGAGAAAACTGCTTCCGAAATTTCCAAACGAGAAACAAGCCAGGCCACTGTATTGTCAATGTAGCAGAACAGCGCAACTCGTAAAATCACTCGCGCCCCAAGTAAAAATTCACAATCCATTTGAGCGCATTGCAACTTCGAGATTCTCAACAATATAAGCCACACTTTCGACAGCACACACACTACGCTTCAAGCGAGCCAAAGAATCATCGATCATCGACAGTTGCCAGATTTATATCTTGATATTTTTAACTGATGGGTTTTGGCATGTCCAAAAACTGAGATACATCTGTAAAAAACATGTTGTTTCAGATGTTTTTCGATGTCTTATGATATATTTATTAAGTTGGAAGCAAAATATTCGCTAATTTGCTGTATAACATAATCTACCATGAGCAACAATTTTGAAAGAAATAATATTCTTCCCTGAGTTGGCAACTATGCTCGTCAGCTGATATTTTCGCTCCGCCCAGTTTCCTCCTATCAATTTGTAAACAATCTTTGCACAGACCGAGCGTAACTTTGTCAATAATTGAAATTAATTCCGGTGAGTAGTAATGCCGCAGAAAAGGAAAGCACAACGGGCGGCGTTAATTCGCGAAGCAACGAAGCGGTTTGCGCAGGAACAGTTGAGCGGGAGTGATCAGGAAGAATATTTATCGCTGGATCGATATTCGACACTCATCGACGGATCAAAGTGTTCTGTTTGTCGAAGATCCAGTGAGTAGTGATTGTTATTAAGAACGTGAAGATGAAAATGTTAAATGGAATTGTTCACCATTATCAACTGGGGAATTATTTAGCGAACAAATTTTCAAATGTTTTTCTACCGTTGAATCTGATGAGTGGAAAAATTGTTGTTATTTGAATGCAAATTTCATCTCGTCAGACTTTTCCGGTGAAACGGAATACGATCATCGACTACCGGTGATGGAATCCACCGTCGAAACGAGCCAGTATTTTAAGGATCAGTGGATTTCAGATCTCACAAATATTCCTCTGTTAGCTTTAAGCCAGTGTTATTTTAGAGATACGCAACTAGAGAATGAATTCATTCATGAATGAGTTTTAATAGTGTGGTTATCACATGCTATAAATGGGTTAACATGCTTTTAATGGATTAATGGATAAACACCCGCATAATCACAAACCATTCCTAGACTATTTATTTCCCTTATTGTTGACGACCGTTTCCGTTATTGTTACGACACTTTCCCTTATAGTTGACAACTATAAACTAACAATCTCCTATATAGTTTTAACAATATGTCAGATAATAAAAGGCCAAATACCAATATGCTGAATAGACGGTTAGGTTACCATAAAAAATGGCAATTTGCATGCACAAAATTTTTGCTGTACTCTATGCCAAAAAGTTGATATATAATCCAGACCGAGTGCAGACAATAAAAAACCTTTCTATGACAATATGATATACATCAACAATATGTGTTAATGTAGAGGTTGTATGGTGGAAACGAGATTAAACTATTCGATAACAATAACATAAAATGTGATAATATATCGTACATTCGAAATATAGTTTTGACTATATAGCAAATTGTTTTTCGTTATGCGGGCAGTTTTTAAAGCTTATCCGTCTGTCTATTCGGATCTTTTTTTTTACATAGACTACGTATTACAGCTTATAACTTAGTTAATGTTCAATAGATTTTCAAAATGTTTAAATCAATCGGTAGGAAATTTTCTCAGGTATCAAGTCCATCAAAAATTATCGTTTAACAGTTTAGTTTAGTTTAGTACTATTGAAAGAAGGGGAAAAAGGGGGAAAAAAAGGGTTTTCATGTATCTATGATATATATATATATATATATATATATATATATATATATATATATATATATATATATATATATATATATATATATATATATATATATATATATATATATATATATATATATATATATATATATATATATATATATATATATATATATATATATATATATATATATATATATATATATATATATATATATATATATATATATATATATATATATATATATATATATATATATATATATATATATATATATATATATATATATATATATATATATATATATATATATATATATATATATATATATATATATATATATATATATATATATATATATATATATATATATATATATATATATATATATATATATATATATATATATATATATATATATATATATATATATATATATATATATATATATATATATATATATATATATATATATATATATATATATATATATATATATATATATATATATATATATATATATATATATATATATATATATATATATATATATATATATATATATATATATATATATATATATATATATATATCAGTAGCAAAAAATAAGGAAATTTTGCTTCCAAAAAACGCCATGTTCAACCTTCTGTAACTTTGTCAATTATCAATATTTTTGGCTGAAATTTAAAATATAACAATAAATAAACAAGGATAAATTTTTGGTAATACCAATTTCAAAAACGTATTTTGTGAAAAATTTAGGTAGCATACTAAAAATTTCACGAAAGTCATGAAAAATATACGAAATAATGTGGTCAAAATTGAAGTCTTTTCTTCAAGTGGTTTGGACTATAGCTGGCGTCAAAACTGACGTACCAACATGAGGATTTCCCTTTTTCACACGATATTGGCCATGCTGAAATATAGGTGCAAACAAAAAGCCGAGGCGAATTGATTTTATTTTTACACTTGTTTGTTACGCGTGAATATCCCGAATAACTAGTGTACGACGAAGACTTAAAATATGGCTCACATATGAATTTTTTGAAAACTACGTATTTTATCGTTTTTAGTAGAATTCGACTCGGCTTTTTTTTTGCCCGATTTCTGGTCTATCGGGTGGGAAATACCATGTTGGTGAGTCACTTTGACGCCACTGTATCCAAACCACGTGATGAAAACAGTTCAAATTTTGTCCAAATTATGTTCTATATTTTTTTTGGCTAGAATGAAATTTTTAGTATGGTACCTAAATTTTTCACAGAAATACGGAGTTGTGAAATTGGTATGACCAAAATTGACTTTTTTCACATATGTTATGAAAACTTTAAATTTATAAATCTTTTAAACATGAAATTGTGATCACATAATCTTGATTATAGTGTTGTCAAAAGAATCAAGCTAATTAAACCAGGTGGAGGTTTTTGAGCGCAAGAAATGTTTCTATGGTGGTTTAAGACTCCTCCGCCTTATAGAAGAGCACATCCCCAGCAGGGTTGTTTCCTCAGTACATTATGGAAGATGTTTGTTCATGCAAGAAAGGGTACAACAACATTTGAAAATTTTCGATGCTTTTTTCAGACCTTTTTCTTCTTCCTTAATTTCTCAAGCTTATTGCTTTCACAATTTGCTTATAGCCTACTCACAACTTAATGCTCTAGATGCACGTTCACAGTTGTTAATTAAGAGCTTTCGATACCAACACAATTCATGAATTTGTATATTGTTTGATAAGCACAATAATACTCTATGCCCAAGAAAATCGAGAAAATTTCCAACCCGAAAGATTTTCTCAACCGGACCGTGTATGGATTCCCGCTCTTCGGCATAGTGAAGAATACAGCTGGCATAACAAATATATGCCACCGTATGCTGGGTGTGGTCCTGGAGCTTTACTGAGCCAGTTTGTTGCTGATCGCGAACAAATAAAATTAGTACAAGAAAAAAACCCTCTTCGACCGGACTTCTGGAGAAAGGCAGCCAAATCGACGTTTGAGTAAAGAGACTACGGAGAAGTAGCACTGGCTATAAACGAAACGATTTTTGATCTTGATAATGACATACCAGCAAAGATTCAAAGCTATTCTGTAAGGATTATTTCCAAATATTCATGCTGGTTCAAACACGTGAAGGCAATACTTTAATTATTTATTCTAGCTTTCCGAAGAATCTAGGAGAAAAATTAAGACGATGATAACAACGGCAGAGATGGAAGAGTTTGCCAAAGGGAGCATACTCTCATACTCAAGCTTCACAGCTGATGTGATTAATTCTACAGACAATACGTTTGAAAAAAAAATGTAATTTGATTTTACTTACATCCAAAAGAACAATCATATTGTCGGAACAGCACGTAAAGAATGTAACTGGATACGATTTTAATTTAACGAATATTTTCATTGACCAATATCATAATTTCTTTTGTTGTATACCCGATGGTTTGTATAATAGACTACTGTAATCCATGTTAAATTTTATTATTGAATTCAGCATATGTGACATGAAAACTCATTTATCGAAAAGCGATGCGCAAGCAATTTCACCTCGTGAGTTATTAAAATAAACAGATATTGCAGGAAATTTCAATACTTCCCACGAAAACACATGTCTCAAACACTGATACACGTGTAGTGGTAAGCTTAAGACAAGATTTTGATTTTCATTTCCTCACACATATGTTCAAATAGATTTACCAATACAAGGAGAATGCAATCATTGATTTCGAAAAATAATTACGAAGTCTTCAACCTTAAAAAAGGAAAAAAAATGGAAAAAAAACAAAAATGAATTTTAAAAATTTATTAATTTTTTTTTTTTTTTTAATTTTTCTTATATTTATTTACATCATTATATGTTAATTCTCCTATTTACATTAATATATTTACCAAAATTCATTTACATTTCTATATTTACATTCATATTAACATTTCTATATTTACATAAGCATATTAACATTTATATATTAACGTTAACATATTAACTGCGCCCCTGGGATATCCTGAATTCGATAACAATCGTGACTAAGTACTTCAGCTATCATATATGGCCCGTTGAATTTCTGCTCCAATTTTTGGCTTTCACCAATTGCCACCTTCGCTTTTTCAGCCAATACCATGTCGCCAATTATATACTGCTTCGCTTCACGTCTTCTTGCATCGTAATACCCCTCTTGCTGCCGCTGCTTTGCCTGAATAGTTTCGTTTGCTCGTTGTTTAAGTTCGTTTGTATTTTCCACACGGTTGTCGGATTCATCGAGTATCGCCAACACTATCTCATTTTGAACAAAATCTCTTGGTTTGAACGTTAGTACCAACTGACTTGGGGGTAACACCTGTTGTTGCGTTGGCCGTATTATTTAGAGCCCATTGAATAGCGGGTACGTTTTTATCCCATTTACGAACATCATCCTCCAGCATAGTTCGAATTGTCACATCCTATTCCACCGCCACTACCACAACCAAATCCTCTATTCTTTCCTAATCGAAATGAAGAAAGTCAAAGAATCGAGGAAACATACAAAACATTTGAAAAGGCAGGTATACATCGCTCGACAAGGTATAAAAAGTAAAACGAAGGATAAGTATCGCCCTTACAAAGTTGCCAAAGATAACACCGAAACCTTCGAGGATGACACAGGAAGGAAAATCCATAAAACGAAGATCCGACGGCAACGAAAATAACAATATTCTTTTGTTTTCAGCTAACCTTTTTTTCAATCAAATACTTAAACCAGATATGTTTTCAGATTATTCTTTTATGCTAACGCGGAAGTCATCATCACAGACTTGTCACGGAATGACGGGCATTCCAGGAGAATGAAGCCAAGATCGTTACTTCGGAACATCTCCATCTTCACGTAGTGGACTTGGAGAAGTTCGAAAGCAGTTTTAGAAACCTTCAGTATACTGCTAAACTCCTAGAGAAACACAACTCGACAAAACAATTTATCAGACTACTTGGCGTTAGGGTAAAAAGATTATCCGACAATTTCTTCAGACTTAAACCATTACACAGGCACAAATGAGGACTTGTAAATTCATTGGGAACATTAATCAAATCATTAACTGGAAACCTAGACGACGACGACCTCCATACGATCCGTGAAGCAATGGAAAACGCAAAATTTAAGACAAATTACTTGATACAGAATAATAACAGACAAATCAAAATTAATGAAAACTTTGAAACTAAAATAAACGACGTCATAAAACACGTGAATGACCAACAAAATGAAATCTTGAGGAAAATTCAAGCTTAAGATAACAACTTAAGTATTCAATACCAGACAAATTTTAAGGGAGTCATTCATGACCTGCTTTTCAGTATAGAGCTTCTGAACACTCAACTAAGAGACATGTTTGAAATTGTTCAATTATCTAGATTAGGAGTTTTGTCAAAAGCTATATTGAATAGCAACGAAACAAAATTCGTGCTAGTCAGGCTGGAAGAGCAAAATATCTTAATAAATAATACAGATCAGATTTACGGATTTCTGAATATCGAGACTTTTCATGAAAACTCAAAAATAGTAATTGTTATTAAAATTCCACTATTCCTGCCAGGGTACTTTCACTATATAAAAATTGTAACGCTTCCAAACAAGCATAGGGTAATCTCAAATAATTTCGATTTCGTAGTTCAAAGTAAAACATCAACCCTAGGAATAAATAACCTATGCCCGTTAATAGAAAATTATAGGGTTTGTAGAATACAGGAGCTTACAAACATAACAGGCGACGGTTGTATTGACAACGCATTACGAGGATTCAACGCATCTTGCCCATACACAGAACGAAGAGAAGAGATGGACATTGAACCAGTCAACGGACATACGCTGGTTATAAAGAACGCAATGCAACCAGTTCACCTACAATCAAACTGCAACATTAAAGATAGGCGAATCACTGGAACCTTGCTGATCAGCTACCGCAATTGTTGTTTCACAGTCAACGAAGCCAAGTATGATGACGAGCGGACGAAGGATGATCATGATATCACAATAATACCAACGATTGGCATAACATTTCAAGCAACAACAGTCTTCAGCCAACCAAACCTGCAACAAGTCAACCAACTTCGGATCGAAAACCGAAATCACATAGATAAACTCCAGATGGACCACACAGTTCTTCAACATACAACAACAGGATTCATGACCCTATTCGTTACTCTAATCATCGGTCTGACAATCTGGAAGAAGAGAAGGACTACTAGTTCAAAGAAAGAGGTAAATTCATCAAATAACATTGAGGACTCTCCTTCTCATATATTTACAGATACCCTAAAGATTCGGGACGAATCTTTGTTAAGGGGGAAGCAGTTATCATACGAATTGCCTACCATACATAAAGATAACCACGCAGTACCAAAACCCCAGCTACGTTTCATGCTTTGAATATGCCAACGTATTCACGTTGCCGGCGTTCTCTGACTGCAAGGATGACACCTTCTCGAACGGCAACAAGCAGATACGTGCAGCTTGCCGCTTGTAGACTGCTCCGTTAGGCGTTCGTACCTTCACTACCCTGACCACGTCGTCGGGGCCCGGGTAGATTTTAAGGATACGGGCTAGAGGCCACTCCATCCTCCTCAGGACCACTATTTGACCCACCTTTAGTTGCGTTGCACGTGGAAATCGCTGGTTCTGGTTGTGAAGTAGAGAAATGTATTCTGGCCTCCACCGCTTCCAATGCTGTTGCACCAGCTGTTGCAATTGCTGATAGTGCTGTAGACGGTTTGTAGGGACGTCCGTGTAGTCTGGATCTGCAGCTGCTAGCAGCGATGTGCCGGTCAGAAAGTGCCCGGGAGTGAACACATCCAATTCGTCCGGATCTTCTGATATCGGGGTAAGTGGTCGAGAATTCACAACCGCTTCGACTTGGGTCAGGATGGTTGTCGTGTCCTCGAAAGAGAATAGCCGCTGACCCAGCACTTGGATGAGTTACATCTTGGCAGACTTAACTGCGGCATCCCACAGGCCGCCGAAATTCGGTGCTCGTAGAGGGATGAACTTCTAGCCGATACCACGTTGGGAAATTTCGTAGGCGATTTCAGTTGTCGTCTTTGGATCCCGCAGCATATCGTACAGCTCTCGAAGATAATTGCTAGCACCTTGGAAATTAAGGCCGATATCCGAGTGGATCTCGGCGGGTAGACCTCTACGGGATACAAAACGTCACAAGGCAGCCAGGAAAGCAGTAGTGGTAACCAGCTCGAGGTGGACCGCTTTGGTGCTGAAGCACACGAACACGGCGGTGTAGGATTTCTGGGCTGCTGCTCGACGATGTATGGGATTGAGCTAGACTAGGCCAGAATAGTCTACTCCAGTGACTGCAATCGAGGAAGTAGACGAATTCGTGTATCTGGACTCATTGGTGACCGCCGATAACGACACCAGCAGAGAAATACAAAGGCGCATTATGGCTGGCAATCTCTGGACTCCGAAGGACGCTAAGATCGAACACAGTTCGCTAAGCCACAAAGTTGACCATCTACAAGACATTAATTAGACCGGTAGTTCTCTACGGCCACGAAAAATGGACATTGCCCGTGGAGGACCAACGCGCTCTTTGTGTCTTTGAACGTAAGGTGCTGCGTACGATCTACGGTGGAGTGCAGATGGAAGACGGAACGTGGAGGAAGCGAATGAACCACGAATTGCATCAGTTGCTGGGAGAAACTCGGTCGACTACGATGGGCTGGGCATGTCGTAAGGATGACGGACGACAGCTCTGTGAAAATGGTTCTCGAAAACGAAACGACGGGTACAAGAAGAAGAGGCGCACAACGAGCAAGGTGGATCGATCAAGTAGAAGGCGACCTGCGGACCCTCCGCAGACATCGAGGCTAGCGAGGTACAGCCATGGACCGATTACAATGGAGACAACTTCAGTGTACAGCAGAGGCCACACTGGCCTTGGCCTGATTGGTAAGGTAAGGTAAGTGATAGCAAATGCACGAGTGGGAGTTTACGAGGCTTTGGGAGTTGACCCGGGGGTTGGGATACAGGGACAGGGTTGCTTCGGAAACAGTGAATGCAGTTCCGAAAAGTATTGGTTACCAGTGCCCCACCGTTTAGGGGCCAGAATTCTGGCCTGATTTGAGCGAGCGTCATACGATGACCAGAATGGAGTGCAAACTAGTAGTATTTAACTGCCACTTGTCTCGAGAAAGAATGATTGCCAGGGATGACCATGGGATGCCCAACTGCATACGATTCATCAGCGAGATTGAGCCGGCCACCAACTCGAAGTATGCCCTGCTGATCCAGGAAAGGGTTGAGTAGCTTCATCAACGGATGTGCAGGAACGACATGATGATTCGCGAGTGCTTTGATCACCACGGCGAGTGACTCCCACTGAAAAAAGCGCACCAATGCGAATTTGGCTTCCTGCGGATCCTTAACGCTGAGTATCGAGGTTGGCGGACGCGGACAATTCCGGATGAATCTCACGCAGTATGCAGTAATCCTCAACAAAACCCTTCCTTCGGGCGATGCCATAACCCATAAAATGGAAACGACAACACTGGAATGTGTGTCATCCATTCGCGACCATGGAGCTACCATCGATTCGAAGCTCAGATTCAACGAATACATCATCACTATGACTGCCAAAACTTTTTCTGTATTGGGGTTCATTCGTCGTCACGCGTCCAACTTCACCGATATCTACGCCTTGAAAACACTCTATTGCGCGTTGGTTCGTAGCATCCTTGAGTACGCTGCCCCGGTTTGGTCTCCATACCACCTAGTACAAGTTCTGACGATCGAACGGGTGCAGAAAATGTTTGTACGTTTTGCACTGAGACAACTGCCATGGAACGACTCCGTCAATCTTCCTCTCTATTCAGACCGATGCAGGCTCAAAGGATTGAAGCCACTCTCAGATAGGCGAGTTACGATGCAGCAGATATTTGTCTTCGATGTAATGGCGGGATTTATAGACTGCTCTGAACTTCTCACACAGATTCCGTTCAACATTCCTGCTCGAAAGTTCCGGAATTCTTCGTTATTTGCAGTTCCATACGATAGAACAAACTACGGCTAAAATAATCCGCTGGATTCATGTCTTCGTTCGTTCAATGTTGTCTGTGATGAAATTGATTTTATTTTGTCGAAAAACGTTTTTAAAAATAGGATTAGTAGTAATATATAGTTTGTTAGTTAAATAATTCAATCTGTGCGTCAATTCGAAGACGGTGATATAATATATATGTATATAAAATGACAAAAATAATGTTCCTGAGTTCATGGAATTCATTGGCCAATCTCAAGTTTACCTCGCCCTCGTATAATTCTTTGGCGTGATGATTTCAAAGAATTTTTTTTTCAATTTTTGAATACACTGGCACCGAAGGCTGAATACTGATGAGTAACAAACATATTTTTTGTACATTTATTTTCCATACATAGCCTACGGGGAAACCACCATGCTTTGCCACAATGAAGTTTCTAATAAAACAGCACTGAAACGTTAACCACATTCTTGGAATCGATTTTCTATCGTCCTTCATCGCCCATTGCTGTCATCTGCAGCAGCGGACTTTCAGCAAAGGCCTTAGGTCATTTCAGTGCGAACTGACAGGGTAGATGCTGCATTTCGCACACACTTTTGTTGCTAGAGGTGGGCCGGCGGTTGAATATGACTTTATTTGACACACAGAAAAAAATGATGAAATTTGGTAGACACGCGAAATTCCCACTCGGCCAATTGCAAGCCAAAGCAAGCGTGAACAACGAAATTGTTTGCAATTTTTCACGCAACAGACCTGATTGAGGCAGTATTGCACTCAATGTTTAACGAAATGAATCTAGCGTTCCAAATATGTGGTTTGGAAATCGCAGAAAATTACATGATTTTTTCAAACTGTGCAGGAAAAAATTGGACGGAATCGACCGAAGGCCATTGATGGTTTTGGCGTTGGAAAGGAAACTTTTCCATCAGTTCGTCAGAATGGTCCTGGATGATGGAAATGAGTTTCCACGATTAAAGCTTTTAAAGTATCACGATTTATTTCGACATTATCTAACCGATGCTTCCGAAAACTCGCGGACAATTACCGATAAGTGCCAAAACACACATTCTAAGCCTCACCACCATAAAATTTAACCGGAATCGATAAGGCAAGACCGCACAAAAAAACACATACACACGATCAAACGAGGAAGCATAAAAATAACAACCCTCTGATAAACGACACCCCCCGGTGGGCCGTACAGGACGCATCCAGATGGCGTGTGGCATCCAACCTCGTCCTCGTCACAGCGGAACCGGTAGTCATTTAAGCCCCTGTACAAGGCTGTTTGTTCACATAGGCAATCGAGGGGAAATTTCATGAAAACGCTCATCGACCACCGACACCGGGGAGTCATAAAGCAGCAAATCGCTTTCCTCTAATGCCTCTCTGTACAGCAGCCGAATCCGGCCATAGATCGCGCACAAATCGCGCCGTGTGGCAATTCGTGTGTGTCCGATTTCCGAGCAATCTTCCCGCCATGGGGCATTTGATTCAATTGGCTCGAAATTGGCGTGGTATGCGAATGAATTGCTTTTGTGATTTGAGATATCCAGGACCGAGAGGGAGTTAGTATTTACATTCCTCAATTGAATTTGCGGGCACCGGTTGATCATTACAGGAAATCAGAATTCCTCAGATACATCACAACAAATAAATTGATGGGTATCCTGCTGCGATAAGTAGATGATTCCTTTCAATTAATAGTAAAGACCGCTGGCATCCCTCACGTGTCAGTAAAACCACCCACACACAATATGAAACTTGTGGTCTGATTGTTGTTGTCTTCCGCGGGTGTCCATTGTAAGAGGAGCAAAGCCTGCCGATGAAGAAACCCAGCAGAAGACTCGATTGGAAACCATTAGGGTGGCTCAAAAATTACTCTGATCTACCTACCAAAAGCATAGAAAGAACCACTCTCAAACGTTGTTCATAAATATCCTCCCAAAGTCAGGAGTGACAGGTAATCCTCGAGCCTAACACGGGAAGTACGAGAGGCACACAGGAGAGCCAATTTACGATCTGACAACGAGCCAAGTACCATCACTACCTTATACCAACACCCACTCACTGCCGTATGGCTGACATGGTCTTCGTCGTCGTCGTCCTGGGTGACCACAAGACAGGCATCCTCTGATATCGTCGAGGGACAAGGCTGGCCTGCTGGCAATGTTGTACACCGATAAACACACGGAAGCAAGTGTTCGATTAGTACGTGCCCGGAAACGTGTGTGTGGTCAAAGACAATGGCAGCAGGCAAAGGGACCTGATAAAAACAGGGCGCCACACGGACGATGGACGTGCTTCGAATCGAAGATGTTGCTCGCTGAAGGGGGACTGGCTCAGAAGTTAAAGAAAGTGGTGGAAAGTGTTTTCTATTGAAGGGAAACTACTTATCACGAACCCAGTGCCCAGTAGTTGTGGTTTAGTTTTCAATTGGTGGTTTGTCTTTTTTCATTGTTTATTCTATTATTGGTTTGTATGTTCACCTTTTTCAAATTCATATCAAATTCATCTAGAAACGTGATTTAAAGAGGACGAATTATAATCTGGTGATGAATTGAATATTTTAGAAATTATTGCAAACTTTAAGTCGAAGTTTGAAATTTTAGAGCGAATTTGTGTTCCACGAATTCATTTTTTTAAGGTTTGCAAGCAGCCGACCAAATCAGACTCTATCTATGTTTAGGTACTCCACGGTGCTACTAATCGGTTGCGTGTATGAATGGTAGTAGTGAACAGGTTCCACCGGTAACCAGGGTTGCCACATTCACAGACTTATCTAGGTTGACACAGATTTCTATTCATTGTTTTCATACAGATATCTGTATCTAAATATTTTCATTTTTGAGATAACCAAGATTTTTAAGATTTTTGGAAATAACCTAAAATTTAAAAAAAAAATGAGTACATTTTAGGATTCAACTTTTTATCAATTCTACTTTCAGTGTTCTGTTTTAGGCCCATTAAGCAAAAGAAAAATTGACACTGCCACTATAGTGACAGATGACACTCTGAGAGTATCATTTTTGTGTTTTTCCCAAATGATCTCGCCATAAATTTTTCGAGATAATTTTTTAAGACAATTTTATAGAATTTGCCAAAGATTCTTTGAAAAGTTCTCAGACATTACTTGATATATTCCTTCTGGCGTTTCTATAGGTATTCTTCTGGAGTTTCAAGACATTCCTCCAGGGATTCTCCAGAAGTTTCTTCTGGCATTGCTTCGGCAGTTTTTCAAAAAAAAATCTGTTGGTGAATTTTTTGGAGGAATCCTTAAACTTGTGAAGTTTTGTGGTTCTAAAGAAATCCCTGAAGGATACCTGAAATAACTGCACAAAAATATAAGGTAATTCCTGAAGGTATTTTTGGAAAATATCTTGATTTGTCGGAATAATCAAAGAAGATTTTTTGCACGAATTCCATAATCTATGTATCTATCTATCTATATATAAAAATGAATGTTGTTGTTGTCGTGATAAAAGGGTGGGGGGGGGGGGAAAAAGGTGGGGGGGAGGGGGGGGGGGGGGGGAAGAAGGGGGGGGGGTGGGGGGGAGGAGGGGGGGGGGGGGGGGAAAAAAAAGAGGACGGGTCAGGAGATGACAAAGACCGCCAGCTAAGGGTTGCGTACTTAGCTGGTAGTGCAGCCTGGGCACTGTTGTCCTTCTGACTTCGGCTAGATTGAGGAGGTGCGTGCTGAGCGTCTGTCCACCAAGGAGGTGCGGCTCAAACAGCGTCTGTCCTGGCATCCAGCGGTTGAGTAAGAAACGCTGTATCGCGTCAACTGTACATTAAGTGGCAGCCGCACCAAAGCGATGTAGGCAGCGTACCTTCGGTAAAGTACCCTACCACGAAAAATGGAAGTATTCTTTATACCGTATATAATTTCAGATAATCCATGGCATTCCCAAGTATTGTATAATAGTTTTGAATTGTTTTCTTCCCCCGTGGCTATGATAATGCAAGTCCGTTTACAATTGCAGCAGGATCAGCAGACATGCAGACATTACAAATATGATTGTTATTATCATTTTATATTATAACATCCCTTCACAATATTTTTTTATGCTATTTTCAGCTTCGCATTTGCATCGTTGTAACTTTTGGCCCATCTAACTCACGTTATGTATTTGAAAAGATGGGATGGTTTTTATGTTTTTTAGAGAGAGGATTATGTACGACAAATTCTACAAAAAAAATTCTTCGTCCAAAATAATTAATTCAAAAACTAACATTGTTTATGATCCTACATTTTCTATTTTACAGACAAAAGGAACCATTTATGGTCCCAGTAGGAAAAAAGAGTTATCGAGGAATTTCCTGTCGTTTAGTTAATAAAAAATTTCTCGTTTTGGATTTATTGAGTTTCCGTTTTTGGGCAGTAATAATACTCATATGAAATTTATCTCGCATTATTGTTTGCTTAAATTTTCTTTGCTATTTTGCTAGGCTGCCAGGTGATCTACTTTATTTCATTATATCGCGTTGGAATTTTCACTATTTCAGAGTTTCAATCATCTAAGATCGCAGCGGAAGAGGCAAATAGCGGCATTTAATTGTTACATGTACATTATGTAGTATATCTTTACAACATCGTATTATTTCCATCCAACAATAAATTGAATTAATAAAGTCTTGTTAGTCTTGTAAAATTTCAATAGATTTAACAAACTTTTTCAGGATACCTCAAATCAAGATTTTGGTGAATTGCTGCTATCGCTGAAAACGAACGAAAACGTGCTTAAGCGCGGAACCACAGAACTCTACACTTTAACATTTTAGAACATTTCTTGCATTTCAGGATCAACCGAATGAAGATCATATATTATATATACGAATGCTTGTAGTATTTTTCATTTACATAAATATATACACTATTATATAAATATTTCATGGGAATGGGAGGGACCATCAGGGCACCCGATTGAAGCACTCTGGATGGGGAGAGTGGGAATGCCAACTCCCCATTGCTAACAGTTTGTGAATAGAGGGCGGGCGCTTCTCCCCGCCTATTGGGGCATCCTCATGTTAGATAGCTCGCTCTTTTGACCAATTGTTCAATCTTGTTGTTGGAAGGAGATTCTTTATATCCCTGTGGATACGCATAAGTGATGTTGCATATCGATCCACTCAACTCCTTTTTGGCCCTTCATACAATGGCATGATTAGGATAATCAGTTATTATTGAAGCTTGATCAAGTCTAACAGAGAGGAGAGCCCATTGCTGTCGGACTTAGTTTCCGTGCTACAATGGGTGGTAGTACATATCATACATCATAAAGCATGTTCTGCTAGAAGTTTGAACCCCGACCAGAAGGAAACAACAAAATGATTTCAAGTTTTGAACTGTTTTTATAACAGAGGTTGTTAGAATTTTTTAATTGCGGACGTAGTTAAAATAACAGAAACTGTTACAGAAAATCCTCAAGAGGTAATAAAATAATTGCCAACTATGTTATGGACATAACATAGACAAAAAAAAACTTTGTTTACAGTTTCGTTACGATGAAGCAAAATTATGTCAGCTATTATTAGAATTAATCTACTTCTAATCTTTACGGAGATTGTGCCTCCCAGGACATTAAATCCTAATTTGTTATAAGTATGTTGTACAATTATCCAGATGAAAAAGTCTTTAACAAATTTCTATCATAAAGGGTGATACGGTCAAAATTTGGTCAAGGGAAAACGCGTGTAAATCGGTGAAATCGTTTATTTAAAAAATCAAATTAAATTTCTTTTTCAAGTTCAATTAGTATAAAATTCAGGAAAAATATTCAGTTAGGCTTCCACTTTTCCAAATCCGAATTGCCGGGCCTTACGCTTGACCCCTGCCATCAGATTTTGTACAGCCACCTTGTCCACCTTCTTCGCCGCAGAAAGCCAGTTTGCCTTGAACTGCTGCTCGTCCTTGACAGTTTTTTTGGTCTTCTTTAGGTTCCGCTTGACAATAGCCCAGTATTTCTCAATTGGGCGGAGCTCTGGCGTGTTGGGAGGGTTCTTGTCCTTGGGAACCACCTGCACGTTGTTGGCGGCGTACCACTCCATGGCCTTTTTACCGTAATGGCAAGATGCCAAATCCGGCCAAAACAGTACGAAACAACCGTGTTTCTTCAGGAAAGGCAGCAGACGTTTATTCAAACACTCTTTCACGTAAATTTCTTGGTTGACAGTCCCGGAAGCTATGAAAATGCTGCTTTTCAAGCCACAGGTACAGATGGCTTGCCAAACCAGATATTTCTTTGCGAACTTTGACAGTTTCGTGTGCTTGAAAATATCTGCTACCTTTCCCCTTCCTTTTGCCGTATAAAACTCCTGTCCCGGAAGCTGCTTGTAGTCGGCTTTGACGTAGGTTTCGTCGTCCATTACCACGCAGTCAAACTTCGTCAGCATCGTCGTGTACAGCCTCCGGGATCGCGCTTTGGCCGTCGTATTTTGTTTATCATCGCGATTTGGAGTCACTACCTTCTTGTAAGTCGATAGTCCGGCTCGTTTTTTGGCTCGATGCACGGTTGTAGACGATACACCCAGCTTATTTGCGGCATCTCGGAGAGATAGGTTAGGGTTTCGCTTGAAACTACCGGCAACTCTCTTTGTCGTCTCAGCGGCTTCCGGTTTTCGATTTCCCCCGATCCAGACTTCCTGGCTGTCGACAAACGTTCCCCAAACACTTTAATTACATTTGTAACGGTTGATTTGGCAACTTTTAGCGATTTTGCCAACTTTGCGTGCGAGTAGCTCGGATTTTCGCGATGCGCGAGCAAAATTTTGATACGCTGCTCTTCTTGCTTGGACGGCATTTTGACAACTGAAGAGTGAATTCCAAAATCAAAATAGGAGCAACATTCTACACACACACACCTTCAAAATGAGGGGTGTTCAGGTTTTTTAAATGCAAAATTGAAAGAAATACGTCAAGTTGATATTGACCAAATTTTGACCGTATCGCCCTTTAATCAGTCAGTCTTAACAAGGTTTGTTAAAATTTTATTATTTTTCTGTTATACCCTTCTGGTTGGGTTCTTAGTCAAGAAAAAAACTCATTCCGAACAAGCATAAGCGCGGCAGTTCTATTAAATTTTCTTTCATTTAGTTGCAAGCGTAGCAGCGCTCGCACCGGGTTAAGCGAGTCTCATAAATTTAATTTTTTTACATTAAAAATTCCGCAAGAGATTTTTGTAGAATTATTTTTAAGTTTTGTCTACAGAAATAACTTCAATAGTTTCCTCAATTATTCCGCTGGAGAAGTGTTTGTTTCAAAGTTCCGCAAGAGATAACGTTACAAATTTCGGAAGAAATTCCTGTAGGGATTTCTACAAAAATACTGTTTTTCCAATTTAAAAGTAGTTTTATGCATTCACGCAAGGAAATTCTAGGAAGTTAAAATAATGTTCTCGGTAGTTATTTCGTGGCATAGTTATTTCGAACGTGGTTCTTTGTGATCTTTAATATAATCTTGCAGTGTCTGAGTCAGTGTATTTTGCGCAATTGTTAAACAGTTCCAGATCGATGGCACCGATTACAAAAAAAAGGCTTGTGGGCTTTGGATCAGAAGGACCATCGGTAATGATGGGCTCTGATTGATACGCCAAGAAGCTGCTGAAACGTGACTGTTCTCATTTAATAATTATCAAATGTACTGGCTCTTTGTGCAAGGTTTGCATGCATCCCATTGTACCTGAAACAGTTGATCCGATCCAATACGATCCAAAACATTTTAGATGATATAAAATCTTTGTACGTTTTGCATCCATCTGCCAGCAGATGGCTATCGTTGGCGTTAGTTGTCAAAAGGAATTTGAAACGGTTTTCGGAGCTCGTGTTGTTTTTCTTGTTGCAATCCAACTGCGACAGCAAACAAATCGTACAGGAAATTCTCTGTCATCTCAATGACTTGATGACGCAGCCACTTCTCCACTTCTAAATATTGCCCCTTATCAAAAAAGTGAACCGTATTTTCCAGTCAGAAGCTCTGGATTTTCCAAACGTGTGCAATCAGCTGAAGTCTCGCTAATGGTTCTTCTTGCAAATATGTGTGAGGGTGATTACCAAAAATACCTAACGGATTTAGGAGTTTCTGATTTCGAGAAACATCTTCATAAGAAGTTGGAAATATATATCGGGATAGCAGCAGGAGAAATGCTTCGATCCGGAACTCTCGCTGATACCAGGAAGGAAGCTTTCTACTCGATCTGCTGTGCTTTTTATACCGAGTTGATTAAACAGATCATTAAGCGCTTTTTTTTAACGATCCAGTTCCGACTACTGCATCTGGACTACCCCAAGAAGCTGCATAGTTTGAAGGAGTTCAACTTGATTAATCAACAATATCCGAACTTCTTTGAAAGCGGTTCGAGGGCATAAAATTTTTGGGGGGGGGAAGGGGGGAGGGGAAGGTGTGGGGAGGGGTGTGTTTTTAAAATGGGGGTGTGGGTGGTTTGGGTGGTTTGGGGTGATGGAGGAGTAAATTTTTTTATTGTTGGTAAAATATGTTTGTTGTTTCCTTGCGCTGAACTGGCCGGCTTGACGTGCCGCAAGGGCTCAGTAGGGATCAAGACCCGAAGCTAAGAGTCAGTTCCTTTGTGGTTATATCACATTTATTAGCAGAGCAGCACATCGAAATTTTAGGTTCATTTTATGCTTTATATCCCATGATTCCTTATATACTATACAATTTCAGATCATCCATGGATATCCCAAGTTTTGAAAAAATAATTTTAAATCATTTTTTTTTTCTCGTGGCTATGCTACATTGTCTTAGCTTTCAGGTTCATGGTACAATTGCAGCAGGACCACAATCTGCAGACATTTAAATAAAAATGAAATTATTATCATTTTATATTATAACATCCATGCATTACATTTTGTATGCTTTTTTATAAGTCATTTTCAGCTTCGCATATATGCATCCTTGTCAGTTATAGCTCATCTAACCTACGTTATGTATTTGAAAAGATAGAAAGGTTTTTGATGTTTTTTTTATTTTTTAGAAAAAATCATATTCGAAAAATTCTACTTAAAAAAAAAGCTCTTTCCTTCTTCATCAAAAATATATATTAATTTACAACCTAGCAGTTTACAATCATTCATTTCCTATTTCACAGACATAAAGTATCATTTATGGGTCCAGATGAACAAGAGCTATCGAAAAATTCATTTTTTTATCTTTTTGTATGTTTGTTTTATTAAGATTCAGTTTTTGGATTCATACTCATATGAAATTTATTTTGCCTTATTATTAGCTGTTTTCATTATGATATTAATACACATCTAATTTTTATTTTCAGTAACATACCAGTAGATGTCAGATACATCTTGTACCTACGTTTATTATGTTCTCTGACTATTATTGTGAAAACAAATTCTAATCTCAGTAGATCTTAATCCAAAAGAAACTTCAAAAGTGGAAGTCTTTCGATGAGTGGATGTTCAGCTTAATTACGGATATATGTATTCTACTATAGTTTACTGGCCTGCTGGTATTATTATTTTATATGATAACGTCAGTTTATTTTTTTTTTATGTTATTAAATGATGTGACATAATTGCATTTAAATTCATTTCATTAAAATCACTATTTCCGATGAGACTCACTAAATAAATTATTGAAGGGACGGAACAGCACATCGAAATTTTAGGTTTACTTTTCTATTGCTATATCATTTCAGATCATTCATAGGTATCCCAAGTTTTATGAGATAATTTAATATCATTTTTTTTTTTCGCAGCTACATTGTCTAACTTTCAGGTCCACAAATGGAAGTGCTATTATCATTCTTATATTCATTCACTATATTATTTGTCATTATTATATTCATTCACTATATTTTTTATAATTATAATATTAATCCACTATATTTTAAATCTTACTATATGAAATTGAATATATATTGGGAAGGGAGGGAGCATCAGGGTATCACTCAAGCTGGAATTGGACAATGGAGTGGTATGACAACCGGCGTCTAGGAGGGAACAAACAGTATCATTTTCTTTATCCTACCGATTCGATTGTGATGCTGTGAATTCTACTCCAACAGTTTCAGTGAGAGTGACGCGCCCTTCTCAACAAGCCATCCCGTAGAAAGCTTAGTAAGAATTGCGAATTGGGTTATTCGATTTGTTGGATCGTATCGTTGGAAGGAGAATCTTATGTTCCCGCGGGTTTCGCGTAAGTGTCTCTGATTATGGGTCCGCCCCACCCTTTTTGGCCCTTCATACAGCGTTATGGTGAAAACACCCCGGTAACTCATTTTGTTCTTGTTATTAGGTGGGGCTGCACACATAACAAGGTCTTAGAGGGGGGGGGGGCCCCCTTATAAAAATAATACAAATAACAAGTTTTATTTGTTCATTTCGAAATGACCGCCTCGTGCTGAGATGCAAACCTTCAAACGTTTCGGGAAGTTATCCACGATGGCCGCGAGTTTTTCGACAGATATTTGTTCCTAAATCTTTAAAAGTGACGATTTTAGATGTTCTAGTGATTTATGTGGTGTACTGCAGGCTCTTGAATCCAAGATGGACCATACCAAACAGTCTATCGGATTCAAATCCGGTGAGTAAGAAGGCCATTCATTTTTCGTTAAAAAGCTTGGGAAAATGCGGTCGCAAAGACTAGTAGTCGTTTTTTCTCCATGAGCCGGCGCCCAGTCTTGTTGAAAAAAGCCATTCATTTTTGCCGAAATGCTGCGATGCCCAAGAAGCTATTGTGTCAGTAAGTAGCTTCTGATATACCGCTTGATTCACTTTCACCCCCTTGTCGATGAAGATCAAAGGGGTTATTCCGGAATGAGTTATTCCAGCCCAAACCATGACAAAAGCGGGATGATGATTCCTTGAAATACTTCCACGATTTTTGGAGGCAGCAGGAAGCAACTGCCGATCATGTTGGTGGTTGTGATGCTGCTCGATTGTGAAAACTTTTTCATCGGTAAAAAGCACTGACCGATAGCGGCCCTCGGATAAGCGGTTCAGGAGAACCTTTGCTTTTCTCAACCGGTTTGCTTTCACGGTGTCATTCAAGTAGTGATTCTTGCACAGTTTATATGACTGAAGCTTCAAATCGTCGTGAACTATGGCTCCAACGGAAGATTTTTAAATTTTCAGTGATTTCACAAACTTTCGGTAACTCACTACTACACACTAGTAATCCTCAGAGTACAGAGATATGCGGAAGCGTTCATCTTGGGCCAATCAAGCAGCAAGAACTGTCAAACTCTGAGCCAAACGAGCATGTCCTACGCGGATGACCTGAAGCTGTACTATGTCATAAAATGTCCAGAAGACGCCCATTTTCTTCAGCAGGAATTACAAATGTTCGACGACTGGTGCCGGATCAACAGACTGTCCTTAAATGTATCCAAATGCTCGGCTATCTCCTTTGGCCGGAAGCGTGCGATGTATCTCCACGACTACATCCTTCGAGGACCGCGCTTGAAGCGTGAAACAACATTCAAGGATCTGGGAGTAATGCTCGACTCCAAACTGTCATTCGAAAACCACATTGCCTATATTGTTTCTTAAGCCTTATCGCAGCTAGGATTCATTTTCCGCTTAGCAAAAAACTTCAAAGACGTTTATTGTCTTAAGGCACTATACTGCTCTTTGGTTCGTCCTTTTTTCGAGTACTGTGCTGTCGTTTGGTGCCCTTTCTACCAAAATGCAGTCCAGAGGATCGAAGCCGTTCAGCGAAGGTTTATACGCTTTGCTTTGCGACATCTTCGTTGGCAAGACCCTCGCAGATTGCCAAGTTATGAAAGTCGGTGTAAGCCTCATCAGCCTGGAATTGTTGGAAGGATGGCATATGGTAGCCAAAGCGTGTTTCGTTGGTGACCTCCTTCAGGAAAACATAGACTTTTCCACTTTACTTGGTCTCTTGAACATCAACACTCGACGACGCAACCTACGTTTACAATCTTTCTTTATAAACCGGCATTCAAGGACCAACTACGGCAAACACGAACCTGTGCTAAGCATGTGTCGCGTTTTCAACAGCTATTATAACGTGTTTAATTTTAATTTGTCCCGTGAGGTTAATAAGCGTTGTTTTGGAAGATGTATGTGTTAATTGTTGTATTTAATTCAGTTTTATCTTATTGTTATTGGGATAAACAATTTTATCTGTTGACGAATCAATAAATAAATTGCTAAATAAATACGTATCATAAGGCTTGCTTCATTTAGAATTGGAACAAACTTTTGCTCTGTGTGGGCTCCGGGGGCGGATTTGGAGTCCGGCGCCCGGGGCGGGGATTTCGTCACCTCGCGTTTGTATTTTGGCCATCCCGCATCGCGGGCTCGCACACGACGGGGAGCGGGAAGAAAGGGGGAACCAGGGGTGTTGTAAGGCGCCTGCGTGGGGCTAGCAGCGACGGCCGCCTACGACCGGCGCGGGCGCGGCGGAGCGGTAGAGAAGAGACGATGACGAGAGCGCAGCCGGAGCTGGGGGGGCTGGGGGGGGCGGCGGGGCCGGGGTGGTGGGGTGGGGGAGGGATCGTCTCCGCGTGGCGTGGGGATAGCGAGCGGCGCGGGCGCGAGGGAGCGAATCAAGTCGTATGGAGCTAGCAAACAGCCAAATCGGACCATAAAACAGAATAGTGTGGCCAAAATCCGTGCTCGGAAGCTATACGACCAGGTGCTGACCAAGTTCGACGGGTGTCTTCTGATGGACGATGAAACCTATGTCAAGGCTGACTTCGGGCAAATCCCAGGTCAAAAATTTTACTTGGCAACGGCTCGGGGGGATGTTCCAGCCAAATTTAAATTTGTTTTTGGCGACAAAAATTCATGATTTGGCAGGGCATTTGCAGCTGTGGCAAAAAAAACGAAAGTTTTCGTTACAAATAAGACAATGACGTCGGAACTATACCAAAAAGAGTGTCTCCAAAAACGAATTCTGCCGTTCATTCGATCCCACGACCATCCCGTAGTGTTTTGGCCAGATTTGGCAAGCTGTCATTACAGCAAAGTCGTTCAAGAATGGTATGCAGAGAAAGGGGTCCAGGTTGTTCCGAAAAACCTTAACCCACCCAACTGCCCCCAGTTCCGCCCTATTGAGAAATACTGGGCAATCATGAAGAGGAGACTCAAGGCAAAGGGAAAGGTTGTCAAAGACATCAATCAGATGAAGACCTGGTGGAATAAGATAGCTAAAACGATGGACGAAGAAGGTGTGCGCCGCCTAATGAGCCGTGTTACAGGAAAAATTTATCCGTATTTTTTCTTAAAAGTATGAAGAAAACGCTACATTTGTATAAAAAAGATCTTGAATTCAATAATAAATAACTGAAATACAGGCAATTGTTTTTGTTCCAATTCTATCTGAAGCAAGCTTTACATCATACACCATCTGATGATAATATTGATGCTCCTTAGAAAAATAATGAATAGATAACCATAATGTAAGATATTTCCAAGTATTGAAATGCGTGCCATTCGGAGCCCCGAAGCTACTTTCTGTTGCAATTAAAATCCCAAAATAATTTAGCAAATGAACTTTGCCACAACAACGAACCCACCAGCTGTGACTTCATCACCATGGGAACATCGTTGATGGCGATTCGGTGCACAGTTGCTACGATTACACGAAACCTCGCGTGGGTGTGCCATGTATCCAACCACGCCCGACGTTGCGACATACTGACGGGAGGTTGTTACTCTCCAACCGATCAACGTCATAGCGCCG
Source organism: Aedes koreicus (assembly GCA_024533555.2). Taxonomy (NCBI): domain Eukaryota; kingdom Metazoa; phylum Arthropoda; class Insecta; order Diptera; family Culicidae; genus Aedes; species Aedes koreicus. Next base: position 53,857 of record JAHHFK020002170.1, read on the forward strand.
CGGCGCACCGTTTCCAATGCTACGATAATGCAGCCAACCAGCGCTTCTAAATATATTTGGCTACGTACCGATTTCCTTTCTCCCGTTTGAATAAGTCACGACAACATTCGGGAGAGGTGATTTATCATTCTTTGTCGTGTTCTACTGCATTTTCTACCACGAAGCCTATGCAGAGCAGATTGGCGGTTATCGAATGTTCATTGCATCAAACCCGAATTACAGCTTCATTGACGTTATGAAATAGTCGCAAAGGGGTTTAAAAGCGTTCTATTTATTTTTATTTTGGGCAGACAACACCTCGTTAAGGATTGATACGCAGGTGTTGTGTTGTGCTTGTGTACTTTCCTGCGGGTCGTAAAAGCAAATTGCTTCAATCTGCTGTTAAAGTGTGCGTGTGTGCGTTGTTGCTGCCGAAGGGCGGTAATGACATGAATGGGCATTGTGGGAGTTGGTTGTGTACTATACCTACTCCGGGGAGCGTCAATTTGTTGGAAGGGGAGTAATTTCCATCGGCCAATGTCAGACAAAATGTTTGCCCTGCTTTCGTTCCTCCTCGTGATGTTGTTTTTGGGACCTCGAGGTAATGGCGTACTAAAGGCTTTCTGTGCGTGACCATCGATATAGTTAATTAGGCTAAAGTGGCGATAAATTTAATTGAATCGATTATCTGTAATACTAAGGCCGTTTTCCGCGGCGTTCTATTATTTTGGTTTGTTTTAAAACAGTTCCAGAAATACAGAGCACACAAAATAGATCAACTATTTCTTTCTTTCACCACCATTGTTCTTAATTTTGTATTTTAACGTCCGTGTATTGTGTTTTGAAACTTCGCCTACTTTGTTTCGATTTAAGTTGGAGCTAACTCAGCTCGTACGACACTTCGAGAAAGCAACAGTTACAATAACAGATCCTATGTTTTGAACTCCGGGACAGTTTAGACGACCCTTCATAATATTATATAATATTTTTTCATCATTTCTGTGTTAATTAGCTCAAAACAATCAAAATAAGATACAGAGGGGCAAGTTGAAATTTTTTTTTTGAATTTGAACTTTGTGAATCTCTGGAAAGATAATAAAATAACATAAATCAGATGTTATTACACCAAAAGTTTTGTGATAGAGTTCCCTTATAAGAACATGTATAAGATTATGCATCAAACTGTAGATGCTTACAGTTCAGTATGGAGACATAAAAATACACATATTACAGCAGTTTGACCATGAATAATATTTTCTCTTTCCTTAAATAAATTTATTCATGTATAGACTACCCTTTTGTTGACTTTGAAAATTCATGAAGCTTTAAAAACCTGGGCACTATAAAGGTTGTACGGAATCAAATTGCACCACTTTTAAAGGGCTGTAACTTTTTACCCGTTGGGTATTTTCTATTGAAATTTTGGGTGGAATTAGTTCAATGTGCATTTGTTTAAGCTGTGTAAGTTTCACTAGCAGATGTGCAATCGTTGCGAAGATGAAGTGGGAAGAACAGCAGCTGCACAAAGAAATTTTGCGCATGTACCTCGAAAATTCGGATCTTTCTCATCGTGCCATCACCAGGAAGCTGGAAACGGTACATTCTACGGTGTCTCGTGTTTTAAATCAGTATCACGAACGTTTGACCATCGATCGGAAAGAAAAAAAGTGGCAAAAATTGATCTCCGTATAGTTTTAAGGATCACAAGCGGGTAGTTCAAGCTTTCAAGAGGAATCCCAACAGTTCAGTTCGAGATGTGGCGAAGAAACTGACTCTGATCAAAACTTTCGTGCAAGATGCGAAAAAAACATGAAGGACTACACACGTACAAAGTCCAAAAGGCGCCTAATCGCGATGAACGGCAGAATACGGTAGGTAAAACACGTGCACGGAAGCTCTACACCCAGTTGTTGACGAAACCACATTGCCTCGTTATGGATGATGAGACGTATGTAAAAGCAGACTTCCGGTAGCTTCCGGGGCTCCAGTTTTTCACTGCTCATCATAATTTCGATGTCCCTGAGGACGTAAGAAAGCAGAAGATGTCAAAGTTTGCCAAAAAATATATGATTTGACAAGCAATTTACTCGTGTGGAAAGTGGGGCACCCCATTCGTGACATCTGGAACGGTCAATGGGCAGGTGTACCTAAAGGAATGCCTCCAAAAGCGTCTACTTCCTCTTCTGAGGTCACACGATGGTCTTTCGATTTTCTGGCTGGATTTAGTCTCGTGCCATTACTCGAAAGAGGTTTTGGAGTGGTACAAGGCTAAGGAGGTCAATTTCGTTGGTCCAAAATGTTGTACAGGACCTTATGAGTAGTGTAAAGAAGATGGTTCGTGCATTTGGATATGGAATTGAAATTGAGTTTCATAAAATTTACCAAACTGAAGCAAACTTCGTAGAACTTCAGATATCTTTAGTTTGTAGTGCAAAGTTTACTGAATTTAAGTAACGTTTTCAGAATCTTCAGTAAAGTTTGCAGACCTTCAACTCAAAAAAGTAAATGAAAGTAGATCAAACAATCTCCTTAAGAAGTCCATAGAAGCTCCCCAAGAAGAAACTCCAAATAGTAGAAATTCCCGAAAATGTTCATATATCCCTCCAAGGAAATCTTTCAACATGCCGAAGATGTTCGACGTTCGCAAAATTTAAGTAAAATTCACGGAACTTGAAAAACAAGTCCGCAAAATTTCAGAAAAAGGTCAACATGAACAAAGCTTTCAAATATTGACCTGAAATTTCACATTTGGAATCAAAAATATCGGAATTAAAGCATAGAACCAAAGCCCCGACTGCGGCAAGTTAATGGCACCGTTTGCTAGATCTATGTTTCGTTAGTGGAGAATTGAGTCAAAGGGCCTCGAAGCTGCTACTAACAATGTTCCCAGCTTGTCTGTATTTGGCTTTTGCACTCTCTATTCATAGTGATAAGGTCATTTCAGCCGGGAAGCAGATGCAAATTTCAACTAAATGCGGCCCCGATGGTATTCCTTTAATTGTCCTGACACGTTGCCTAAACAGACTTGATGCGCTCCTGGCTACGCTGTTAAAGTTGTGATTATCTTCCGGCATGTTTCCCGAATGCTGGAAAGAGTCGTTTGTTTTCCCCATACACTCAAAGGGATGCATAGGGTCCGTCGCATACTATCGTGGGATTGTTACACTACGTAGTGTATCCAAGCTTACCTTACCTTACCAATCAGACCAAGGCCGGCGTGGCCTCGGCTGTACACAGAAGTTGTTTCCATTGTAATCGGTCCATGGCTGTACCTCGCCAGCCTCGCTGTCAGCGGAGGGTCCGCAGGTCGCCTTCTACTTGATCGATCCACCTTGCTCGTTGCGCGCCTCTTCTTCTTGTACCTGTCGGTTCGTTTTCGAGAACCATTTTCGCAGGGCTGTCTTCCGACATTCTTACGACATGCCCAGCCCATCGTAGTCGACCGATTTTTGCGATGTGTACGATGGGAGGCTCTCCCAGCACCTGGTGCAATGCGTGGTTCATTCGCCTCCTCCACGTTCCGTCTTCCATCTGCACTCCACCGTAGATCGTACGCAGCACCTTCCGCTCAAAGACTCCAAGGGCGCGTTGGTCCTCCACTAACAATGTCCATGTTTCGTGGCCGCAGAGAGCTACAGGTCTAATTAATGTCATGTAGATGGTCAACTTTGTGGTTCGGCGAACTTTGTTCGATCTTAGCGCCCTTCGGAGTCCAAAGTAGGCACGATTGCCAGCCATAATGCGCCCTTGTATTTCTCTGCTGGTGTCGTTATCGGCGGTCACCAATGAGCCCAGATACACGAATTCGTCTACTTCCTCGATTTTATCACCGTCGATCTGAACTCGTGCTAGGAGGCTAACATTGTCTTCTCGTAAGCCTCTTCCCTTCATGTATTTTGTTTTCAACGCATTAATCACAAGCCCAATCCTACCAGCTTCAGCCTTAAGTCTGATGTACGTTTCCGCCATCGTCTCAAAGTTACGTGCTACGATATCAACGTCGTCGGCGAAGCCAAATAGTTGGACAGACTTCCTGAAGATCGTGTCACTCGTGTCTATCCCAGCTCTTCGAATCACACCCTCCTGTGCAATGGTAAACAACAAACACGACAATCCATCACCTTGCCGTAACCCTCTCCGAGATTCGAAGGGACTCGATAGCGTCCCTGATACTCGGACGACACACATCACTCGATCCATCGTTGCTATGATCAACCGCGTCAGTTTTTCCGGAAATCCATATTCTGTATCCAAGCTATTCGAACTGATTGTTCTCCAAAGGCTGGTCCATGACTATTCACAAACTATTTCCCCGACCAACACGGTTTCATACCCAAGCGCTTGACGGCGACCAATCTTACCGTATTTACATCGTTCATTATCCGCGAAATAGAACGCTCATACCTGACTGGTAGAACTGTGTCTGTGAAGATTTCAGATTATGCCTCGTCTAGCTTTCCAGTAACATCCGGCGTTCCTCAAGGCAGCCACCTTGATCCATTCATTTTCCTGTTATATATGAACGACGCGAACTTGGTCCTCAGATGTCTTAAATTCTCCTACGCGGACGTCCTGAAGCTGTAATATGTTATGAAATGTCCAGAAGACGCCCTTTTTCTTCAGCAGGAACTGCAAGTGTTCGATGACTGGTGCCGGATCAACAGAATGTCCTCAAATGTATCCAAATGCTCGGCTATCTCCTTTGGCCGAAAACGTGCAACGTATCTCCATGACTACATTCTTTTAGGAACGCGCATGAAACCTGAAACAACAGTCAAGAATCTAGGAGTAATGCTCGTCCCCAACATTTCCAATTTTAATAAAGTTTGAGAAAATCAGCATGATTCGCAGAACTTCATTAAAGTTTGTAGAGTTACTGCAAAGTTCGTCAAACCTCAGATAATTAAGCGCAGAATTTTAGAAAATGTAAGCCGAACTTTACAAAATTTCGTTGAAATTTAGCCAGGTTTACAAACTTAGCTTTATTATACATTACATACAGACCTCTCCTTACTCAAATACATATTTTCTATAAGTGAAAAAAAACCTTTATAAACATTCAACTCTTGGCACGATGAAAAGGATTCGGTTCCACATTCGGAGCAAAATAGAACAAAGCGTATGAGAGTTTTATTTTTTACATTGGATCTGTTCGAAAATGAAATTGAAATTGTCCCGGTGAAAGTGAAAAATTTCGTTTGGTCTATTTCATTGTCAAAATATAGAATATACCACGACCACTGAAAACGACATAAATGGTGGTTATGATGGTTCCATCTATCGTGCAAATTAATTGAAAAAAAATGCACGATGTCTACAAGGATTCATTGAAAACAACAACAGTTAAAATTAGCAATTCAAGCAGAGCACAGGGTCATTTAGCTAGTCAAATGAAGCAGCTTCCTGTTGACAAATCTAATCTCATCATCAGCCAAAACGCATAATTGATTACCGGAAGATCCTGTCCGCCCACTAAAATATAAACATTTCCTCTAGCCACCCGATTCGATATATCGTCTACGTCTTTTTGTAGTTGGCCTCAGCGAGGCACTTGTGGAAATCTCTGCTCCACATTTGAATCTAAAAAAAAACAATCATGGATTCTTGCGCAGGAAACAGCCCCTAAGGATCGCAATTTCCCCGCTCGTATCGCAACGCGTATAAAAGGTGAAAATATGCTTTCGCATTCACGCACAACAATCTTTCCGGCAGATTGCGTTGCTTGTTGCCATTTGACTTTCACCCGCCCCCTCCGCATTCCCCCTCTTCACACACGACTCGCTGGTGGGAGGAGTCGGGATCGAATATAATAGAGTGCGTGTGAAAAATGCGAAGGGTTTTTGCCTTCCAGCAAAACTCCGGTGGCGCCACCCCGAGATAGGTTTATTGAATATTTTCGCCTCATTTTCGATTGAGCTCGTTCAGACTTACCTTTTTCGTGTGTAATATTGGATGTACGCAAAAAAGGCACGTTCGTCTGGATTTGAGCAAGCTTCTCCGGTTTGCTGTTCCGAGATGAGGGTGGGCTAATGCCAAATGGGAAAACATATCGAAACGGAAACAAATTGGCTGAACGGCTTGGAACCGGTTCCAGAGCAAATGCCGATTGACGTACGCATACACCGAAACAAGATGTTTGTTCCGATTTCGATAAAGATTGCGCTTCCGATACGGGTATCGGATGGGCCATAATTTTTCCGCATGCAAATTAGTTCTGGGGAAAATGTCATATCAAACTCGGAAAAGGATATGTTTACAACCGCTCCCGTCTAGCACTCAAAGAGCTATCAAGTGGCAAGAATTCAATCTTAAATCTATAAAACTGCTGACTCCGGGGGGAAATTTAACGACCCAGGGCGATGTCAATATAAACTTGAAACTTGAATTAGACGGGAAGCCATCATGGGGCGACTAAAATACTGGTCGTTGGAATATTGAGCTGAATGATTCGTTTTATCAGTTCACTGTCCATAGTGCAGGCTGGAGTTGATGGTTGCAATGCGAACCGGGCCCGTCAGAGCGTGGAAAGATGGGTCATGAAATATTGATTGGTTTTATTTACGATGGCGATCGAATTGTTTTGATGGGATTTAGTTTCTAAATTAATACAGTCCGGATATGTCAACGGCGAGAATGCTTTAGCTGGCTACGTGTGAAGCTGTTATTGGGATAATGGAACACAGAATTATCAAATTTTGCCTATTTTAACTTCTTTTTTCAGTCCAGGAATCGGGAAAGGACATGCCTAGACAATTTATCCTCAATCCAAAACAAAGTGAAAAATGAAGGTTGAAACAAGAATACGATCCGTTTCATTGAAACGTGATCAGTTCTCTCGGTTTCGCGAACACGATAATTCTGATTAATTCCGCCTGGCAGCCATACTAACTTCCGTGTAATTTATGGTCAGGTGTACCGTTATGTAAAAACCCACAATAGACAAACTGATCCGCGGTTTGCATGGACACAGATTCCACATTTTGGAGCAACGGAAAGAAATTATGCGAAAAAATACGAGAAAGCTCATATTTCTGGCCTCGCATGAACGAAGAGGTACGTAGGTTCTTTAGAGGATGCATGAAGTGCCAGACAAGCAAGGCTGGGAATGTCAAAACTGGACGTTCTAAGCTAAGGAATGTCCTCAGATACTCACTGATTTGTGGCCCTTGGATCTGGGACCGCGAATTGGAGACAAAGTGCCAATTCACGATCACCGCATTGTCATAATTTCCAGCCGTACTCACGGCATAGCACTTATCTTCCCAACGGCCGAACTAAACGCCCCGTAAGTGCTAGGCAAACCCGAACTGGAAGAGTCAATGGATCTTGGATGGGGGTCAGTGTCCCAAGTGGCCAACGCAATTTTGTGCATCCCCATACTTATGGCTATACTTGCACGCGAGAAACTTAAATGTATGCAATCATGGTAAATGTATGCCAATTTCTATCCATGAAGCGAGTGGTTTTATGCGCCATGTCACGCCGCGGCATCTGCGGCATGTCACGTCGCAGGACCATCGTGCACAGCAATATTTTAGAGTTTTTTTTTGGGAGAACAGCCGCTGTTTTGTGCCACTCTGACATGGAAAACAAACGTTTAGAAGGTCGAAAAGCGCCCGACAGACCCTCAGTGTGATCGTCTTCATGTCCCACACAGGCCGGGGGAAACGAAGGACGGACAAGGACTAGTGTCGTACTACTTTTACTAGTGCGTACAGCGAGATAAATTCGGTGAGGCCACGCACCGGATAATTTATTTAAAGACATAAGCAAACTGACATAGCCGATACTTCCTCTAGGGTCTGGCCCACCCCGCCGCCCGGGCGCCGCCGGGACCGCGCCGCGGGAGGGGGCCCGCGCGGGGGGGGGGGGGGAGGGCGGGGGGGGCGGGCCCCCCGGCCCGGCGCGGAGCCCCGGGGAAACGGGGGAAGGGCGAGGGGGGGGGGGGGGGGGGGGCCGCACCCCGAGGGGGGGACAGCGGGGGAGACCCCCCCCCCCGAGCCGGCGGGGGGCTGTACTTCGTTTTGAACGTATTTATCTTCAACCCAATCTTCTCTGCTTCGCGCTTTAGTCTGGTGTACTGCTCTGCCACCGCCTCAAATGTTCTGCCGACAATATCCACGTCATCGGCAAAGCAGATAAATTGACCGGATCTGTTGAAAATCGTGCCTCGCATGTTAAACGCCGCTCGTCGCATAACACCTTCAAGAGCAATGTTGAACAGGAGGCATAACCGGATCATAACTTAATGTTTACGGATAGTCTCAGTTCTATAGAGGCTATTCGTTCCATGAGGCCGAATTTTCTCATTGAAACACTAGGGCTTCTAACAACAAAACAAGGATCATCCCACGTCATCTGCAGATGGCCACCCGCAACGATGAGGAGCCCAAGTTCAATCGCGAACCATGTTTTTCCCCCGTCAAATAAATCCGTCCTTTTCAGGACGACCAAATCAGTTTACCAACTAAAGAGTTTGTTTGGTTGCATTTTTCTCTTGTGCTGTTTGATATTTCAATTGCCGCGCTCCGGCTGAACATGGCATTGCTTTAAACTGCCATGGTAGGCTTCTGAGTGCAATGCGTATGAATCTACGTTAAACACGTTCAATTCTGAGGTCACATGACAGTTGATACGGAGTCCAAATTACCGCAGCATTTTCAAGAACCGGTCCAACAAGTGCACGGTAGAGTGCTTTGAGGTAGTGAGGATCGGTGAAATCACGGGAGATTTCAGTGATGAATCCCAATTGTCGTGAAGCTTTCTTGATGATGGTGCTGATGTGCTGATTGAATGTAAAATTTTTCGTCCAGTATCACATAATCACTGACCTGATCAACGCACTCGAGGACATTCCCATCAATTTGGTAGTTAAAAGTGATAGGACGCGTTGATCGGTGGAACGTGATAGCAACACATTTAGTAATGCTTATCACGAGTTTATTCATATTACACCAGGTGGAAAACATGTCTAGAAGCTCCTGAAGCCGGTAGCAGTCATCAATAGACCTCACCACCAGGTAGATTTTTAAATCGTCTGCGTATATGAGTACGTAGTTCGATCCTAGCAACAAAGCAGCATCGTTGAAGAACAGCGCAAATAGCAAGGGCCCCAGATTACTGCCTTGTGGAACGCCTGAATTATTATTAAACGTACTGGAAACAGCTGACCCAAGCTTTACGCTCAGAATACGACCCGTCAAGTAGCTTTCCAGCCATACCACAAGTCGTTTTGATGCACCTAGACGGGATAGTTTGCTCAGAAGTATTCTGTGATCAATGACGTCAAAAGCGGCCTTCAAGTCCGTATATATGGCATCAACTTGAGTTTTAGTTTCAATCTGCGTAATACAGGTACTAGTGAAGTCAAGAAGGTTCGTTGTTACAGAGCGGCCTGGCATAAATCCATGTTGATTGTCTGAAATGTATTGTTTGGTACAGCCAAGAATCGCATTACTAACGACTATTTCGAATAGCTTCGATCCCGCAGATAGACTGGTAATCTCTGTAGTTCTTCACATTTTTTTTATCTCTTTTCTTGAACACGGGGAACATAAAAGATTGTTTCCACACAGCGGGGAACTTTTGTTGCTCAAACGATTTGTTGAAGATGTGACCAAGAGGAGTCGCCAAGGGAGCAGCACAGCGACAAAAGATAACAGCCGGTACACCATCAGGCCCGGGGGAATACGAGCTTTTCAGTTTCCTAGAAGCAGCAATGATCATGTCCGAAGTGATGGAAAAGGTGTCTAGGTCAAATACATCAGCAGGTAAATTGGAAGCTGCCTGTTCAGCTTCTTGTTGAGATGTGAGCCCGGCGGAGAACACAGACGTGAAATGCTTGGCAAACAGTTCGCATGATTCTTCAGCTGAAGATGATTCTGATTCGTCTAGAAATACATTTGACGGTATGGAAGAGCATCGCCTCTTAGAATTCACAAACCTCCAGAAACTTTTTGGGTCTCTACGCAAGCCAAATTGTACACGCATAACATGTGATTTATACAGCCTAGCATTCACTAGACGGTATGCGTCACTTGCGACTTTGAAGGCCTGTTGATTAGTTAAGGAACGTTGCTTCCGAAGTAACCTCTGTTTAGCATTTCGCTCACGTTTCAACCTGCGCAGTTCAGGGTTGCTCCATGGTGGCTTAACAGGTGACCGAATCCTAGCGAGGTTTTCATTGAGCCATCTGCACAAGATGTCACAGAAGCGCTCTGTCATATCGTCAACATCCTGTATATTGAGCAGTTCTGTCCAGTCCGTATTGGGCAGAAATACAGTTAGTGAATCATAATCAAGTCGGCGGTAGTTCAAAGGTCTTGCTTCACATCGTCTAGGAACAGTAGCTTGCATGCGAGGAATAGGCACGGAAATATCCAATGAATGAACAACCAACGAACGAAATTCTATAACGGATAGTTCGAGCCGAACTGCAACACGTTAAACCGACCATGTGTACAGATCTATAGTCAAGAGGGCAGGTTGAGTTCGTTGTAGTTCCTAATTGTGCATAGCGGATTAGTTGCTGGCGGTATACAATAAATATTTCATAAAATGATTCATTATTGAACCTAACCAATTACTAAATAACTTGTTTGAAGTTTGCTTTTTTGCAATCGCTGCCCGCTGTTTGCTGGCATGTGCTAATTTCCCTATCACTGTCATCATTCTCTTAAAACTATTTGTTTAATGCTGGTAATGTTCTCTTCAAATTCCAATCAGTGCTTGAAAGTGTTTCTTACGTTCTAGTGCCTTTGATAGAGTCCCTACCATTTGATAGGAATCATATAATTTTGAGAAAGTCTAAGTGAAATGTCGCAGCTTTTGGCGAACGGAGCTGATTTGAACAGCATATGGCGTAGCTTCCCGACTGATATAGAGTATCTTGATGTCATATGTCATGCATATTATTTCCAGTGAAAGCAAGACGTATGAATGCAGATATCAAGACAGGCTATATCAAATAATTCAGGTTGTAGTGCGAACGTTTAGTGTATGGTAATTGGATTTGGAACGAAACCAATTTCAGCCACTCTTTAAACAATCAAGCGATCTAGATTGCACATTGCTGCGTAGTACTACGTCACCTTTGCGCACAACCCCATTGGGCAGTACCTTGTAGTTTTTTAGTAGTATTTTTTTGTTCTTTCAGGATTTTGATTCCAGTTATTTTTCTTTCTTTTTTGACTCAACAAAAAAAAAATGTACACTTAGAAGTAGACAACTAATATTAAAATAACATGCATTGTTTCGATAATATTTCAAATTTCCACTCTCTTTTTCCATCCATAAATTGTTATTCCCACTAATCTCGAGACGGACACGAGTAATCGGTTCTTCCCCACTTAACTTCATTTTTAAGATCATTGATGTACATTGAAAACGACAACTTGGCTCTGTAAAATTGATTCGATTGAGACTGTACACATAAATAAACTTGTTGAATAAAAAAAAATCACTTTTATTTTGCCATCTGTTCCGCTACAGTTTTCAATCACGGATCATAATTTGAATAGATGAAGTCCAACGATCCAACTGCGCCTGGAGGTACTCGGACTGTTTCCGTTCTCCGTTTGGGGCTATTCATAAACCACGTAGACTTTTTTGGGGAGGCGGGGGTGTCTGACCAAAGCCTACGCTTCATACAAAATCAGGCTCTTTTCTTCTGCTTGTGAGTGAAGGAAATATTTGAAAACTTTGTTTCCAATTCCCGTCGAAAGCTACAAGAGACTGGTAAAGATTCATATAATGCAGATAGCAGTAACAGTCTAATAGAACAATTTGCCGGCTCCGAAGGCTAAATAATGATTGTTTATAACTTCCCATCAAGATTTCAGTCAATTGATTGTTGAGATTTCCGTCTTTCCGAGGCAGCTCTGAGGGGCCATCACATAGCATGCCACTTAATTGTTAAATTAATTTGTTTTGCCGCATGTTCCACATGATGAGAACTTTTATATTACAATTTGTGTTTCAATCATTGATAGTGGCTCTTGGAAAACTTTTGATTAACGTAAAACCAAATGTAACTTTCAAGCATCGATTCTATTTCTGAAAATTCGCTCAATTCAAAAACTTTCCTTGCATTCATAGAAAAATCCCCTGTACATTCGTCGCCGGCTCTCATCGATCTAACAACACCTGTCCTGCGACGCAGGACTGTACTTGCACTCCGTGTCCTTAATAGCGAGAATACTGTAGGCAGCCAGCGGTGGAAAAAAAATAACTAAAATATTAACTTCATTCGTCAGATTTTCAATCATAAATATCAACAAAAGCGAGAAAAACTGAAGTCAACTAACATGCGTGCTTTGCATACTTCCAATCAGAAGCCGTACGGTCACGTACCTTAGGGGTTCCTTTTTTTTATCGATAAAGCAAATATGTCGATTTATGGCGTTTACTTCGCTCTTGTCGGTTTCATTCTTGCACGACTGCTGTGACCAGGTTCTACGAACTATTCCTACTGCCTTCAGTGCTACTGTGAAGGGCAATGTTTGCTGCGGGAATTTCAAATGTGCATTCTCTCAATTCACACGAACGCAAAGAGTTGGGTAAAGTTCAGTTGAGTTCGGGCTAAAACTATGAAAAAATGGTTGATTCTGCCGATAGCCGGATCAGCATTTTGAATTAGCAGATTTACTGCATTGCTGGCAGCATGTTGAGTTATGAGTTGTGTTCATAATGCATAATAGTGACGACAATTTTGTTACATAAGAAAATCGATGAAGAAAATCTAGCATAGCAGAATAGATTTTATAATTCTTATTCTTACTCAGATGATAACAATAATTTAAATTTTAACATTTAGCCCGTAAGTGTTCTCAAAATTTGGATGAACTAAATAGGACAAATCAGCACACTGAAACAGATTTATTTTCCTTAAATAACCCAAAATGTTACCCTTAAAATAACACCAATTCTGGCACTTTTGAGCAAAGTTCCACTCAGCCACTGTGTTACTCACGGTTACCGTGTTCTCTATTTTGGATGGAAAAAATAGCAGAGCTTCATCCAGACAAACAATAACGTCGCATTTTATATTGCCCCAGGCGGCACTTGAGTACCAAATCGAACGTCGATGAATTGCGGAAAAGCACGTTAGAAGGAGGAGCGGAGACGATTATTGAGTTTTTGGATTTTTCATGCACGAATGCCGTAAAGTGGCATTTATTTGCAGTTTGAAATTTGAAATCACTTTGTTGTTGAGCTTTTTACTGCTTAGGTAACGATCTAAGGGCTGTCCACGTTGAAATTGCAATAACACACAAAGCAATTTGCCAAACATCCATCTTTAAAGAAACTGTCTTGACATTTTCAGAATATCAAATAAAACATATTTGCTAAGCCCACGAAAATCGCAAAAAAGCTGAAGGGTTGGGCTCACACTTTATGGGATGTGAAACTTGCTTTGTAAACTTCACAATTATGTTCCACTGCTGCGTATTGCGTAACACAGCTCAACGGATTTAAAAAAGCGTCCTGAAACTTTATGTCTGATTGGGTGATATCGTTTCTATTTATTTTAAATATATTTACAACTATTACGAGGACATCGGTTAGTCACTCGTCTTTATACAAGTGGGGGGGGGGGGGAAGGGGGGGGTGGGGGGGGGGGGGGGAGGGGGGGGGGGGGGGGGGGGGGGGGCAAAATAATAAAAAATCCGAAAAGTGTCGTCTTCCAAATTGCTTGCTACCTAAAGTATGCTTTTCATGTTAGTATGTGGTTTGTTAATTTTATTGAAGGTAGCTGCCAGGCAGAGAGTTCATTAAGGTATAGGTACAAAACAAATTCCTATACAGTGCGTTGCAATCGTTTAGCCGCATTTATAACATTTTGCCGTGATCTTTTTATTTCAGTGCAACAAATCAAATATTATATGCATGAAGTAGTAAGATCCATTGCCTTGCTCACACACACACTAATAACAGCTTTCTAGCGTTGTTTACTTGTCGTAGAAGACTTATTGCCATATTTCCTGCTTCCGTTGCGTTGCAAACGTTTGGACGCAGTCACCTTTATCGCGATTTTCTTTGAAAGCTCTTAAGTTTGCTCAATAGTTTATGCTGTTTCTGTACCTCAGTAAGTGTTTTTGTTGTGTACTGTGTAGTATTTCGCAATAAAGTTAATTTGTCTAGGTATGAGAAAGGCAAAACGCTTGAACGAGGTGCAGAAAGGCCAAATCCGAGTTCTGGCGGATACTGGTCTCAGTAAACGTGAGGTTGCCCGGAAAATCAATAGATCCGAAAAGGTTGTCCGGAATTATCAAAAAAATCCGCAGAAGTATGGGATTAAGAAGCGAACAGAGGGGAATCCGAAACTAACAGCTCAGCAAAAAGGACAAATCCGAGAGGAAGCTACCAAAAACCACTTGAGTTGTCGCTAGATTATTGCCAAACTCGATCTTCCAGTGCACAAAAGTACCGTTAGCCGCGTTCTGAGTGTGTGTCCGAACATCAAATGGACAAAACCAAAGCCTAAACCCAGACTTACGCCAAAGCAAACCAACTACAATTCGCACAGAATCATATGTCCTGGATTGACCTATGGCTCCAGGTCATATTTTCTGATGAGAAAAAGTTTAACCTCGACGGCTCAGACTGCTGCAGTCATTATTGGCAAGATTTGAGGGATAAAAGAGTAGCCCGATCCACGAGAAATTTTGGAGGAGGAACTGTAATGGTATGGGGTGGATTTTCCTATGATTCCAAATTACCCATCTGCTGGATCTCCACAAAAATGAACTCGACTACTTACCGCGACCAAGAAACTATCAAGAAGCTGGTTTCTTCGATGCCCAAGAGAATCTTTGAAGTCATCAAGAACAAAGGAGGAGCTACCAAGTACTGAATCAACAATTATTTGCAAACGCTTGGATTTTACTGAAGAGGACTTGAAGTGCGGATAAACGAATGCAACCCTTTGTTATTTTAATTTTTTTGATTTTAACTACATGAGAGGAACTATTTTTGAAGAAATCGTGTTACTTTTTATAGCTCGGAGAGATAAATAAAATGATTGAAAAATGAAACGATTTAACATTCATTTGATTTCAAAACCAAGAAAAACCCCTGGTGCGGCTAAACGAATGCATCGCACTGTATTAGGGCTTTTGAGAACAAACGAATAATTAGTTCATCTCGAATATCAGCAAGTGGTTCATCCGTGCGTGAAACGATTTCGAATAATAGGCTTCATCATACTTCAAGAGTGCAGTGCATTGCCACAATCGAAAAGTTTTCCAAGGACACTACATCACGATCGATCATTGAGAAGGTAAAATACTAGGAAGCTCAAAGCGCTCATTTGCGTTCAATTACTCAGAGTTCTTTAGATAAGCTACGTTCCAGACGCATGGATTGGGTAACGAATTATATGAAATTATGTACGAAATGTCGCTTATGGTTCACAAATACTAGTGAGGAGAACATTCCCGTAACAGTTTGTGCAGAAGCAAAACTTGAGGAACAGACTTCACCTCACCTCCAACTTCGTCGGTTCCATCGAAGGAAATGGCTTCCACGGGAGAATCCGTTGATTAATTTAGAAAAAAAATACAAGCTCTTGCACAGTTTTTGGGAATATCTATCGAAGGAAAGCTTTCGCGATTAGATGCTTCTAGTAGCAATTATCGCTACTGTAAAGCAACTGGAATATTTTCACACATTTTTGAAACGATAAGAACAAGGTTTCCAAATGAAGTTTCTGAAGCGTCGGAGGATTTCGATAAACTGCTATTAATTTTGAAACCAGCTTTTTAAAAAGCCGACACTGAGAAAAAGTTGAAGTTCTTAGACTATTGCCAAGAAACTGGTCATGATGATGATGATGATGATTATGTAATACTACCGTCTATTGTAGCAAGGTAACTTGCCATAGCAGTGGAATAATCTTAAAAACGATTTGATCAGGATCCTATTGTTGTTTGTGATTATCAAGCTCCTATATGATGGGCCATAAAGTTTGGGCGGGCCGGTAAGCAGAGACACTTACGCGTAATCCACGAATATAGGGAAGAGAATCTCCTTCCAAAAGCATGTTCACTCTCACAGCACTGGAATCAAGCCCTCGATTGACAGAATAAACCCAATAGATGGGGTCGAAGAGCCCGCCCTCGTTCCGCAAAATGTTAACAATAGGGAGGAGGCAGTCCCATGCTCCCTATCCAAAACGTTTCACTTGGGTGCCCTAATGGTCCCTCCTTTTCCCCGTTATATGTTATTTAATATTTCGTATATCTTGTACACAAAAAATTAAGATATCATTAAAGAAGAAATGCTAAATTTCAAACTTGAATGATGTACATGAAATTACAACAACAACATCAAAATATATCTGACAAACACTGAATTTTCACTGAAAAATAAATAAAAATTAGATATATATTAATATCCTACTAGTCCTGGAAAAGTTGAAAACATAATAGATCATTCGAAATATCAAAGATAAAATTTCAATGAAAGATATTATTATAACTTATTTTTAAGAATTATAATTAAATTTTTTTTAAATATATATTCAAAACTGAGAAATGATTCATGATAAGTGATAAATGATTCATAGTCATTCTAATATGGTAGAAAATAATCTATTATAATAAAGCCCATTACACCAATTATTAAAATATTTGACATTTCTGGTTAATATAGTTCTGAACAAAACATTTCAACATTATTATGAATGATTTACATCTAGTGTAGGAAATATTTACAGGAAATTAACGAATAGGTGCAACATCTTTTTGATGTGGCTGAGGATTTTCAGATATGTTAAGTCCATTTTGTGCAATTTGGAAAATACATACAAATAAAGGGTGTTTTAGTGGTGTTATCGTCTTGTTCATACCCACCGAGCTGGCACGCTGCCTCTCGGTGTAATAAATTATCATCGACAGAGTAGTCCGTTGTTTTCATTCGTTGTCTCATCATCGTGTCTCAAAATTAAATCACAACGTAGGGCCTGGTCAAACCCTGGACGAAACAAAGGGTTTTGAATTATTGTGACTTCAATTAAAATATCTAGGTAGAATATTTATGCTTGATATGACTACATTATATGTTTTTCAAATTATGTGAAATGCACCTACTTAGTTATTTCAGAGAGTAAACAGGCTCAATATAAGGTATCATC
This sequence comes from Aedes koreicus, assembly GCA_024533555.2. Classification (NCBI taxonomy): domain Eukaryota; kingdom Metazoa; phylum Arthropoda; class Insecta; order Diptera; family Culicidae; genus Aedes; species Aedes koreicus. Next base: position 70,970 of record JAHHFK020002170.1, read on the forward strand.
GGATGATTCGTTTGAATGTTATCAGGATATTTCAAAAAACTATGAATATTGCTCATCATAATGAATAATCATTCAAATAATACTCATGATCATTTTGATTACAATGATAGTTACTTATAATAGCTAAGAAAAAATAATCAAAAACATATTTAATTTCTATTAGAAAATCGTCAGCCAAAATTTCATCAGATGATGAGTTGTACTTCGTCCATTTTTTAAAGTTGGAAAATTGTACATTAAAATACTTCTGCATTTTTACAAACATATATATATCTGATGTGTTGTTAGATGATTTTTTAAATTTTCTCAATAACTAAGTGCAGCTCAAAGTAATATAAAATCTATTCTATAGTTTCTTTAGAAATCTTTATGCACTATAGCATGCCTTCGAATGTTTTATTTTAATATTTTAGAATATTCTAAAACACTTGAAAATCATACATAATCTCATATCATTTATAATCATTTATAATATTTATAATGAAACTTGATTTTTTTTTCTTACTTACAATAAACTGACCTGAATTATCAAAGACAGCTATTTTCCACATTGAATTATTTGTGATTTATTGCTTAAAAATGTCTCTAGAATAACCATAAAAAAATAAAAATATCGTCAGATGATTTTTTGAATTTCTTCTCGTGTTAATATTCTTCGAATATTCAAAAAATCAAATTTTTAATCATTCCTACGTATACTTGAATGCTTTTAACTGTTGAAACGGCTCTTAAGGAGTGTATCGAATATAAGCTATCCACATACATTTGCGTTGTACGCATATATTTGTGATGATTTTTTATGCTCTGAACACTGCATGCTGTGCGTTTGACTGTCAGCTTTCTTTTGTTTACTTGTTTGTGCGGTTCAAATTCTGCGTTTTCAAAATGTCGCGTATTGAAAAGGAAGTGAAAATTAAGGTTCTGGACACATGGCTAAGTGAGAAGGGTATTACTATGCGAAAATTGGCGAAGCGGTTTGGAATTCATCATGCGAGTGTTAAAACCATCATTAATAAGTTTGGGGAACACTATTCTTTGGATGAGCCACCAGGAAGAGGCAGAAAACCCGGTTCTTCCAACCCGAAACTGGAGCAGAAAGTGGTATCTCTAATCATGAAGAACAAATCAATGTAAATACGTGATTTGGCCAAAAAAGCAGGAACGAGTGTCGGAATGATCCAGCGTATCAAGAGGCGAAACAACCTGAAGACAAGCAAACATATTTTGCGGCACTGGAGCAGGCCTGGAATGAGTTGGATCCACAACACCTCAGAAACCTAGTCGAAAGCATCCCGAAACGATTGCAGTCCATCATTGAAGCGAAGGGAGGTCATATTGACTATTGAAGAGTTGATTCCAACTCTTTCGATTATTTTTTTATATTCATACATGAAGTGGATCTTTTTTTATGTCATACGTATTTTACTAAACTCCAATAATTTTTTTTTATTTTATGCAAGGAATAAAAGTGATCGTTATTTTTGTACTGAAATGGTTCGTCTATGTTGATTTTTCAGAAACATGTATTGGAATACCCTACTTTTTCAAAAATACGTGTTTTTTTTCTCAACAATAATACATTGATCAAAGGTGGATCTTTATTTTTGCCGGTCGCTGTAATGCCACTAAACACATTTTAAAAATATAATCCTATAGTGCTTATAAACACAGGCCAGTATTTTATGAATAAAGCTGTTGAAGTTCAGAAGTACAATTTTAAATTGAATGTTATGCTGAAATGCTGAAAAACAAATTGAGCCTTTGAGACTTGTCATGTTGTTATTGCCAAGAAACTGGTCATATGTAAAAATATTATCTTACTTTAAAGAAGCTACTCAACAAATGGTGAATGAGTTGACAAAGTAGGTCACATAGTTCAGATGTTCACTAACAGAAAAGGTTAATAGTTTTTATCTCGGAGACAACATCAATCGGCCATTTCCTGGGTTCAAAGATACAATTTCTATAAAATTACCCAATGGAATTCGTCGAAACTTTTAAAAGCGCACTTTGCTTGCACCGTTGGATACATTATGTAAACAATATTAAGAAACGTCAACTTAGGCCTAAACAATGTAGTTATACTAATCATTCATCAGCAATGACTGTTTGTGTTTGTATGAAACAAGAAAATATGAAATTCTTGTTTGATGCTTTGAATACAACTAATTGCTTTTTAAATTTACATGCGGATACAAGTCTCAACACTTTTTTTTATTAATACAGTTTTAGCAGGATGGCACTTTTTTCTAACGTCTCACGAGAAAAGTTCATGGGATGGTATAGGTAGCATCATAATACGAGTAGCTAAAGACGTATGTCTTAGAAAGACTGCAAAAATAATTAGCGCTAAACAATTTTATGACTTGGCGACATCAGAAGAAGTAAAACAACAGTTTCAAAAAGACTGGCAATCTACACCGAGTCCAATATATTCTCATACAAAATAAAACTCTATTTATTTCAAATCGATAATCCAGATTGCATTGATAACTTTACCCATTATGTTGCAATATTATACTGATCAACTACAGCATATGTTTTGGAATAACACCGCCTTTAACCTTCTTGACCAACTCCAGACGTTTTTCGAAACCGTCACCGGCGGCACGCACAACTTCCATCAGCATTTCGTCCCAAATTCGTTTGATTACGGCTTTGAATTGGTTCATATTAGACGCCCTGTGGTCATTTACCTTCGCCATCATGTATGACCCTACGAAATAATCCAAGGGATTCAGATCTGATGAATTGGGAGGCCATTCTTTCGTGTCCAAAAAGTCGGTCGAATTTTCTTGACACCAGCCCTGAACGAGATTTGCAGTATGCGATAGCGCTCCGTCCTGCAAAATACATAGTGATCATCTCCAAACACCTCTAGTACATATCGCCTGACAACTTTCTCCAAAACTTCCGTTTTATATTATACGGCATTCACTTTAACGCCTTTTTCGATGAAAACCAGTGGTAATTTGCCTCGCTTGCAAATTCCTCCACAAACCATTACTGACGCAGCACTTTGGAACCGTGGAATATTCCTATCACTCTCTGGAACAGTTCTCGAAGAGAGAGCCCACAATCTGTCGTTCTGGACATTGTGGGATTGTTACAAGACGAATAACTTTTCGTCGGAAAAGATAAATTCTTCCCCACCGTGCCGCGACAAAAGCAGACTTGCTCTTTCGAGTTGTTTCTGCTTGGAAGGTTCCGAAACTCCGTGAACCTTACGTTTCTTGAAAGCTTGGAATACGAGGTCATTTTGCAGTATATTGTGCATTGACGATCTCGAAACATTCAGATCTGCGGCCATTTTACGTACAGAGCGCTGTGATTTTCGTCTAAACCGTTCCCTGACCATTTTAACAACTCGTGCAGTCCGCTCCGTACGAGTACGACCGGATCTATTTCGGTCATCCAACGAGCAGGTGTCACGGTACCTTCGGATGGCTCGGTACACAAAATCCCGCCTCACTCCGAGGTTTTTCAAATTTCTGAAAATAGCGCCCGGGCGCTCACCATTCAAAAACTTTTTTATCACCACAGCACGAAACTCCTTTATCGCTGGTAAAAGATAAACACCGAATGAAAACAATCGGACATAACCTAAAAGCGTTTGTATAAACATAGTGCAAAACTACACCAACACATACGTGAAGCATGTTGAGTAGTTGCACGACACCAATGCAAGGAAAAAGTGTGTAAGAATATATTGGATACGGTGTATATATGCAAACGATAAAGATTACACAGACGCTAAAAAAAATGTTACTGGAAAGGTTAAATAATCTTGTTCCAATTCCAAAGACACAAAAATATCATGCGTTTATTTCAGAAGACGAACAAAGCATTTATGTAAAAGGCAAAAAATCTAGAAAATATTGAATACTTTCCTCTCGATAAAACAATGAAATGGAAATCTTCCAACATTATGAACCCAACACGAAGTAGAAGTAGTAGAAATTAAAATAATAAAGTGTCATTTCCTTGATTTAGAAATAAATTAATAATAGTTATAAAATTAGCAACAATTATGTGTTTATTTATTTTAACCATAGACGCCTCCAAGCGTCGGACAAGGAGGAGTATAATCGCTATGAAGGAAACACATTTGAATATAATATATAATTAAATTTGGATTGGATATAGGATTACATGCCAATATGGGTGCATATGCCCCGCACACCATTCCCACCCCCCTCCTCCCCTCCCCAACTAATGTCACGAGTGTTCATGACAACGTAAGCCTTTGATAATCAAGCGTTTAGAAGAACAAATTTATTAACCATCGGCTCCTTGAAAGATTTCCAGTTGAGCCTTAGAAAAACGCACTAATTTAAAAAGTAAGCTACCTAGCGGCAACCAATCGAATGGATAACAAACCGATCAACCATCTGAGAAACGTACGAGCAAATAAGAACTGTCGTCTTCTTTTCATGTTTGTATGAAGAAGAGTGAAGGGCCCATAGTTTTTGGAGCATTTCTCAAAAACAAAACAAAAGCCCTTCGACAAAATTTCACCAATGTATGCTTATGAATTAATAAACAAGAAAATATTTTTTTGCAAAAATTTTCATGGCTCAAGAAATGCATTTTCCGGCTTTTCCAAACAATTTTCTTTCACTGTGGAAAATTTTGTAGGAAATTATTTTAAGATTATATTTATTCCAAATTTTTGAGAAAATTTCATTATAGTTTGGAAAAAAAGTGATGTTCGGGAAAATCGGAAAACTTCAATTGGCGTTTGCCAGGAAAACTGGCATCCCTAATTTTTTAATATTATTTTTTGTTCATATATCCATGAACCCTACGCGTGGACAAAGTTTCGTAACAATCTGAGACCCTTCGACCCAAACCTGTACGATAATAAACAAAAATCCCCTATAATTAGAAATATGGGCGTGGTCGGCAATTAAAGCTTTAATGGCTATCTACTCTGACTTTTGATTGGACAGTTTTCAATTCCCAAATAACTTTCTATAAGCAATCGGAATAAGCGAAACAAAGTTAGTCGCATGACAGCTTCCAGTATGCAATCTGCCTACGCAAATACTCCATTACCTACGCAACGCAACTTACAATTATTGGGATAGTTATTTGAATCGCAAATTTCTTGAATTTGGATAGTTATTTGAATCCAATAGGTATATATGCTGAAATACTGCTCACCCATAACAGTTGAACAAATTGTACTCGTTTTACCTTGATTCCAGCATCTAACGAAACCAAACCAACCACAACATTGACCCCTCAACCAACACACAACTAAAGCTTTCCCATCTATCCCCCCCGAACAAGAACAATCTCAATTCCTTCCACCTCAAAACCATGTGTTGTTTCCCTTTCCACAAGTAAAACGCCCCGGAGGAAAACGGAAAATATAAATTTACGATACACCAGCCACGACGCCAACGAAGATGAACCAGGAAAAGGATGCACTTCACCTATTCTCCTCACCTGATCCCGTGTCGTGCCGTTGTCCCGTATGAGTTGCTTCGAAGTCAACCGTCGTCGTCGTCGTCGTCGTCGTTGGAAAAAGAGAGCAAACGAAAGCAGTTTTGCAACAATACCCGAGAGAGAGAGCAGGGTGTCTTGTAATTTAACCTGCTACTTGCTACTTGCTCACAAGGTTTAAATCCGGCCATGCAAGCAGACAACTAACCAGGTCAGACGACGACAGGTATCCTCTGCACTTTATGTAGCTTTTCCCCCGTTTGTTGTTTCCGAAGGGAATTTGAAGAAGGTGCTTCATCCTATAATGTCCGGCCGGTGGTGTAGAGTGGCGATGTTCATGACGATGGGAAAGCGTCGATTTCAAACAGGTGGAAAATGTAAAATTCATTTTGAGTGATGCTGGAAGCGAGCAAAACTAGCGCGTCACCAGCGGAGAAACGGGTCAGTGTTTATAGGTTTGACCTCGTGGCCGTAATTGGAGGGCGTTAATTAGTGGGTGCTCCGTACGTTTCATAAATGCACTTTTGCAACAGATTTTAATTCAATTTAGTGGCATTTAAATGTTCAACCTCATCAAGGTTTTATTTATCGACGTAATTGGATTCGTTCTGTGGAATAGGTCGTTCCATTGGGTGTGACGTAGAGGTGTTAAATCAGATGGCTGGTTGGAATAACCGTATCTCAAAAAGCCCCATTCAAAAATGTATGCCTTCAATTCGTCGATCTTGTTTAACATACCATATTTATAACATATTTATTAAAAGTGGTTTAAGCACCAGTGACTTTAAAAGTTGGTCCATCTGTTAGCCCAGTCGCTAAAGATACTGCTTTAGAGTCACTAAGATACAAGTTGAAAACGAGCGAAGGGCATATGAAGCTAGTATACAATCGGGCGCATAATCTTTTACCAAGCTACCCCAGATGTTAGGCATTGGGAGAGGGAAATGAACAGATCGCTAGAACCAGAACAAAGCAATAGGTTGTATAAGAACACGATCGGTCGCATACTCTTTTACCACTTTAGGGGGTATCCTCCCCCTTGCCTACCCCGCATCTGGGGTAGCTTGGTGAAAGATTATGCGCCCGATTGTATACTAGCTTCATATGCCCTTCGCTCGTTTTCAACTTGTATCTTAGTGACTCTAAAGCAGTATCGTTAGCGACTGGGCTAACAGATGGACCAACTTTTAAAGTCACTGGTGCTTAAACCACTTTTAATAAATATGTTATAAATGAATTGAAGGCATACATTTTTGAATGGGGCTTTTTGAGATACGGTTATTCCAACCAGCCATCTGATTTAACACCTCTACGTCACACGCAATGGAACGACCTATTCCACAGACCGAATCCTTTATATGCCCTCCGCTCGTTTTCAACTTGTATCTTTCAATTTTCATAACCTGCCGTTACTCTAAACGGATCTATCAATGCTTTCTCTACAATTCTCTTAGTTCTAGCAATAAATTACTGTCCACTCCTAGAGCCTCTCATGTTCATGGGAAATTATCTGCTTTTGTCCTTCCGGATGGTAGTTTTATAAGTTCGGAGTTTACTCACTACGTGGTGTTAATATCAGTTTTTAGATTGTTTATGCTTTATCCCGAGAGTCTGAACAAATAGCCCTATTTCTTTATTGAGCAAATTGGTACTAGTAACCAGGTTCTTCTGGATGGTGGTCACATAAGTTCGCAATTCACTCACTTCGCGGCGCTAGTATGCATTTGAGCTTCCAGTTTGTGTAAGCCATACATACAGGGTATTCAATTAGTTCGAAAGTACTTAAAAAATGTGTTAAAAAAAAAGAAAATACAAGATATTCTTTTCTGAGTCAATTTTTATTGAAGCAATGTTTATTAAGAACCTTTACGACATACATGCTGGGGGACCCCCATTTGTGATGGAAGCACCCCCATTTGTCCTTCGGCATCTCGTCCCAGATCTTAGAAATGAGCTTCTTAAATTGGTCCATAGTGTTCGTTCAGCTTGGCCAGCATGTTAAGGTCCGGGGAGCTGAGAGGCCACAAGTCTTATCGAGAAAATCAGTCAAATTCTCCCGACACCACGCTTGGACGATATTCTCTGTATGGACCAGTACTCCGTCCTGTTGAAAGTCGTAATGATCCTTCCCGTATAGGTCCCGAAGTGCCGGGGCCACAACCTTCTGCAGAACCTCGGTCTTATAGTACGCGGCGTTGATTTTCACGTTTTGCTCGCCTGGATACGGCCCCCCAAACCATCACCGACGCGGCGCTCTGGAACTGCGGGATGTTTATGTGGGTCGGGGGGATGCTGGCAAACGTCGGCGCCCACAGCCGATCATTTTGGACGAACGCGGCCGCTCGGATCTCACACGGTGCTTTCCCGAGCCCGTCTCCCGGTACTGACGGATGGTGGTAAAGATGAAATTCCGCTTCAGCCAGTGGGATTTCAACCGCCGGAACATGTCGAAACAACTTTACTACGACGTCACAGTACTCCTTCATCGTGCACGGTAAACAAACAACAAATGACAGCTAATCGACACCGTGCGCGTCGATTAGCCTATATATGAGGCTAAAGCTGACACCAATACCAATACACAGAATGCACATGGTGCGCTTCTACGCAACGATGAAAAGTTGTATACGCCCTGACGCCTAACGCCAAGGTATATGAAAAGACAGCAAAGTAGCAAGGGCCAGGGGACAGCAGGGGGTGAGAAGGGGAAGTAGTAAGGAGCAGAAAAGTACCAATGGGCTTGGTCGTAGCACGAGGCATGCGGGTTGTGAGAGGTAGGGAAGTAACACTGGGTAGGGGGGCTAGCAAGGTTCATGAGTATAGCAAGCCGTACGGGAGTTGCAAGTCAGTGGGCAAGTGAAAGTCAGTGAAGTAGCAAGGGGTAGGAAAGTAGCAAAGAACAAGAGATAGCAAGAGGGCAGGGGTGGCAAGGCCCTGAGGCATAGCGGAAAGCGGCTTTTGTTGATGTTACTAAACATTTTTATTGTTTCAACGGCAGGATAGTTATGTGCCTGAATGAAGCGTTCAAAAACTCAATGACTGCTTAAAAATCCTTAATTCTTTTGCAACATAAGTGCTGCAGTGAGCACTGAATAGCGACAAGAATAAAACAAGGGACTGGAAACCCTATTTTACCTAACACATTTTGATCGTAACAAACTGGATCGATTTTTCATTCCGACGTGTCAACATTCGAAAGATTAAAACGTTCTCATGGCGAAAACTCTCAGCTCTTTCTAAATTAATATCACTATCTTGTTGGGGAAACATTTCTCATTCTGATGGTGGTATTGATGTGGGTGGGAGAGCTAAGAGGTCGTCACGTTGACGTTCTATTGTTAGTTCACTAAAATTGATACATCTTAATGAAAAATCGATCCAGCATTAGGCAATCCGACCTACAATACGACTCAATAATCCAGCTTCTTACTCCTCTTGATGTTTTTTGGTAGACTAATTTGATGTATCTGTCCTTTTTTTCCTCTCATGTGTGCCACAGCCTAACTGACCAATCAGGACTTGGCTTGGAATATAAAGGCCACAGGGAAGTTTGCTGATGCAAGTAATGCTCTAACTGGAAAAGATCTCGAGGTATAGCCTAAGCAAACTGAAACCTCAAATGCCGACTACCACCACGTAGTGTGTGAATTTCAAACTTATTTGACTACCATCCAGAAGGGCTAGACCACTAGGACGAGTTTGCTGAAGGAAGTAATGTCCTAGCTGATAAAGCTCTCGAAATATAGCATATACAAACTAACTCACATGTACACTAGCGCCGCGTCGTGAGTGATTTCCGAACTTATGTAAACAATCTGGACACTGATATGCACACTAACGCCACGTAGTGAGTGAATGACGAACTTATAAGAATCATCCAGAAGGCTTTGGCCACTAGCACAAGTTAAAAAAAAGCAATGTCCTAAATGGCAAGGCTCTCTAGATATAGCATAAACAAATTGGAAGCTCATAAGCACACTAGCGTTACGCAGTGAGTGCATTCTGAACATATGTGACCACTTTAAGACAATGTCTGACGCTATTTCGAATATCAAGATGGTGGCAAGTGGTTTAAGACCATCATCAAATACACTTCAATATAGATACTTTTAGAACGTCAACCATACGTACTAGTCAAAAATAGAAGTGTTCGGTTGTTGAACTATTTTTTTGTAGCAGCCTTTGATTTCTGGCACCTATACGAACGTCTTCAAAGTCTTTTCTCCCTTAGCAATAGTGTCTATCTCGAGCATCAGCCCACGTCAATCACGCCATTGAAAGTCACGTGTCCTCTGGCTTCTTTGCACGTCTCCTCGATCGGCACCTCCAGAGTCGGGTATTGGTCTTCGGGTTCATACAAGAACGGTGCACCCATAAACTATTCACCATTCGCAGATACGCAACACAGCCGTACGCGTGTTCACGGGCATCCGTAAAGACCGATTCGACCGCTGACGATAAGGCATATCCGGGGTAACAACGTGGAATACTGATGTATTTCACTTCCTTTAGCATAGCAATCCAGCGCTTTTACATGTCCCCGCATTCGCTGTTGCTAGCCTCATCCCAGCCGCAGCAACTACGCCATAAGTGCTGCACGATGATCTTCCCGTGAATCGTGAACGGAGAAAGATAGCATAGCGGATCGAAGCCGATGACGCAGCTCAACACAGTCCGTTTCGATGGCCACTTTTCTCCGCAAAGATATGGAAGATGCTCTTGGCGGTGCTGCGTGGAGAAAAAGAAATCGTCCCATTCTGGATCGCAAATTAGACACAGCATGCGTTCGTCCTATGTGGCTTTGTCCTGGGTTATGTGAACAGCGGAAATTGGTTTCTGCTCGCCGAGACTCTGAAGCACTTCGGGTGAATTTGAAAACTAGTTCCAAATCTCTAAACCTCCCTTTTGGTGAATGAACTTGACTTCCTTGGTGCGCATGATTACCTCCTCTACGGTGTCGACACTGTCAAATTAATCGTCGACGTAATGGCGTTAACAATCGCCGCTGCTGCCTCTGGATGTTGTCCCGCGTACTCTTGAGCGTTGAAGTTTTTGACATATTGTATCGAACACGGAGAACTTGTCGAACCAAAGGTGGCGACGTCCGTCACGAATATGCTGGGAGGTTCTTTCGGATCTTTCCAGAAGAGGAACTGTTGGTATCTCAGATCTTGAATCATGATTTTCATCTGGTGGTACATCTTACTTAGATCGCCTCCTTCAGCAATTCTGTACTCACGAAATCCAACGATTACGTACACCAGCGATACGGGCATATAAGAACCCTTAAACAGTTACGAATTTAAGGAGGCACCCATGACCATAGCTGACGCAACCCACACGAGACGTAATTTACCTGGTTTGTTGGGGCTTAGCACAACATTCAGGGGAAGGTACCATACTTTACTAGGTTCAGTCTCGTCGATTTCCTCGGGAGTAGCCAAATGAGCGTACTCTTTCTCCTTGTACTCGTCAATCCCCGAACAGAAACGAATAACTAGATAACCAGTCTTGGTATTTAAGAGCACTGCAAAAGAGGTAAAATACCTGAAGAAATACCACAAAAATGTTCCCACAATGTTATGCGAATACAAAATTGAGGTAAAACAATACCAAAATAGTACCTCTCAGGTATTTCCAGGTATCCCAAAAAATAAGTTTTGTTATTCGAGAGTAATTTTGCTTGCAATGCTTAGGTATTTTGCTTGGGTATTTTACCTCTTATGCTGTGCTCTTAAATACCAAGTTCAGTTATCAAGATCAAAATAGGTATTCATGTGTTATTTGCTCCTGATCGGGTCCGCTTGCAGATGTTTGAATGGAACTCCGGATTTTTCTCCAACTTTCTCTCCTGCTGCTTCAGCCTTCGCAACACCATTGGGTAACTATCCGGGAACTGTGGATCATATTAGCCCAGTCTCAAAGCAGTCTCCGACTCGTTTCGTAGTCTTCTCGAGGATCAGCTTCGGTCCGTAAACCGTCCCTCCGAGCTTGCAGCGTACAGCTAACGAATCTATTGCACAAATCTTGGCTTCAAGCGGGGCGAATGAATGAATATTATTTAGTCTTATCAGCATCGCTGGTCATCCATTGTACGACACAATGGGCAGACCTCGCATGTGCTCGTATTGCCTTGCGAGGTTCCCTGCGTCTAACGCTTGATTAGATAGCATCAACCTTTCGACGATGTGGACTGTCTTCAACAGCATCTGTTCGTCCGCACCAACAACTGACACCCACAGATTTATCCGCTTTGAATCCTTCTCCACTCTAGTAATATCGGCTGTCCACTTTATTGTTAACTTTTCGTGAACTCCGACAGCTCCCAAACGATCCACCAGGATTACAGACGCTACTTCATCCAGGAAGCAAGAACAGTGATGAACTTTTCCCCACAGTGAATACTAACCGGGATCATCCGAAGTAGCGTAATGTTGTTCGTCCGGATATGCGCGCTGGTACCAATTGTACCGTCGATTGGAGAGAGAAGTTGATTGTAAGGTTGTCTGCAGCCCCGACGTTGCATCTCAACTTGAACTTACACGGCGCCGATCCGTGTTCGTTTAGACTCACGTGGCACAGCTTCCAACGATCTACAGCTTTAATCCGATCTACGTACACCATGCTTTTATATTCCTGGCAATACCGCAACCGATGATGTGTGCGCTGAAATACCAAACACGGCTTCAGATTCCGCATTTCTCCAGTACTAGCTTGACTTTCGGCTTCGCTGTGGTTGAATACCACTCCCTTCTCCTTCGTCTTGCTTTGAGCGTGTCCCGACCGGCTATCGGTATAGGTTTTTCTGACAGGCTTGAACTCCATGCTCACATTCGCTTCGCAGGCCTCCTAAGCTATTTCGGAGAGGAAGTCGGCGAATGTCCTGATGGTTACATGCTTCTTTCCTCGCTTGTAGCTCACCCACTCACGCTTATCCTTTTTGGGAGCTTTTCGATCAGCTCTTGAATGAGAAGCAGATTTATCAAATGCGTTGTAAGATCCGCAACATCCAAGATGTACATACCGGCATCAACGGGCTTAGTTGGATGCTTTCCAGTAGATTTCTTCAACCGAGCCATCCATGGTCTTAAATTCGTCCGCGAGCCTGTTTTCTTTTTTCATCCTTTTCAGCTCCTCCTCGCTGCATCAAAAAGGATTCCTGCATCCTCCTATCATTTTGTCCTCTTCTTCGCGCAACTGCTTCTCGCTTCATCTCGATAGCTCGTTTGAACTCCATCTACTTCTTTTTAATTTCTTTTTCCATTTCCAGCTAATGCTTCATCTGCTTTTGCTTCTCCTCCATCGCTTTTTGCTTTTCTTCCAGAGAGAGCATACGGTCAGACTTGACGGATTTGACGCTGGACTCGTCACTGATTTTCTTGGTACGATTCTTTTTCCTCTTCTTTTGGCAGGATTTGTCTCCGCAGTACCACATGGCTTCTTTTTATTGACATCGGAAATCCCGACGCAACCACTGTTGACGTCCATCGCAACTGATCATCTCCTTATTTTCGGTCGAAGCTTCCGCGCACGTAGCACAAGGAGTATCGAAGAGATCCAGAACTGGAGGCGTGGAATCATAGTCCTGGCGCTTTGAGGCTATCTTATTCTCGTGTACTTCTTTTTGAGAATGTTCGGATTTTGAACTAATTTTTTGTAGCAGCCCTAGATTTGTGGTAGTTCAAAAAGACCCTCTTTCCTCGCTTTACAAGATTTTATACTTTTTAACTATTTACCACTTAATTTATTATTTTCAGGACACCGAATGGCAATTACTCTTGACCGTGGAAGTACTCGAACGGACAATATTTCGAGATCAACTTCAAATTATGACTTTCACGTACAAATTAGCTTCTACAGATTTTATGCAGTACAGAAACAGTTTTTCAATTGCAACAATCCACTATTCTTTACTTTTGATTTGTTTTGGTTGTTTTCTTGACAGGCAAAAGGTGGTGGATTCGTTCCTGCCTTGACTTACCCCGCAAGAGGGATGTAAGGCAAAGGAATGCATGCTTGGTTCGAGTACTGCTATATTCAAGCTCTTCGCTCCTTTTTCAATACTTCTATTTAAATTTTTACAACCTGCCGTACACTGACGGAACTATCAACACTTTCTCTCCATATCTTTCATTCTAGCAAAACATTACTGTCCACTCTTGGGGCCTCATGATGATGAGCGAACATTTCCTTCTTCATCATAACCGTTACTCCACGCACGGAGAATACAAAAATAACAATTATAGTATGTATATATAAAATGACGTCATTTGACATTATCAGATAAGTTCCATATTTTGCCGCAGAGATGGTCCTGCAGTCTATCTTTGTCAAATGAAGCTTTAGAGAGTTGCCGTCTTCGGTCGAGTTGTTGAGAATGTATAATGTAGTCACTTGACATTATCAAATTAGTACCAAAGTGCACCGCAAAGATGGCACTGCAGTCTATCTCTGCCAAATGAGGCTCTAGAGAGTTGTCGTCTTTGGCAAAGTCTCTCAATATGTTATTTGTCGTCTTTTGAGATTATCAGATTAGTTTCAGATCTTGCTTCAGATAGCGCTGCAGTCTATGTTTGCTCTAGAGAGCTGCCGTCTTCGGCAAAGTCTTTCGGTATGCCATTTGTTGTTTTTTGGCATTATAATATTAATTCCAGATCATGCCACTAAGATAGCGCTGCAATCTATCTTTGCTTAACTAAGCTTTATAGATATGCTGTCTTAGATAAAGTTTATCAGAACGTAATGTGTCGTCTTTTTAGTTACAGGTCTTGCCGCAAAGATTGCACTGCAGTGAATATTTGTCAAATGATGCTCTAGAGAGTTGTCGTCTTCGGCAAACATTTTAAATATGTCATTTTTCGTCTTTTGACGTTATCAGAATAGTTTAAGCACAGAGAACACACATTTTAGTTAGAACAAAATGTCTTCAAAAAATTGTGTACGAATTCAAATCAAAATAAATTAATACTAACGCCGCACAAACAGCATGTTGCGTTAGCCAGTGGTGAATACAAATACAGTAGAACGGGAAACTGCTATTGAAATTTTCGGTTCTTCACAAAATCACCAATTTCAAAAATCCATAACTCAAGAACGGAGCATGGTGGAACAAAATATATTTTGCCAAGATTGTAAGGAAATTTTCTCAAAAATCTGAAAAAAGTATAATTTAAAAGAAAATGTCCACAAATATTTTCACAGTGGAGGAAAACTCCAAAAAAAGTCAGAAAAACTGTGACCCAAATCATGAAAAATTGGGCTTTTTTGTTGTTCTCGAGTTCTGTTTGAAAAACTAGAAGACCTTCTCAGAAAACTCTGAAAACTGCCATATTTTTTATTCCTGGTACACGCGGCCTTAGTTTTTCAAAAAATTTTCGAGGTCTAAAAAATAATCTTATCTTCAAATTTCTTCCACTTAAAGCTAATGAGTTGATTAACAAAAATTATTTTTTTGGAATTTTTCCATGCTTTAGGTTATAGTTTTTCCGACTTTTCTTTGAAATATTCCTCCACAGTGAAATTTTTTGTGGAAATAATTTTCAGCTAACTTTTTTTTTCAGATTTTTGAAAAAAATTCATTAAAATTTTGGGATTTTTTTTCTACAATGCTCCGTTCTTGAGTTATGAATTTTTGAATTGAAATTAAAATTAAAATGTGATAATATATCTTACATTCGAAATAATGTTTTGACTATATAGCAAATTTGTTTTTTGTTATGCGGGTATTTTGCTGCAGACGGCCACTCTCTAGAGCTTTATTTGACAAAAATAGACTACAGCGCAATGCGAACATTTTCACATTTTTTCCTGTTACACCCTGTGTACTTTTAGAAGTGATGAAGGGAGTGCTCATTCCGTCGCTAATCGTTTGCCAGATCGAGAATTTCTAGAAAAAAATTGACATTTTATTCTTACAAACGTCCTCTGGGACGCCGAAACATGGATTTGGTGACGAAATATTCCTGTCGGGTAGTTGGAGGAAGTCGTCCTTAACGTAGGTTACGTCATCCATCACGATGCAATGCGGAATGGTGAGCAACTGCGTGTAGAGTTTCCGGGCATGGGTTTTGGCAGCGACATATTATCTCTCATTCCCGAAATGGGGCATGTAGTCCAGACCGTTTTATGATTTTCTGGACAAAACAGATCAACCCATTCGATTTTCTTGCACGGGCCGTCGCTATGAAACTTGACAGACTTAAACAAATCACATTGAAGCAGTTTTATCCAAATTTTCAGAACCTTACACTCTTTACATTGATGCGGGTTTTGTACACATTTTCCCAATTTAAGATAATTTTGAAGAACTTCTTAAAGTTGCAAGAATCTGAATCCATGCCAATTTTTTGCATTATGTTCTGCATTGACTTTTTCCTCTGATCCCATCCTTTCTTCACAAATACTGGTTCGATTCCATTCTACCCTTTGTGCGATGATTATGCATCTTCTCGGGAAAGTAATATCAACCGCCAAAAAAAAATCCTGCAAATTTTATCTCGAGATTCTTGGCAAACAGGCTCGTACCGGTAAACATTTGTGCGCACCCGTTCTGTTCAAGCAACGGCGAAAGCAAAATCCTCCGAAAGCCAAACCAAGCGCATCGAGCGACCGAGAGTGGGCGAAGAAACAAACATTGACAGACTTTGACTTTGCCGGGTTTGTCTTAATGGTTTTCGTTCGGAGGATGTTTGCCGGTTTTAGTCCTCCCATAAACACCTGAAGCAGTCGGAAGCGTAGATTCCGAAACTGTGATTAGTAGCTTCTGGAGATTTATAACCGTTTGTAGAGAGGGGAAAAGGGAGAACAGTACAAAATGCACTGGTGAGGTAGAACGACCCACTCAATAAATGTGCTTAATTCTTCAAAACTATAGTTTTAATGGAATGATACTTTATCAATGTTTTCATAAAACAGCATAACTCATAATTTTGTAGTACAATAAGGCACGAAATACACCAACACATGATCAAAATTGAACAAATCTTCATGACTGTACCTCACATGTAAATAATAGTGTTCTTGAAATAAGCTTTTACCATGCGTTAACATCCATGGTTAGTAATAAATTCACTTCACATGTATCGCTGACAATAAAAACTTCAAGATAGTATCAAAACTTCACTATAATTCTACATATTTTCAGAATATTTAGACAAAACAATGCAAGACTAAATCTGGGGCAGAACGCACCGTGGCGTTATATACGTCTACACGCTTAGAAAAAAGTACCCAGTGGAGCAGTTGAGTGTAGGAAACCAACTTTGGGTATAATCATGTTAATCTACCGCTGAGTATAAATGATTTACTTCTGGTAAAATTCTACTCAAACGTATGTAATTTGAACCCAATGGTAGGTAAACATAATTATACCCAAAGTTGGCTTCCCACACTTAAATGCTCTATTGGATACTTTTTTTTTAAGCGTGTATATAATGAGGAGTTGGCAACGTATCGCAACGTTTTGCTATCTTTATTCCATACCCATTGGTTGCTTGAGCTAAAAAGATGTGGCGAGATGTTGCAACCTCCTCACTTTACAACTCTGAGTAACTTATTATAGCCGTGTGTTTACCTTTTGCAAGCTGTGCATGGTATCCCAATATTGTGGTGCATCATATACCAGTGCTGTGGTGCGTCTTACCCCAATTTTGGAGTGCATGTTGAGCAATGAAACAGGCGTTTTACCCCAGTGTCGTTTTGGTATCAAATTGGAAAAGGTTTAAAAAATCACGAAAAATCATCGTTTTGAATTTAAATTACATTTGATATACAACGAAAACATAGTAATGCGCCATACCCAATAACTTGTTCCTAAATTTCAGCTTCCATTCACTAGTAATTCACGATGATGCTTAAACGGTGCGTTTTGTACCATTCTCCCCTACATACCGGGGCGTCGTCGGAGAAGAACAGTGGAAATACTAACGAAATGTGAAAAACGACTCCGTTTTTTTTCTTTGGGGGGGGGGGGGGGGGGGGGGGGGGGGGGGCAGAGGGAAAAAAAAAAAAAAAAAAAAAAAAAACGGGGGAGTGGGGGGTGTTTTTTTTCTGAGAGAGTTTGTGGGGTTGTTTTGGGTGGGGGGGGGGGGGGGGGGGGGGGGGGGGGGGGGGGGGGGGGGGGGGGTATGGGGGTGGGGGGTTGGGGGGGGGGGGGGGGGGGGGCCGCCCCACCCGGGGGGGGGGGGGGAAGGGGTTGGGGGTGGGTGTTGGTTTTGGTGGGGGGGGATTTGTTTGTAGATTATTGTTTACTGCATTGAAACCAAAACGTGAGCTGGTTTTCGTTACGGTGAAAATGATAATGGTAACCAAATTGTTTTATCAGGGTTAATGGGTGTTCGCGAAATGGACATGAAACTATTAAAATAGTTAAATATCATTCGATAGGCTCCTGTTGCTGTCGGCATATAATTGTTTCGTACAGCGATTTGAGTACTTTGATATAAAGACTGGAAGCCCTACACATAAAATTTGGTTCGATTTTCTCGATTGATTCTCGAGTTATGCAGACATTTGTATTTCATATGTATGAGAGCCCTCCTTTCTTTAGAAGAGAAAGGTCTCAAAGCACCATAGAAACATTTCCTGCCTTCAAAAACCTCTACATGCCAAATTTGGTTCAATTTGCTTGATTAGTTCTCGAGTTATACAGAAATTTGTGTTTTATTTGCATTGGAGTCCCCCTTTTCAGAGCGGTGATGGGTCTAAACCCATCATAAGAAACTTTCCCTGCCCCAAAAATGCTTGCATACAAGTTTTCACGGCGATCGGTTGAGTAGTTTCCGAGTCTATGAGGGTCAGACAGACAGACAGAAATTCATTTTTATATGTATAGATAGATTATATATAGCAGAGAGAGAGCTATATACAAAATAACTAGGATGAGCAAATATATGGTCAACTTTGGAGAGCTCTAACTTCACGAAATATTTACCGATTTGTTTTTCTCTTAGAAGCATCCGACGGGCAAATTAATGTATTTTTAGAAAACAACAGAAATGGCCATGGTTCCCGGATAACGGAGATATTACGGGTTTCCAGAGATATTCCGGAGGGTACGTTTCACATGTCGATTTTTTGGTGAAATTTTGTACAGGATGCCGTTAAGAAATATTTTTTTCTAGTAAATTCGCAAAAAGCGGTAACATTTTTCAAGCGAATGATTTGTTGAACTCAAAAAATCAGCCTTGAAATGGCCGAGATATGGCCATTTTCCTGGTACAGGTTCCTCTGAAAGGTTCTGGATGCGGCCAGATCTTTCATTCATCCAAAAGATGCCAAGAGACACCTCTTTCTTCTTTTTTTTCATCGCAAAGCTTTTCTCAAGCTTAAAGTGAACATTTGGACACATTGGCCACTCCCGGGGCCACCGGAATGTTCCTGGGGGAACCTGTAGCAGGGGCCAATTATATTTTGACGCCAAAACATGCCGTGCGACAGCTCTATCTTCATGATTTTTCATAAATAATGTTTTGGCATACTAGAAAAGTGCATTGGACACATTGGCCGCTCCCGGGATCACCGGAACGTTCCCGAGGGAACCTGTAGTAGACCTTTTACATTTTAACACCAAAACATGCCGTGCGACAGCTATATCCTCATGGTTTTTCATAAATAGGGTTTTGGAATATTAGAAAAGCCACATCGAAAAGAATTGGACCCATTGGCCACTTCTGGGAGCACCATAACATCCCCAGAGGAACCTGTTGCAGGGGACAATTACATGTTTACGCCAAAACATGCCGTGTGCTACCTCTTTCTTGTTGGTTTTTCATCACAAAGCATTTAATGATCTGACACGGTAGGGGGACATCCCCTAGCGCCGGACATCTGTCAATACCGGACATTTAAGATTTTCATATCAAAGGTACATTTGACATGTCTTGTCATGTGCGGTTCTTCATTATTCCTTCTGTAATGCTCTTAGCATATTGTTGATTAAAATATACCGTTGGTACCATGAAAATCATATATTGATTGCGAAAGGCGTTTTACGCAAGGCGTTTTGCGAAAGGTGTCCGGTCCTGGGAGATCTCTTCCTATTTGATTTATACATTATTTTATTTGCCCTTTTTTGAGACGTTTTTGATCAGCTTATTTTCGACTTATGAATGAAATTTTGACAGTATTTAGATACACAACCGCTGTGTGAGACAACATCAATATGAGGCCGTACACTAATTACGTAAGAAAGGTCATTTGGTGGAGGCGGAGGGGGAGGGTGCTATCATTTTCTTACAACCCATACAATATTTACCGAATTTGTATGTAACACATTTTACAAGGGGGAGGGGAGTCAAGAATTACATAAGGGCCTATTCATAAACCACGTAGACTCATTTTTGAAAATCTCAGACACCCCCCTCCCCCTCGTAGACTTTTCTCCATACATTTTTTTGAAATTATGTATGGAGCGTAGACTTTGGTCAACCCCCCCCCCCCCCCCCCAAAGTCTACGTGGTTTATGCATAGCCCCTAAAAATGTCTTACGTAATTAATGTACGGCCCCCATCATCAAAATTTGCCCGGCCTTTGCGTCATAACAATTCTCTACTGCGTCATAAAAAAGTGAACGCGGAGTAGTGAACACGCACGATGATAACAACTCTTTCGAATTTTCAACGTGGCCGAATTGTCAGTGCTCGAGAAGCTGGAGCTTCGATACCTGAGACAGCAAAATTAGTGGGAGTATCAGCGTCAACGGTTTGCCGTATTATGGCTGAATATTTGAAAGACGGTAAAACTGCGGCAAATAAAAGTGCGTGTGGCAGGGCTTGTAGCGGATGTATGGATAAATAATAGTGGCTGACTAAAATAATAAAAATAGTGACCAAATAGTGACCAAATGGTGACTTCCAAAATTTAGAATTTTTTAAATCTTTTATTCATTTGTTGTATAAGTACAGTAAAAATGAACTAAGTGATCACCTCCGTTTGAAAAAATGAATATTGCTGCGGCGCAGTATCACTTTTTGGGTTTTTTTGTTAAGAAGCCTGTAACCAAGTGACTTTTTTTTTTTCTCAACGACCACCGCACCTTGTTTTGCGAAGACGTGTCTATACGTACGGTTGAAACGCCTTCCAGCATGGCCTGTGCTAGAATTACTTCTGACATATCTTGCTTATCAATTCCTGTTTTGAGCTGTGAAGCTGTTTTCACTACTTTAATCACCTGAGGGTTTTTAGGCTCACCTACATCTGTTTTCTTAGTAAAGAAAACTGGTTCCAATACTCCTCAATTCTGTACTCTGTACTCAAGGTCAGCACTTAGCATTTTAACAAGTTCAATTCGTCAATAAGAAGATCATAGTTGACCTGAATCAACTGAAGTAACTTGGCGATTTTCACAACATACTTGGAGCTTTCACAGGATGCAACGGCTGGTGGGTTGAGGCATTGGCAATATTTTATAAACAAGTCCTGCAAACCACATTTTTGACGTAGGACTACGAGTAACATTCATAAAACGAAATGTGGTCAGGTTTTGAGTATCTCAGTCATTTCTCAAAAGATTTTCAAAAATTTTACACCAATGGAACGGAAGTATTTCTACGCATCAATTTCAATACAGAACATTGTTGATTTGGGCCGCATACTATCGAAAAATTCATAAATGTTAAACCTTGCCATAAAAAGTATATTAACTACTACAGGCCTAATGGGTCATATATGACCCCAAAAGGATAATGGCTGTATAAAATCTCACAGACTGAATAAAAGTGTACCCTGTCTTCGGCAAATTTTTTTTCCATCCACTTTTTCTATCTGTAGAATATAAAAAAAAAAAAATATGAGTTTAAGGCCAATTGACGACCTAGAACACCTGAATAAAGGTCAGGAAAAAAAAATAATGTCTTATTAATAGTGTACACCGTTGTTTTAGAATATTGTACGTATGCTTACGTATTATTAAGTTCTCGTTGATAAACGTTAAATATTTTTGTATCTTTCTGGGAGATTCTAGGTCATCCAAAATGTACTTGAGTTCAAAACTTTAGATCTACAATTGTAACAGTAGCTTTTAGGGCTATATAAGGTTACGATATGTATTCAAACATATTGAATGAACCTTTTGGAAGATCAACAGTCATTATTTGATAACATTATGATGTTCTAGGTCATCCAAACTGTCCTTGAGTTCAGAACTTAAGATCTACAGTAGTAACTATAGCTCTTTGGCTATACAAAGTTACGCTACGTATTCAACCATATTCAGTGAATATTTTCGAACGAAAAAAAAAAATATGAAAAAGGGGGGGATTATTACAGGGTGGTAAGAAGAGAGAGTAGGGAGGGGGGGTGGGGAAGGAAAATGTTATTGACTTATTGGTTGGATGGGGGGGGGGGAAAGTAAATGGGAAGGGGGGGTGAGGAGGAAGGGATAGGTGAAAGTAGAGCATAAGATAGAGTGTGGGTAGTTGGGGACTGGGCATGGTAGGATGAGAAAATATATATTTGATATTATGTGTTAGTGATCAAAATGGGAGTGGGAGGGGGGTGGGGGGGGGTTTTGGGGGAGGTAGAGGGAAAAGTGGATTTTTGTGAGCTGTCACGTTTTTTCCGTTTTTTCTGCAGCTCTGAAATTTTAGTACTTTTTTATGTGATAAATCTAATCAATAGAAGAATATTAATATTATTAGCTAAGAAAGATTATTGAATATTGCCAAAAAGTGTATAAAAGTGAAACAATGCATTCAAATGAAGAAAAGTGTTATCATCAGCCATGTCTTTTAATCTCGGTTCCAGGACCACCTTCGGTCATCATGTGTTAGAGCATCGGTGCTACAACTACTTTTTTTTCACTGATGCGGTTCCACTTCCCTGAGAAGCAAACCGACATTTTTACTTTGCAAGTGAGAAGTGCTGAAGCGCAGCCATCGTGATGTGGAGATTTTGATTGTTCCGGAGGATTCAGCTAAGTATCAAAGCCTGAATATATTCAGCGTTGCTCTGTCCTATTCAAGTAGGTAGATTGTTCTTCTTTTACTATTGCTAGTTCAACGTTCCTTAACGGATCGCACCTGCGTCACTATGTTTTACCAAGATTAGGGTTGCTTGTCTCCATTTTCTCGACCAAAATTACAAAATTCCAAGTGGTTGCAGGTCCTCCTCGAACATTGTCCGCGTATCGTGCCCGTATATAACTACCGGTCTCATCATCGTATTGTACATGATACACTTGGTGAAGTTGGCTAGACCCTAGGGTCTTGTGAAGTCCATAGTAGGCACGACTTACGGCTATTATGCGTCCCCGAATTTCTCTGTTGCAGTTGTTATCTGACGTCATCAATGATCCAAGGTACACAAAATCATCTACCACCTCGAACTCATCTCTGTCGATAATCACACTTCTGCCTGAGCGAGTTCTATCTCGCTCGGTTCCTCCTGCAATCAGATTCTTAGTCTCCGACAAATTCATCCTTAATCCAACGTTTTTAGCTTCACGTTTCAGCCTGGTGTACTGCTCAGTAACCGCCTGGAACGTTTTTCCGACAATGTTCACGTCATCAGCGAAGACATGAATTGTCTCGGTGTTCCGGATTCAGGTGTTCAACGAAGTGCTGCTTCTTCCTCACCTAACCGGTTCAGTTCGTAGCACAAAGCCTTTACGAGATGCGAGAACTTTCACGTTTCTTGAAAACGATACAACTGTTCCATTTCTTTGCACTTCAACTTCTCAAGGCGGCACTTAGTGGTACACTTAGCACCTTATTCTTATCCCGCAAAAAATGAGTTTGTCTTCGCTTCTGTTAGTATCCCTCCACATTTTGACGGATTTCTTGCTGCAGCATCATCGCCCTCGCTGTATTGTTCTCGTCTAAAACCGTCTGACACTCTTCGTAGAGCCAGTCGTTCCATCGATGGTACCTTCTGCTGCGGTGTAAACGGCTACTTTGACATTACTCTAGCAGTCCTCAAGAGGGACATCGGCCAGCTCTCCCTCATCCAGCAACGCTGCTTCTAGGCTTTGCGCGTAATTAATCGCGACTGCACTCAACCAAACTACCTTAGGATAATGATAAGTTGACCCTTATAAAACATGTAAGAACGATCAGTTTTCAGTTTCATTAGGTAACCTATAAAATTTGGATGAACTAGTATGAAATATATATTTTATTTCTATGAACAATAGTTACCACGTAGTCAATCCGTGAAATCTGAAATCTGATAAGTTCTCTTCCACCACACGTACATATATTCTCAGACATTCTTCTCATTTCAGAGAGCGAGTAATGGCGCTATAACCATAAGCCAATAGGGGCTAGGACTATAGTTAATGCTTAAGTCACAACCGTTTGAAGAAAAATGGAGCATCACTTAACCTTCTTAGACTAGATGCTCCCAACGATCATTTTTAAATTTTTTTTTGTTCTGTACACCAAACAGGGCATTCTGTTTAACTATACTCTCCAACTATTCATTTCCCTTTTCCTTTGATATCTACTGAAGGCAACGTGGGTTCCCCGTGTCTTCTTAAGGTAGATACCAAATCCTCCCTATCTCCAACGGTTGCATGGACGTGGCCAGGTGAGCGATCGAGGAGTGTCTTCGTGGAGATTATTGCGTGAAGAAACGTATCAGTAACTGGATCCGTTTCATGGTGACATGCAATGTCTTCAACGAATTATTCCTCATCGTACCTCCATCCACGAGGTGTGCAAACGTCAATGCTAATGCTAATGCTAATTGAAAGTTACGCGTATTGAGTATTTTCAGTGCTATTTTCGCCGGAACTACACAGAGATAACTGGGTGGGTACTGCCCAACCATCGGCGGGAGTAATAATTATTGTTATTTTTTTATATTATTATTACTACTACTTACACTTTATAAACATCATTATTAAACCATAATTAAGCACACAACAGATAGCATGGGGCCACCCAATGGCCGCCCCCCCCGGGCCGGCCGCGGGGGGGGCCGCGGGCCCGCGGTGGGGGGAGGGAGGGAAGAAGAGAAGGGGGGGGGGGGGGGGGGAGAGAGGGGGCTTGTTCCAGGAAAATGGCCATATCTCAGCCATTTTAAGGCCGATTATTGCGTTCAACGTATCATTCGCTTGGAAAATGTTACCGCTTTTTGCGAATTTACTAGAGAAAAATATTTCTAAACGGCATCCTATACAAAATTTCACCAGAAAATCGACATGTGAAACGGAATATTTCCGGTACCCGGGAACCATGGCCATTTCCGTTACTGCATTATAAAAATACAATAATTTTCCCGTCGAATGCTTCTAATAGAATAAAAATCAGTCAATATTTCGTGAAGCTAGAGCACTCCAAAGTTGACCATATATTCCTAGTAATCCTAGTAATTTTGTCTACCCCCTGTGGATATGTGGATATCCCAAGAATTTATACCATTTCTAGCATGGGTATTAAAAACTACATGTTTCTTTCAAACTGTATATTCTAACACATTGAGCATATTAAAGCATCGAATGGTTTAATGTAGTCGACGTCAACCTTTCGTGTGTTTAATTTAATTTTATTTTTGACTTCTTTATCTTTAAAATTCATCAATCCGGATGCTTGCTGGTTCGATTCTCGGTCTGGTCGAGGAAATCTTTCGGGTTGGAAATTTTCGGGAGTTTCCTGGGCATAAGGTATCATTGTACTTGCCACAAAATCTCCAATCGCATGCATTGGTCTTTGGCATAGAAAACACTCAATTAACAACTGTGGAACTGATTTAGAATACTGAGTTGAGAGCAAGCAACAACTCGTTGAAAGAGTTTCAAAGTCGGTTAGAAGGTCATTAAAATTCTGTAAGCAATGTTTCATCCCAATCGATGAAGGTAATGCCTATTTTTGGCTATATCTGACAGAATTTTTCTGGAAATGTTATAATGTTTTTGTCAACTGCTTATGATTTTGTAGTTTTCTTCACGCAGATTAATTCCACATCCAATAAAAATAATTCAACTTCTAGCCCGATTTTGGTCGAGCTAAGTGCACCATTTCTTGCAAGCAAAGTTTTGGAAACCAAATATTTGCTCTGATGATGACTTCGATCTATTGAGAAAAGTGCAAATAAATCCATTCCCGACGACTTCACATGACCTCATTCAATATAATCAGCGAGCGTCGAAAATTGATCCTGGAGCCCATTCCACTATAACATTCACATTCCTCAAACTTCATCACACTCGGAGTTGGAATAATTTCGAACTCAACTACGCCCTTCCAAGCGCCAAGAGACAAGCACTTTTTCCCCCTCGGAAAACGCTAGGAATGCAACGCATACTCAGAGCCCTCGTTGAACGAGAAAAAATGCATCACGTTCCCACCATCAGCAGCGTCTCGCAAATCAACAAATTCCATCGCCGAGTAAACGACCGAGCCAACCGTCCCGACGCTGTCGATAGAGTAAACAATCCTCTCCATCCAGCGTCAACCCTACTACCCCATAACTCAGCACATTCCACAGACACACACTGCAACTTCGAGTCGGAAAATGTTTTCCAGCACGTTCCACCATCCCGACGTCGACGTCGAAACGCATGAACGACGCCCATCCGTGCCATGGTTTTCTGGTGGGTCCTGAGATGGCTGCTTAAACCCGCCCTAATTGCTGAAATTTTCGCTGTTGGGAGCAGATCCCGTTCGCACCCGACTTCAATGAAATCAATGAGCCTCCCCGGGATGATGATGATGATGATGATGACACCGATGATTACGACGATAATGACGTTAACAACGATGGGGCATTGCGTGATGTCACGCATGAAGGTGGAAAACAGTCGCAGTTTTTTTTTTGGGGTGAACGAGTCGGACAGCACAAGGCGTTGTGAGTGCTTTTCAGGCGGGATGTGATGTGAATATTTTATACGCGTGCCAGAGTGGGTTTTAACATAAAATACATAAATATATTTGATTCGGATCGTAGTTGACCTGCTGCTGGCTGCGGCAGTACTGATTCAGGGTGACAAATGTAAACTGGAACGCTGGTGCTTTCGGGCGTAGGTTTTCAGCTGTCGACGTTGAACCGTCGGTTGTGACTGTGAGCTGATAGGACCCGAGGAACTGTCTGGAGTGGGCTGGGCTCGAAGCGATGCCAGGGAAGATGTCGAATGGGATGTTGCTAGGTGCGGAAGATAGGACCAAGCCAGGCTCGTCGAAGAGGGTTCGTTGATATACCGTGGAAATCGGCTCAATCCGAAGGAAGGTGATTTGCGAGGGGCCGGATTGGCCATGTTAACATTCCACTCTTCAGTTTCATGAATAGCTGAGCAGTCTTTGGTAGAGGATTTTTGAAAACTGTCTACTGTGCTACGGCTGGCGGATCTAGCTAATGGCGTTTCTGTGGAATTTATTGCAGATCGTTCCCGATCTCTAGTCGGAAGCTCAACTTTTTGCACTGTTTTCTCAAAACGTTTAACGCCTTCACAAACTTTAGTGGCACCAATTTCAGCTGCAATATTTTCTACATCCTTTTCGACGGCAAGCGTATTGGCGTTCCAATTTACTGGTTCAGTTGTGCCGACCACCGAGGTCTCTTCCGGTAATTGCTTTGGATGAATGGTTGATGACCCACTCGCTGGTGAAGGATGGCCATTTGGAATATCTACACTGTTGTTAGTCGGACTATCCAGAAAACTACCGACCTTACAAACGGAACTATAAACCACGACACCTCCATTGACCTGATTGAACTCGACCGGGTCAGATTTCTCGTTGATCAGCTTCCCCTTTTCATTGGACTCTGCAACCACTGTTTCAACTGAAATTCCCTGCTCTTCAGAAACACTTCCAGGACAATTGA
Source organism: Aedes koreicus (assembly GCA_024533555.2). Lineage (NCBI taxonomy): Eukaryota > Metazoa > Arthropoda > Insecta > Diptera > Culicidae > Aedes > Aedes koreicus. Next base: position 98,183 of record JAHHFK020002170.1, read on the forward strand.
CTTCTTCGATGATCGGCTTGGAGCAAAACTCCACAGGATCAACCGATGACGTCTTAAAAGCCTCCTGCGGTGACTCTGTCCGATGCTTGAATTGGTGCTCTTCCCTTTCAGTCTCGTTGCTCAGCGTTGACCGTTCCTTGTCTCTGGTGATGCTCGTTGCATGGCTATCGTCCAGTGTTTCCGCTGCCGGCGACGGTGGCGAGAGCGTCGACAGGGAAGTGGACGACGATTTCTCCGATGATCGTTGCCTCTTCGCCGCTGCTGCCGCTGCCAATGACGATCGGAAGCTACTCAGCGAAAAAGATTCGCATTCCTCAATCTCAACGGTGGTGTTGCTGCTGCTGCTGCTGCTGTTGGTCACCTTGCTGATGGAAGCTCGCCGCACTGTGAAGTAGGGAAAGTAGGGAAGACCAAGTGCTTGGGGTTAACTTTGCTGGATTCTTAGGTGGAAAGGCAGATTCAAGGCAGCTGTGCGGGTTAGTTTGGGTTAGTTGGGTACAACAATTGATGCATACGATAGCATTTTTTTTTTTAAAGAATAGAGACCGTAAATTAATCCATTCAAAACACAAATTTAAACAACAACTCCCCCTGCTCCATTTTAAAATTGAAAACGTGCGAGGTAAAAGCTGGAAAATTGGTTGCCATTGTTTGTTCGAAATGGAATTTATTGAAACTCGACTTCGGCGAAAAACACATGTTTTCAGCTTGTTGAGCTGACGAGTTTCGGTGCCAAGCGAATGGCGTGAATTTCCAAGTGCTCAATCATGTCGCGAGTAGTAATTAATATTTTTGCGTGACCTTCCCCATAATATCCCCCCCGATGCTAATTCAAACAACAAAGCAATCAAATGCAAAACAAAAATCACGATAATTAATCACACATTTTTATCAAAAGGCACAGCAATGTGCAAGCTGCGTCATCGCTGCCGCCACCGGCTTCGGCTTTAGCTGCTACTGTCTGCCTGTCACGGCACGTCATGCGAAGACATTTGAGAACCGAGCAAAACGGCGACAAATTATGCTGATTAATGTTCGCCTCGCGGTCGACGGAGAACGGTGGAGGAGTGTTAATTGTAATCAATGTTTGCAATGGAAGCTGGGTTGAGTGGGTGGCGAACATGGTGGGAGACGTGTGCATTGTGTCTGTTCCATCTATCACGTATTACTCTCGTCAGACGTGCTTTGTTTGCGATGGAAATGGGATTGATGGTGACTGCTTGAGGGATGAACACATTTTTCCCCGGCCAAGTGATGATGATCTGTTGTTTATGGAGGATTTTGGGGAAATTGGATCGTGCATGGTTTGTAGCATTGACTTATTAAGCCAGACGTATAGTTACTCATACATTTTATCGCTAACGCGGATGATGCTACATTTATCACTTTCAAACTGTTGATAATCTGTTATTTTTGAAAAATAAGTATTTTTGCTATGAAAATTATTCTGAAGCAAAATTGAACAGAAACGTTTATGAAAAGTATTCTGTTGATACACTGTGGTGCAAAATTGATCGGACAAAAATATCATTTTGGTAAAGTAGGTGATAAAATTCAGAAATAAAATATGTTCAATAGTTTATTAGTTTATTTTTCTTTTTTAAGATTCGATTTTTGGCATTTTGATTTTAAAAACATTATAATATTTTATAAACAAAATTATATACAAAAAAAAGATTCATTTGTTTAAATTCAAGGTGCGAAAATGATCGGACAAGATGTGGAAATTACATTTTTCGATTTAATAATTAATGTTTAATTGAATGTTTCACTAATGTGTATGCCCTCCGTTGTACTTGATCACTTCTGCCAAGCGCCTTGGCATAGATTCGACCAAGTTTTGCATTGCTTCTGGACGAAAAGTGTTCCATACAGCTTCAATCTCCCGCATTAATTGCTTTCTGTTGGAAATATGTTTCTTTTGCAGTTCTCGTCCAATTTCATCCCATAGATGCTCGATTGGGTTTAAATCTGGGCTTTGGGGGGTGATCCAGCACGGTTATGTTTTTCCCGGCCAAAAACTCTGTCACAAGCTTCGACTTGTGCTTGGGGTCATTGTCGTGCATAAATACAAAGTTGCTGCCCAGTCGATATTTCCTTGTAGATTTTGAGATGTTACGTTCCATGATATCCCTGTAGTCTTCCTTGAACATTATCCCTTCGATGAATTCCATGGTGGCCACTCCAGCATAGAACATACCACCCCATACCATAACTGATCCACCGCCATGTTTCACAGTTCCACGCATATTTTTTCTTTCTAGAGCGGTACATCAGTTCTCCAAACTCTAACACGGCCATCTGAAGCTCTGACGTTGAACTTACTTTGATCTGTCCATAAAACGTTTTTCCAGAACGACATCGGCTTGTTAACATGCTTCTTGGCGTAGACCAAACGCTTCACTCTGTTCTGCTCACTGATGAATGGCCTTTCCCTAGGCGTGCGACTCTTGATTCCTATTTCGTTCAAGGCTCTACTGATGGTGAACCGACTTACAGTTTTGCCGACGATGGGTTCCAGATCGGCTGCCAACTTACCGCCACTATTGAACGGATCTTTTTTGACAGCTTGTGCCAAGTACCGTTTGTTTTGCTGTGACAGAACCGGGGGACGACCACATCTGCGACGATTTTCAATGCTGCCGGTAATTTTTTGTCGGAAGATGATGTCCGATACCGTAGACTTAGGAATACCAAGGGATTCAGCAATCTTCCGAACCGTTTCCCCGCGTTTATGAAGTAAAATAACATTACTTCGTTGAGCTACCGATGTTTCCTTCCTGCAGGCCATTGTGAACTTTCAACTTCTGGTAAATTTGCTAGTAAGCGTTTTGCAGTAGTATTAGTGAAATCAAAAATCGTCTCTGGATTAAATCAAACACTCAAACTAGTTTGATAATTGATTATCGTTTGTTTTTGTTACAATTTCTATGGTTATTCAGTGACTTATACACACTGTTTTTCAAGATATTGTTCAAAAAAAAATTTTCACAAAAAAACCAAACATCGCAGACCAAACTAATTTTTAATAGTGAAAATGAATGTATAAAAGGAAAACGAATATTGAAAAGCAATAAAATGGAAGGTGAAAAATAATAATAAAAGTTTTACGAGCGAACTCACGAAGCTATCAAATGTGTCCGATCAATTTTGCACCACAGTGTAGATATAATCAGCTTATTGGGAAATAAAGGGTGTCCACGATGAAATTGCCACACACAAAATTGATTCGCAAAATTCGAGTTTTCATCCGATTGCCATCAAATTTTCAGGGATTGAGAAATAACTATTAAACTTTTACCATTTTACTCGTATTTTATTTACAGTCCATACGCAAATGCCCGCACCTTGGCCTTAACCCCGGCCATAAGATTCTGCACAACCTGTGAATCAACCGTTTTTTGCATGTAAACCCATACTTTCTTCAGTTTCTCGACTGTCTTCACTACCTTAGGTCGTTTAAGAAGGTGCTGCTTCATAATCGCCCAGTACTTCTCGATGGGGCGGAGCTCCGGAGTGTTGGGAGGGTTGAACATTTTCGGCACGAAATTGACCTTATTGTCCGCATACCACTTCAGCACGTCCTTGGAGTAGTGGCATGAGGCCAAATCCGGCCAGAAGATTGTTGGGACGTTGTGGGCCTTCAGGAGAGGAAGCAGCCGCTTCTGGAGGCACTCTTTTATGTACACCTGTCCGTTCATCGTGTCCTGGGTCACGAAAGGTGCACTCCGCTTCCCGCACGTGCAGATGGCTTGCCAAACCAGGAATTTCTTCGCAAATTTGGATATCTTCTGAGTGCGGACATGCTCCGGAACGCTGAACTTATCCTTGGCCGTGAAAAACAGGTTGCCGGGGATCTGTTTGAAGTCGGCCTTCACATATGTATCGTCATCCATGATGCAGCATTCAACTTTCGTCAGCATGTTGAGGTACAACTTCCTGGCACGGGTTTTGGCGGACTTGTTCTGCTTCTCGTCGCGATTAGGGGCCTTTTGTACCTTGAACGTTCGAAGCCCAGCCTTAGTTTTGGCCTTCTGGACAAAACTTCGGCTTAGGTGCAGCTTCTTAGCCACATCCCGAACGGAGGCGTTCGGATTTCGGTTGAAGGCCCCAACTAGGCGGTTGTGATTTTTGGTGTTGTACGGAATACGTTTTCCTTCACTTCTGGGCTTCCGATCGGTGGTCAACCGTTCCTCGAACCGCTTAATCACTCGCGACACCGTGGAAATCGCGATTCCCAACGTTTTAGCGATAGAAAGATGCGAGAGATCCTTGTTCTCGTGATGAATGCGCAAGATTTTATCACGCACGAGCTGTTCTTTCGACTCCATTTCCGCGAGTTTTGATCACAGGACTTTAAAACTTGCAGGATGTAAATAATGCACTATGAACTAAATCCACCCAAATTTTCATTAAATTCTACCCAACGGTTAAAAAGTTAGAGCAATTTCATCGTGGACACCCTTTATATGCTTAATTTAATCTCGTTCACCAATACCGGCACGATTTACAGTGTAATCAGTGCTTGTTTAAATAATACCAACAGTTTGTTTTAGCTTGGGTTTGCTTGTTATTTCCTTGAAATAATGAGAAACTTATTTTTTTAGCAATGAAAGAAAAAAAAAGCAAACTGACACCTCTACAAAGGAATAAATCATTTGCTTGCATTTTAACCGATTCAATACAGATTTTTACAACATAAGTTATGGAATTTACGAGCCTGCATAGTAAATTATGGTTGGAAACATTCCAAAACCCATCCCTGAAAAGTTTCGGATTTTTTTAAATCGTTAAAAAACTGAAAATACTGAAAAAGTCAAAATCCCATACGAAACTTCAAGTCAATAGCCGTTAAGCAAAATGATTTAAAAACATCAAGGTATAGCCCCATTGGGTTGTTCGAAATGATGACGTAGGGCTACGATACTAAATGTAAGCCATTTAGATAGTACAATGCAATTTTCTTTGAATTAACCATTTCAGGCCTAATTTATACAAGCAATTTGGTGAATTCTGATTGATTGGGGCTCAGTAACATAGAAATGATTGAAAAAAGTGAGAAATATATGGTTTTTTAGATGTGCTGGGTCGTCCAAACTGCCCAGGAGATCAAAACTTTAGATCTACAGTTGTAACAGTGGCTTTATCCGCTATACAATGTTATGATATGTATTCAAACATATTCAATGTATGTCCTGGAAGACCAAGTGACATTATGAGTTAATCTTGGGATATTCTTTGCCAAACAAACTAACGTAACTTTGTATAGCCCAGAAAGCTATTGTTACAATTGTAGACCTTAAGTTTTGAAGGACCTTTCAAATAACCTGAAACTAACAAGGTTATCCTATTATGTCTGCGGACGTTTCAGAATATCCATTGAATATGTTTGAATATTGATCGTAGCTTTGTATAGCCCAAAAGGCTATGGCTACTACCGTATATCTTAAATTCTGAACTCAAGGTCAGTTTTCATGAACCTGAACATCTCTAAATAATATGATAATGATTGGTGAGCTTACGGAAGTTTCACTGAATGTGTTTGAATGCATATCGTCACCTTTCATAGATTATAAAGCTAGCTTTACGGCTATAGATCCTAAATTATGAACTCAAAGGCAGTTTTGATGACCTAGAACATCCCAAGATATCTCATTATACCGGTTTCCTTTCAAAAAGACTCACTAAATTTGGTCAAATACATATTGTTTTTATGTTTAGTCGCAATACGCAAATATATGTACAATATTCTAAAGCAACGCTTTACACTATTAATAAAGCATTTATTTTGCCTTCGTGAACTTCTTCATATTCAGGATGTTCTAGGTCGTCAATTAGGCCCTACACTCACATGTTTTTTTATATTATCCAGATAGAAAAATTGATGGAATACAAATTTGCCGCAGACAGAGTACACGGGTCCTCCCTTAGCTCAGTCGGTAAAGGCGCGGCTACAAAGCAACACCATGCTGGAGGTGGCTTGGTTCGAATCCCGGTCTGGTCTAGAAATTTGTCGTTAAGGAAAATTTCTCGACTCCCTGGGTATAGGGTATTATAGTACTTGCCACACAATCCTACTTATGCAAAAATGGTACTTGAAATCGAAAGCTCTTAATTAAAAACTAAGTTGAGAGCAAACAATAAGCTTATTGCGAAAGCAATAAGCTTGAAACGCTAATAAAGAAGAAGAAGTGTACACTTTTATTCAGTCTGTGTGATTTTATACAGTCATTATCCTTTTGAGGTCATATATGACCCTTAGGCCTGAAAGAGTTAATTTAGTTTTTAAGGCAAGGCTAAACATTTATAAATTTTTAAATAGTATGTGGCCCGAAATCAACAATGTTGTCTATTGAAATTGATGCGTGGAAATACTTTCGATCGATTGGTGTAAAAATTTTGAAAATCTTTTGAGAAATTACTGAGATATTAATGCTTAAAACCTGACCACTTTTCATGACGGTCGCAATGCGATTTTTTTTAAATTGTACCAGTATAGAAAACAAAGACGTAGTCCTACACTCCCGCTTCATTTTACTCTTTTTTGAGTACAATTGTACACTATCTCTTTTTCTCTCACGGAAATGTTACTCCATTTTCGTAGAAAATGGATCTGCTCATAAAATTGAGTAGATCCACTTTTTACGAAAACTGAGTAACATTTCCGTGAGAGAAAAAGAGAAAGTATACAATTTTACTCAAAAATTGATTAAAATGAAGCGGGAGTGTACGTCAAAAATCTGAAACTTTTCAGGGATGGTTTTTTGAACATTTCCAACCATAATTTATTATGTTCGATTCCCTCCCAAAATGTGTTTTTTGTGCTTCGCCCCGCACCCGGAGGAAGAGTTTATATTAGCTTAGTTGTCTTTGTTAGTGCTATTAGCATTGTGCCACGAGGACATAAATGATTAACCTTCCTTGGATGTTTACATTCTGTGACGAATAAGGTGTTTCGGGTCATATTGACTCAGATTTCAGATTCACATTGAGGAAAATTTATACAAATAAAATGTAAAGTCATTGCAGTCAAAATGCTTATTGGAGTCCCAATTTTCCGTTTCTGGTGAGTACTGCCCTTTGAACCCGATTGGCCACAAGGAATCTGTGTCGGAAGAGGGCATGTTTTGCCAAGATCCGTCAGGCGGCGACGGATACAAATTTTCATGCATGCATTTCGACGGCTCATACTTCATGATTTTTCATGAATGGTTTATTATTACTTTGAAATGGACCAATGAATATATTGGCCATTCCGGAACAATCCGGATGCCCCGGGGGAACCCTTTAAGTGGGGACAAATACAGATTTTCGCCGAAACATGCCTTTCCACGGCTCAAACTTCATGATTTTTTATAAGTAGTCTACTTCTAGCCTAGAATTGGAATACAGTGTCGGACAAAACAATAAGACCACTTTATCATGAAACAGGTTAAGTTGAGGTGCCAGTTGTAGAAATCATCGAAATTAATTAGTTTATTTATGGAAACTTAGTTTATTATCTTTGACAAAGAAACGAAACATCATTACAGTTTTCGTATGTCGAAAAAACCCACGACAATAAAATAAGACCAGTCACAAATTCATTCATAAAATCGGTTCTCTCTCGGTGTACAGTTCAGTTGGTAATTTACAATGCGGTAGCGCTAGCGCAATCATCTGTCAGATTAATACAGATGCTCGCCAGAGGGTGTCGCATGAATGCAATTCAAATTGACGGTTTGTATGCTTACGTGAAGTTTTCATTTGCAGGTGGTCTTATTGTTTTGTCCGACACTGTATATTAACCATTCCTGGACCATCCGGATGCCCCGGGGGATCCGTTTAGGAGGGGACCAAAACAGATTTTAACCGAAACTTCATGATTTTTCATGAACAGTCTACGTCTAGCCTTGAAAAGGATCAATGACCATATTGAGTTTAACTGCAGTTCGTCCAGGTTATCCAAACTATCTTGGCGTTCAGAACATAAGATTTACAGTTGTAAAGGGCGAACACGAAATTATTGCAACACCGAAAATGTCATGCCAATTTTCTTATAATGTTTAGAATCAAACCAAAATTTTGGGGTAGTTTTATACATATATTTACTTCAAAAATCAAAAGAAAAGTTAATCGGTGGAGCCTTGAGTGTAAAATTGAACGCATTTTCGCTTGATGCCCTCCATCAAAGTCTTTAAAGTGTCATCCGGTACCAGTTTCTCAGTTTTTTTTCCATTTTCTTAACATGTCCTTCTCGTCTTTGACTGTCTTCTTGCTCTTCCGAAGTTCCCGCTTCATCATTGCCCAGTACTGCTCCACCGGGCGCAGCTCCGGACAGTTTGGCGGATTCATGTCCTTTGGAACAAAATGGACAGAATTGGCCTCATACCACTCCAGCACACTTTTGGAATAGTGGCATGATGCCAAATCTGGCCAAAATAGCGGAGCTTCGTCGTGCTGCTGCAAGAACGGCAAAAGGCGCTTCTCGAGGTACTCAGATTTGTAGATCTCGCCATTTACTGTGCCTTTTGTCACGAAAGGCTCACTCCTCAGTCCGCAAGAGCAGATGGCCTGCCAAATGAGATATTTGGAGGCGAACTTCGACATTTTCTTCTTCTTAAATTTGTCGTCCACATAGAACTTGCTCTTGCCGGTGAAAAACTTCAACCCCGGAATTTGCTTAAAATCGGCTTTTATATACGTTTCGTCGTCCATCACACAGCAGCCATATTTTGTCAGCATCTTCTCGTAGAGCTTCCGTGCCCGAGTTTTAGCCGTCGATTGTTGCCGCTCATCACGGTTTGGGAAGTTCTGTACCTTGTATGTATGTAGTCTAGCTCTCTAATTTGCATTCTGGACGTAGCTCTGTGACATGCCGATCTTTTTAGCCAAATCACGGCTTGAGACGTTGGGATTTGCTTTAATCATCCGCTTTACCTTTCCCTCCGTATTTTTGTTCTCCGGTCCCGGTTTTCTTCCAGCCTTTGCCGTGGTCCAACGTCAACCGCTCCTGGAACCGCTTCAACACTCTGGAGACGGTTGAATGGTGAATGTTCAACATTTTTCCCAACTGCCGGTGCGCCAGGTCAGGAAATTCCAGGTGTTTGGAAAGAATTTGTTCTCTCGCCTCGCGTTGGTTCACCTCCATTTTCGTTGAATCGAAAAACACGACTTCGAGTTTGACAGCATGTAAACAATACACATCAATGAGAAAGTGTGCAAAATTTGGTTGATTTTTACCCGAAGGTAAAAAAATTATGCCCTGTTGAATGTGTCGCAATAATTTCGTGTTCGCCCTTTAACAGTAAATTTTAGGCAATACAAACATATTGAATTAACATTCTTAAAGTCAAAAAACATTATATAGCAATATGATATGTTCTTGGTCATCCAAACTATCCTTGAGATCATAACATAGGACCTACAGTTGTAGCAAAAGCTTTCTGGGCTATGCAAAGCTACGATGTGTATAACATATTCATTGGATATTTTGGAAGAACAGCAGACATTATGAGATAATCTTGGGATGTTCTAGGTCACCAAAACTGCCATTGAGTTCAAATTTTAGGATCTATAGTCATAACGATATCTTTATAATCAATGAAAGGTGACGATATGCATTCAAACACATTCAGTGAGGCATTCTATAAGCTCACCAATCATTATCAGATATTCTCGGGATGTTTAGGTTCATAAAATCTGACCTTAAGTTCAGAACTTTAGATATACAGTAGTAACCGTAGCCTTTTGGGCTATACAAAGCTACGAGAAAAATTCAAACAAATTCAATGAATATTTTGAAACGTCTACAGACATCATAGGATAACCTTGTTAGTTTCAGGTCATTCAAGCTGTCCTTCAAAACTTAAGGCCTACAATTGTAACAATAGCTTTATGGACTATACAAAATTAAGTTAGTTTGTTTGGCAAAGAATATCCCAAGGTTATTCCAGGATGTTCATTGAATATGTGTAATACATATCATAATATTATATAGCGGATAAAGCTACTGTTACAACTGTAGATCCTAAGTTCTGTTCTCCAGGACAGTTTGGACGACGTAGTATATCTCAAAAATATATTTCTTACTTTTTCCATTCATTTCTATGTTATTGAGCACCAAATCAATCAGAATACACCAAATTGCTCGTATAAATTAGGCCTAAAAGGGTCAATTCAAAGAACATTGCATTGTACTATATGGCTTATATTTAGTATCGTAGTCCTACGGCAGCATTTCAAACAATCCAATGGGGCTGTACTTTGTAGTTTTTGATAACGTGCTTACCGGCATCAACGTAATGCTTATTTGCATTGTTGAAAAAGTGGAGTTTGTCGATCTCCTTTTATTTGACTAGCTCTGCCATTTTTTTCATTTCCAGCATAAACTTGTTCCGCAGGTAGCAGCTGTTCAATATTGGCGAAAATGTCCTTTGGAAGTGAAATATTCGCGGCCACACATTAGGCCTACAAACTCGACCGCTGATGGTTCGCACCAACCTTCCAGATCAGCGTAGATTAGGTGTATAAGTGGGTCTTCCCTCTAGAAGAAACCTTATAAAATATAATTGAAATAGTTCAGTTTGCTAATCAATAGCTCGTTAACTTTATCAATATTTGTTAGATCAAATTCTACTGCTACTTGGCACCCCAGTAGGTCTGGGGACGTCGGTGGTTTTTCTGAGGCGAAAAAATCTGGTCAAGTCTTCCTTCGGAAGGGAAGTAAAGCCGTTGGTCCCGGCGCATATTCATGAGTCGATAGGTAGGGTCCAGGTGGTGGAGTCGTCTTCCTGGCGTCAGTGATTGTCACCATGTGTGGAAATAGGCCGACGGAAAAAAAAATTAACAAGTTTTACAAGTCTACTGTACTCTACTGTACCTAAATTAAGAATATTTGTCTCAAAAATTTCCTAAAAAAATATAAAATTTTAATATGCGAGTTTTAGCGGAACTTTGAAACCATAACGCTTTTATAAACTAGTCGAATTGCACTGTATCCCGATTTTACCTATGATCGAATTGAGCTCGCTTGACTTTTGGAATACGAACAATTAAATCCAGATTCAGAATTACTAAGTGAGTAACCGAAAATAAATCCTTTATCTGATTTACAATTCATTCCCACTTTTTTCGACTATGTGGATACCAAAAGAGTAGTCCGCTTTTGAAAGAACTGAATCTAATAAAATATTTTTGAAAAAAAGTAAGTATAAATCAAGAATGACTTGATTCTTTTATGTAGTTCCTCATTGGACATTTTATTTGCATATTGGATAAACGTTGTAAGTTTTTTACTCCTATCTCGTTCGATTCATCATGGGATTCACTGGGTTTATATGTATAAAAATATGAAAAATTGTTATGAAATGGTTGGAAAATTGTAAAAATAATGAAAGATGATATAATATGGTACGTACGTCGCATGCAAGCTAATTTAGAGTGATGTGACCGACCAGCCCTCTGCATTTGACAAGTTCAATTAGGGTAGAGGTGGGACAGCGTTCGCCAGGGCATCTAGTTTTTTGGTGTACTTTTCTCCACTTTTATATAGTGTGGCCAGATTGCTTAATTTGGTTGACTATTGTAGAATAGGTACAAGTGATTTATTTTTAACTTTTTACAATCGGTGGTGCGAAAATAGTGACTTTAGTGACCATTTTCTAAAAAAATTTGATTTTAGTGACTTTTGGATGCATATTGTGACTTTCTAGTGACTAGACTCAAAAAAGTGCCTAAGTCACTAAAAAGTGACCTGCTACAAGCCCTGAGATTATTGACGCCACTGGCTAAGTATGGCTGCAAAGTTCTTTAAGCTTACTGAATAGCCATTGTTGTTAAATATTAGGATGGTTAAGTAGTGAAGGGGTTTGGTGGATTATTTTCCGTGTTGATGTTCTTTTCCTGTGCATAATTGTTACCTCCTGTGACCAAATATCCACGAACTTAGCACCACCATCCATTCTCAGAAGGATCATGGGTGGTCTTTTTCGGCTTAAACATAAAACATTGAAAACTATCGACATTTAGAGAGAATTAATGCGTAAGTATTCTGGTATCACTATACATAGAGAGAGAATTAATAGACTGCGTGAAGAAGCCCGAATTTCGAAATAGCAAACTAGATCGTTGATCACGAAGTTTTCCAGAAGGAATATTATATCTACGTGCCCTCTCGATATGTGAAGATCGATAGCATTGTCTCCGATACGAGTCTGACTTTCGAGGACCTGAAGCCGGCAATCGTCACCAAAACCGGCTGAATATACAAATGAAGCCCTGATCATATTGCACAATGTTCTAGCGCTGGCGACAACTATCTGATCAGAATTCCATTTCCGTGATTCTTTGCCAATCCATTCCCAAAAAATGCGATCCCTTTTATCAACGGGTAAACAAGACAACTCCTACTAAGTCCTTAAGTCCTTCGTTTTAACATAGAAGTAAGGAAACATCGGCTCTGTAAAGCGTATAAGGTTGAGCATCCTACATAAATGAACTAGATTAAACAAAACATGGTTTTACCAGCAATAGTTCAAATTACGGGCCCAGTTGAGAAATCTGCTTTGCTTATGCAAAGCAGCTTTGCTTCCCTTATGGGAGAAACACAGCTTGTTGTATCGAATTTGAAATAACTGAGAGATCCAAGCATATAAATCATTTTTTTTTATTTCGTTCCTTACTGTTGGTAGACATTAAATCCATCATCCCATTTCAACTAAACTTGAGCAGCCATGTATGTCATTTCTCGAGTAATTCATAATAAGGGCTTGCATACCAATGGTAAACAACGACTTTAAACGTTGATCTCTCACGAGTCACAAGATTCCTACGATATCCAATTACACCATATGGTAGAGCAAACATTCTTGTACAAGATGCTGCTTTCAATTTGCTTAAGTGTTTTGATTTTCAGAAAGAAGTCGACGTTTGAAGTCATTGTTTATTATTGACTTTTAGGCCCTGATCGTGAATTAATAGAAAATTTATAAGAAATTTTATAATTTCAACCGTCGAATTCGTAAGCAAGCCTGTAACAAATCATATAAACCAAACGAAAAAAAAACATCTAAACTTACGTTTTTCGGTTATCAGCTAACTTCTAGCACAAGTTTAGGTCTTCCATGCAATTTCAATCACTCCAAATACAAAATGGCACAGAATCGAACTTGACCGAAAAGCAAAAACTTTCCTCCGACGAATAATTCACAGTCCAAATTCACAACGAAAGCAGCAAAAATCGTGAACCAGCACAAACTTTGCCCACACTTTTCTGCGGACACCAACACTTTTTTTCCGTCTGTCGGAGGTAGATACCGTCGCTCCACACTCGGTTTCGACCGTCGCCAATAGAAAATCTGAAACTTCCCAGCCCGCATTGAATTTCAATATTTTATTGTACGAATTCAGCCACTTTGCACTTTTGCCACTGTCGCGCTTCGCTCATCCTCGCTTCCTACTCTTCCCTTGCATTTGTCTCTTCCGAATCGGTCTTCCCCTTTTCTCGTTTGCTTTTATTTTCCGAAACAATTGGACAAACAATTGAACGGACGACGAAAAAAAAAACGGATGCACTCGAATTTGATTTCTATTGAATTTTATAAATTTTTCATTTCAATACGCTGCTTATTTTTATCTTCTATTGAATTTCGCCAGCACACTGTAGAACACGCCAAACGATTATTACCTATGACAACCCCGTAATTCTATCGAAAACACTCACTCATTAGAACTGCTCTCTTCTGGCAATTGCCACACATTCAGCACGTGCTGCCCATTCGCACAAGTTTAAAATCCAGGGTCGAACTCGAGCACCGCACGCGTCGGTGTATTCAGCGAAGAAATCTCCGCCCATCCAATGGTACGATGGCCACTGAAGGCAATCAATAGAAAACAACAACGCACCCAAGCAAGCGTGACCGTTGCGTAATATGACGCACATTCAGCAACCGAACACCGAAGTTCTACACCCGCATGGTTGCTAGAAACGATTCTAGAACACCAACCCACCTACTCTCAAATGCGAATTCAATCAAAAAGAGTACACTTTTCCATCAACTGCACTGACCACCACAACAAATTAGAATTCAAGACGAACAATGTCGCGACCGAATTTCCTATCCGAATCGATCTGAACAGAAACACGGCACAAGAACCTGTGTTGAGCCACCGCCCGCGTCAAAAGTCCCGAACGAACTGCGGCAACATTGGTTGTGGTGTGCGGTTCTAGGCCACTCTTCTAAGGGCACTCACCTGGGCCGATGCGCCCTTGGGTAGCTTACACACGGTCCCGCTGCCTCATTCTATCCCACTCATCACGCGTCTGTTCCTAGGCGACGGCAAACGACCAAACAAAACAAAACCTTCCCGTCGGCTTCTCCGAGTGCGGCGTGTATGGGTGAGTGAGAGCCCACCGAATTTTAGACTACTTTCGAGCCTCGCACAAACGCGCCGAATTCACGGTCTGATGGGCGCCTCCACCAGGCGAGCGAACCGAGCGAACGCGTGCTGTGTGAGAACGCCACCAGTTGGAGAAATCAGAACGAAACAGACGAGCAAAACAAAGAATCAGCGATTAGTGAGTGCAGTGTGGAGTAGCGGAGACTCATTTTCTGCATTGGTCGGGGGATCCATCAGAGGGAAATGGAAAATCAGACAAGCGTGACAATGCTGCTAGTGCTGCTGGCTGGTATGACCCTTTGCTCAACGGTCGGTTGACGATCATCGTGGAAGCAGGAACGGGAACGGGTTTTTTTTTAGAAGAATAGATTTTTCTACGATGATTGCTGAGTTGCTGCTCTTCTACTGTCGTTGCGTTACGTTTGTCGGCTATGGATGTATGGCGAAAAGTTCGGCTGAGTGGAAGTAATTGTTGTGTAAGAACGATTCTGTGGCGATGGTGATGATGATGATGTAATAGATAGTTTATAGACTGTATTAAATTTAGTTCAGCAGAGACGGTTTGATGAGATCAGCAAATCAGTATACTTCCTGTGAAGCTATTTTATGTATGGTTAAATTTTAATAGCCTTTATTGAATATGTTGATGTGTTCTATCAAACCAATTATTCAGAAGTTGAATTTTAAAACACCATTTCTTTGCGAACAAACGATGCGCACATCTTAAGGAATCTTCACTTTTGAGGAGGCGTGATGAAGCATCTTATTGTTTTCAAATGCATAGACTTTTAAAGTCTTCGCCAAGGTTGGTGGACTGAGATTCTATTTTAATTGAAACCACACCGCTAGTGGCGCTCTACTTTCATAATACTCTAATATCGTACTGTAACACTGGGATTTGGGATAGTTCTGCGCCCGTGATATTGTCGATAATTAGGTTCCAAAAATAATGGCCGTAGTAGAGGGTGAGTCGATAATTATTGTGACACTTTAGATTGGTGGTAAATCGGCTATATTTATCGAAATGAATTTAACTTCTTACAATAAGGTCTGTATGTAAAACAAACTGCCAACACATTTTTTCTTATTGCATGAAATAAAAAAATAAAACAACAAAAATTAAAACATCTGCATAGCTTAATTCAAGACTTGCTTTCTAAGTTTAAACAAAAAAATGAATGAAAGCAACTTTATTTCCAGAATTTTCTGATTTAGAATTTGACTCCACTCATGATGTTTTGGACAGAAGTTTTGTCGCATTTACTGAAAGCCGCAGGCCAATTCATTTTGAACTCTTCCATGGTCTTGCACTCCTTACCATACTTCTTGAAGTTGTGGTTGACGATAGCCCAGTCCATCAATTGAACGACGCTGTGGACAATTGGAAGGATAAATGTCTTTCTCAACGAAATCTACTCCATTTTCTTGCATCTATTGTACTGTGGTTTTGGCTGACGCCAAAACAAAGAAGGGACCTTGTGCTGCTTGTATAACACACACCAAGCTCCCCAAGAAGGTGCTGCCGTGGCTGACAATCAGCGAGAAGGGGATGTCAAAGCCGCTCTTCTTTTGCTTCGGACTGGCCGTGAACGGGGAAATTTATGGTACGAAATGCCTGCCGAAAGTTGCGTCGTTCATCAAAAAATACCACAAGGGCAAAGACGCGGTGTTTTGACCGGATCTGGCGTCGGCCCACTACTCGAAGCGATCGTTGGAGGGGATGGAGCGGCTGAATGTCGATGTGGTACCCAAGTCGGCGAACCCGCCCAACGTTGTCCACCATGGCGAATGTTCTGGTTAACTGCCGGAAGGCCGCTCGCAAGGGGTCCTGTCATCTTCAGCGCGCGTTCCTAGATTTATTATCGTGCCTCTTTCGTTCGCTGTAACAGCGCCGCTCAGGTGCTCGTCGAAGTACTGCTTCCACCTTTCAATCACCTCACACTCTCCTGTGAGAAGGTTGCCATCCAGGTCTCTGCACATATCGGCTTGTGGTACGTGGCCTTTGCGCGAGCTGTTCAACTTCTCGTAGGTCGTTAGCACGGTACAGTGCTTCCATTTCTTCGCGGTCTCGATCTTCCCTCTGGCGCTTTTTCCTTCGAAGAATAGAATTTTGCCTGTTCTGTGTCTGTCTATAACGTTCCGCATTCGCTCTCGTACGGTGTTGCAGCATTCTCGTCCATGCTGCATTCTTCTTCTCTACTAACGGCTTGCATTCTCCATCAAACCAGTAATTTTTTTTTTTTTCAATTCGGTGCAGAAGTACCTAGTGTCACTATTGCAGTGCTACCAATGGCGGCGGTTTGAATGTCTCTCCAGCCATCCTCAAGAATAGCTGCGCCAAACTGCTCTTCGGTTGGTAGGGCTGCTTCTAGCTGTTGCGTGTATTCCTGGGCAACTCCGGTTTCCCGCAGTAGCTCAATGTTAGGTCGTACCGTCCGAATTCGACGCATATCCCAAGCAACACACAAGTTTTATAACGGTTGAAAATACTTTTATATTACTAGATTTGGTTATAAAGAAGCTTACTCGAAATAAAAGCATGAAGATGTGTTACTTGGCATTGTACACCGTCGGGAGTTTCGAGCGCATACACACTGCAACTAGGTAGTGGTCCGAGTCTTTAATCGCGCTGCGGTAAGTGCGAACGTTGATGATATCGGAGAAGAATTTCCCGTTGATTAGAACATGGTCAATTTGATTCTCTGTTGCATATTTAAAAAATTTGGTTGTATGGCGCTCCTCCAAGATCCAAGATCTGGTTTAGCCGCAGCATAGTCTGGTCCTTCCAGTTTTTTGTGTCGATCCAACGCCGTCAGCCTCGGTTTGTAGTCCACTCATTGTTCCATGCTGAGTCAATGATATATTTTAACCAGGTTTTGAGATCTGGCGCAGTTACTTCCAGGTATAAAGGGGTTTTAGATCTGCCATCTGCTGCATACCAGTTGACAGCAGATGGCAGATCGAAAACCTATTTGTTACCATTGATACCGCAGTGCCTGGGTACTGTTCTGTTGTTCGAAGCCATTCTAATTGCTTGCACTGGCAGGTTTCGATTCTTTGGGTTCTCAAGGGCTTTCAGTACATTAGCAGAGTCGGTAATGATGGCTTGCCAAGTAGATCTGGATTTTTTGACGGCCGACAGGATGGTTATTGCCTCTGCCGAGAAAATTGTTGTAGGGTTAGAGAACCCTCTACTTATGTTTACACTGATAGGCAAAATAAAGTGCCCACCTCATCGTTTTTTCAATTTCTCTCATTTACTTGGTTCAAATTAAAGTAAACACACTGTATTTTTTTTATTACCTTATTTTTTATATTCCTTTTAAGTTTCACTTATGGAATACTAAAAAAAAAGAAATTTTACATAAAGAAAAAAAAAATCAATTTGTGTTGAAAAAAAAAAACAGTGACAAAATAAAGTGCCCACTTCATTTAGGCTACAGAAAACATAAATTAAAGTAAAATAAAAGCATTTCAATAATTGATGTGTCCTCCTTTGGCCTTCAGGACCTCCTGCAGGCGCTTCGACATGCTCTCTACCAGGTTCTTTAGGTGCTGTGGATAGCTAGCTCTTCCCAGGCGCGCTCCAGGGCTTCAAAATAGTTATTTTTATTGGTAACACCAGTTTTGTCAACCCTGGCATCGAGAATCGCCCACAAATTCTCGATGGGATTGAGGTCCGGGCTTTGTGGAGGCCATTCCAGCGGTTTGATCCGACAAGACCGGAAGAAAGACTTGGTCTTCTTGGCAGTATGCTTGGGGTCGTTGTCCTGCTGGAATAAGAACTTCTCTTCAAGGCCCTTCTGGATCAGCAAAACCTCCAGATTTTCTCGCAGGATGTTGATGTAAGAATCTGCCGTCATTATCCCGTCGATTTTCACAATGCCACCCACTCCACCCCACGAAAAACACCCCCAGACCATCACATTTCCTCCTCCATGCTTCATCGTGCCTTGGATGTGGCGCTCCTGAAGCTCCTCTTCCGATCTGCACCAAACACGAACCCGCCGCTTTCGGTTAAACAGCTCGAATTTTGATTCGTCCGTCCAGAGAACCGTTTTCCAGAACTCTAGGGGCTTATCAGCAAGCTCCTTAGCAAACTTAAGCCGTTTGGCTTTGTTTGCCTTGCTGATAAATGGGCGCTTCCGGGCAAGTTTGCTATTCAACCCCTGTGCTACGAGAAGGCGACGAACAGTTCGACCGGAAACTGATAACTGAAGGGTTTCCTGGATCTCGCGGACAGTTACCTTCGGGTTCTTCTTGACTTCGCGCATGATCTTGGTGTCCGTTCTCGCATCCGTTTTCCGCTTCCTGCCTCTGCCAGGGCGATCCACCACTGATCCAAACGTTTTAAGCTTCAGAAGAATTTTGCCAACCGCTGCCTTACTGATACTGTACTTCTTAGCGACAGCCCGGTGCGATTCACCGTTTTGCACATCACGAACGACCAATTTTCGGATACACAAGGGAATTGCTTTCGAAAGCACTGCGTTCTCCATTTTTTTTTTCAATTGAATCAAATGCGATCACGTATACAAATGCACCAGGTTGAGCCGTTTGCTTCAAAACATGTCAAAATATCAAAACATAAACAATCGAGGGGTCTTCCAATGGAAACTTATCGAAAACATATCGATTTTTGAAGTGGGCACTTTATTTTGTCACTGTTTTTTTTTTCAATACAAATTGATTTTTATTTTCTTTAAGTAAAACTCCTTTTTTTTTCAGTATTCCATAGGTGAAACTCAAAAAGAATATAAAAAATAAGATATTAAAAAATAATACAGTGTGTTTACTTTAATTTGAACCAAGTCAATGAGAGAAATTGAAAAAACGAAGTGGTGGGCACTTTATTTTGCCTATCAGTGTACGTTTGGGCCCGTTACACCGTATCCTACTTTGCTTGTAGTTTTCGAGCCATCGGTGTATATTAAGTCGTAACCATTCAGCGGTGTTCTGATAAGCTCTTTGAAGCGTGGGACACCAGTTTTGAGGATTAAGGTTGTCCTTCATGGGTTTGCTTAGTGTCCATATGATTCTGGGTGGAGAGGAGTCCCACGCTACATCTCCGACCCAGTGGACCCTGGAAACCGATGGGAGGGTTTGGTGGGCGATTTGAAGAAATTTGTTTGCCTTTTTGAGGAGGAACACTCCTGCGTCGTCTCCGCTATTACAAGCAAGTGTCGAACGGGGACGATTCCTGCCTCAACGAATGTAGATGATTCTTGGGTACAGGATAGTAGACCGGATATACTGCGGATGCATTGATTGAAGATTGGAGCAAGTTTTTCAATGATATTGTTAGAATTTCTGCACAGTAGCTCGGTACAATACAATAATTTGCTGCATGTTATCACCTTCATTATTTGCAATTCTACGTTGCCTTTGTTTTTGGCTTGTTTGCTTGTGATGGTACGTAGTAGACTAAACCGGGATTTGCTCTGCTACCTTGTGCGATCGCAGTGAGGATTGAAGCTCGAGTGATGGTCTAGGTATACTCCGAGCACGCGAATCGAATGGTATTTCTTCTCCATCAATGCAATGCAAATTTGGCAATTAATTAATCGGAGCGAATCAATCTACCTCATGATTCGTCGGTGAAACCCCTGGGACTAACCTAGATTCCTTCGTTCGTTTTAAGTTCAACATTCCCTCTCTGAATAATTCTTACCCAACTTATCATGCTGTCAGATATTGGAAACCTTTTTCGATCGGCTAGGGCTTCTAAGGGCCGTAATGAATACAGCGAAGACAATTAGGCAACTTCTGTGGACCATACATGATGAAAATGACCAACCTCTCGGTTGGGATCAGCTCTTACTGCCAACGGTGGGTGATGCGGGGAGTAAATTTCATGAACAGCTACCTCTTATTAATCAACAATTGAACATTGAGCGATGTGTAATCATTCCGAAGGCAGTTTCGGTGGAAATCCATTGTTATTTCTGATGCCTCCTCTGCAAAAATCAGCTGATTGGACTCGGAGGATGACTGAAGCATTCAATGAAATTGAAGAGAAGCATATGGACCTTTTCCCGTCGTTCTGTCAGCACGACATTCGTTCACTCAATTCAAAGCTTCTTAAACACTATCACGAACGTCTGCATTTTTTTAAGTTGAGGAAAAAAAAAAAAAATTTGAATTTAAAATTTTGTTTTTTGGTTCAAGGCTCCGATTTTGGCCGTTAGTCGGAACGAGTGTCATCCGGAATAACGTACACTAGAGTCAAAAATGCTTTTGCTCCAGACCGTCTTCCATTCAGCAGTTTATGAGGAATTTACCAGCCAAAACAAAACAAAAGAATGAAGTTGCGAAACAAAAACACGATGACGTCAACAAACAAAATTTAGAACACGGTCGCTGTAGGCCGTTTTCAGCGGTCGTGGTCTATTCTAAATTTTGGCAATTAAATAGACCAAACGAAATTCTCCATTTTCACCGGTGCGTTCCAAATTTCATTTTCGAACAGTTTCGATGCAAAAAAAATAAAACTGTCATACGGTTTGTTTTATTTTGTTCCGAATTTGGAACGGAATCCAGAGCGTTCTAAATTTGTTTAGGAAGCTGAAAAAAATGGTTTAAAACAACAACAAGGGCAAAGTGCACAACCGCGTCGATCGCTCGCTCGTTTTTTGGTAAGTCTGAAAACAGTATTACTGTATTGCAAACAAGATTACTGCTCAAGTTGTCCTTTTTTTCTTAAGCTCTTTGAATATTATCATAGCTTTTATTTTTTTTAAACATTATGGAGTTCTGTTGGCAATGGTGGAATGCTGAACACTGAAGTTCTTTGAACTGAACTGATATTTTGAGAAATATGTAAGTTCAAACTTTGCAAAAAATCTATGCACTTTGCAGCAGCTCTACGAAGTTTGAAGAATTTCTGCAAACTATATTATGAAGTTCTTTGATGATTGATGAAGTTTTGTGAATATGGCTAAAGTCTTACGATCATTTAGTGTAACTTGAAAAAGAAGGGTTAACTTTTAGCGGAAGTAATCCATCCCTATGATTATTTTTTTCAGTATCCTAGATACGTAAACACATATTGTCACTGCTATGACATGTTATTAAAACAAGCCGAAGGTGCTTTCACAGCTTTCTTTATTTTTATCATGCATGTTTTTGCTAACAAATATGTTTTACGCTTAACTTTATTTTTAAAAACGCTTTTTTTAGAAAACACTTTTGCGAGCGTATTAGTAGAAACAGTAAACGTTGCTTGAGTCCTCCTCAAAAAGTTGTATTTCCCATATATTGAATTTTGTGCACTATAGAAGGCTAGCAAGATAGATGCTATAGAAAATCGCAGTTACAAATGTGATTTTTCCAAGGTATTTGCAGCATTTCCACTAGCACCACAAGTTTGCACACCTTGGGGTAGACTGAAATAAGTATACAAGAGGAAGAGTGACATCTCACACTTTACGCAATCAACTAAAAAGCCTTAAAAAGGCTTGTGAAACCTATGCAACCTTTTTGGGGTTGCGCGAGTTTGGGTGCGGGATATTAGGGATTTTTCAACTCGGCAAAACGTGTATCACTTCTTCTGCTGAAAAATTACTTCCAGATCCGGGCGTTGGTTCACGAGACAGTTATGAGGTAGACAATGTTGAAAATCAAAACGGGAGTTTTGAAAGGTTCCATCCTCTGGATCGGATTGTACAACAGTGTGCTGATGTTGGCGTAGTGATCGTTGATTTTGCGGATGGTATATTCTCGTCGATATTGAGGTACGGAGGCCCAGCCTGAATTGCTGAGCTTGAAACTTAACAGAATCGAGCGTTGCAGAACAGTACATACCGGTTCATGACCATGCGAGTAGTGAGTGCGTACAAAAATATCTCATCGAAGGCAGTGTTCGTTATCGCTGAAATGATACTTATCGGAATCACCTTAGCGGAGGACAACGAATGTGATTGGTAGTGTGGAATACGGATCGTAAGAGGGATTTCGATGACCAAGTGCCAGCAGAATAGTACATGGAGACATCTCTAATACAGGTTCACTCGGCCTGGGTGAACAGAAAACATGCAGAGGTAAAATTCACCTAAAATTGTTCCAGTTCTATTGCTTGTATTGAAATCCAGCGCACAGGTCCAGGATATTACATACCTCTCGTTTAATCCTGAATAATGTAACACTTCCAAATTTTAAATCTTTTAGTATTGTTCCAGTTCAAAACTGGGAAATTCAACTGAGAATTGATTTTACTCCTGGGTTGAACGTTATACACAAAGTTGCTGTACAGCTTTACAGTGCACTTATTCTGACATTATATATAAAGTCATATCAGATACTCAAAGATACCTTATCTCCCTATCTATATTCCTCATGCCCCTCACGTGTATAATATTACAAAATAACCTCAAATTAATAGGCTTGAGTTTTCAAAACGAATGATATTTATTAAAAAAAAAAAAAAGGTACGAAGTTCTAAGTCTAAATTATCAACAACAAACATTTTCTGGTGCACCCTGCAACGGTGTTTTCTTTTTCAATTTCATCATCTGCTCTTTCTCCTGTGCCAATCAGGAAGATGAATAAGTTATGTTATAATGGACGTCTCAACATCCAGTCTAGTTGTTCGGAATATTTTGATTTCAACGTCGTCTTCCGGCGTTTTCAGACTTTTATTCCACTTGCTGTATCGTTTCACGGAACTGATGGAATATATTCTGAGGGGTTTTTGATGATCATCTGCGAGAAACCATGAAGTTCGTTTACTTTTAATACTTTCTTCCCGGACAAGTGAAGTACTTGATGACGCGATGCTCAACTGACTAAGAAACGCGAACTTTTTGCATTGGGACTTGTAGAGAGTCCTGTCGTAGGAAACCTGTTAGCAATGGAGTTTCAGGGTTTTCAGCCGGTTGGAATGCTTTATTCAGGCCCGAAATCGTTGTTAAAATAGAGTTGAACTGGAGCGGCAGATTACCCAGCTCAATACCGATCCTTTATGTCAGCTAGTGCCGTACTCTCATCCAGTCAAACATTCATAGTTACGCGTATGAGAGCTTCCTCCTAAAAAGGAAATTTCCATGGAAATTAATTTCCAGTTTTGACTGATTCAGCAAGACGGAAATCCTCCACATCGTCTACCATAAAACAGCACGAAGCAGCCGCGGAATTCAATACCGATGGTTATTCCGAGAGTTGAAGTGAGGTATGTCTCTTGGTGAAATGATAAAAGTGAGAAAGTGACAAACGACACTTTGACTCTCGGAATAACCTTCACTATCTGGAACCAATCATTCTTCTTAATATTCACCCAGCACCAACAGGAATCGGCACCTTTTGACTCGTGAATCTCGGAAACTTTTAGGAATTATTTCGAAATGTCGAACGAGTTGAATCAACCACCAAACGAAGCAGGCGGAGTTCCAAAACAAAACACACACATGGACGTCATCATACAAAATTTAGAACATTTGCGGTGAAAATGGAAAATAGTTGATCTATTTTTGGTGGTCTATATTTTTGGAACTGTTATAAAACTAGACCAAAATAATAGAACACTGCTGAAAACGGCCTGAGGCGGTCGCGGTCTATTCTAAATTTTGACATTTAAATAGACCAAACCAAATTTTCCATTTTCACCGGTGCGTTTTCATTTTCATTTTCGAACAGTTTTGGTGTAAAAAAAGTTAAACTGTCATTAGCTTTGTTTTATTTTGTGCCGAATTTGGAACGGAATCCAGCGCGTTCTAAATGTGTTAAAACAGCTGGAAAAACGGCGTAAAACAACAACAAGGGCAAAGCGCACAAACGCGTCGATCGCTCGCTCGTTTTTCGGTAACTCTGTTTTCAGCGGTGTACGTTGCGTTAAACTATTGTTGTGAATGCGACAATTAGCCATTAATTTGATAAAATAATTTCTCGATCAATTAAATCCGAAAGTTACGTGCTGTTATCAATAGTAGGGGAAAGTGCTCTAATGTGGGTTTTATAGATTTAGAATTTGGCACATATTTGCACTGATATAAAAAGGTTGTTTAAACAAGCCTAAAATGCTTTTACAGCTTTGTTTATTTTTTATCATGCATGCTTTTTGTAACAAATATTTTTTACACTTGAGTCTTCCCCAAAAATATGTATTTCCCATATATTGAGTTCTGTGCACTAGGGAAGCATATGAAGGCTAGTAAGAGAGATGCTTTAGAAAATTCCAGTCAAAAATATGATTTTTCGAAGTATTTGAAGCATTTCAAATAGCAACACAAGTTTGCACTCCTGGAAGTAAGTACACAAAAGGAATAGTGACACAAGTTTTACCAAGCTGAAAATCCCAAACATCTCGCACCTTGCGCAATCAGCTAATAAGCCTAAAAAAGGCTTTTGAAATTTATGCGACCTTTAAGGGGTTGCGCGAGCTTAGATGCGGGATATTTGGAATTTTTGAGCTCCGCAAAACGTGTATCACTTCCTCTGCTGAGAAATTACTTCCAGAACCGGGTGTTGATTCACGAGGTAGTTATGGGTCAAACAACGTTGATGATCAAGACGGAAGTTTTGCAAGGTTCCATCTTCTGGATCGGAATGTTCAATAGTGCTAATGTTGGCGTAGTGATCGTTTGTTTTGCGGATGACATCGTATTGTCGATAACAGGCTAGTGGAAAACGGAGGTACTGTTGGTCGGCAAATGAAAAATGTCTTCAATAGTTATGTGAGCTATGCCCAGGAGAAGGCGGCGAAGGCAATCAACGGGGTTGGTAAGACCATGCCAAACAACGGTGGACAAGTTCGTTTCCGTTTAATACTTTCTTCCAGGACAAATGTAGTGCTCGATGACGCGATGCTCAACTGACTGACAAACGCGAACCTTTTGTAAAGGGGCTTGTAGAAAGTCCTGTCGTAGGAAATCTGTGGGTGTTCGAAATTTAGGCACACCTAAAAGTCGGAACTAACGGCGATCCCGGAAGAGGTACTGGCAATGGAGTTTCAACTCAGGGTTTTCAACCGGTCGGAATGCTTTATTCAGGCCTGAAATCGTTGTCAAAACAGAGTTGAACTGAGGTCGCAGATTACCCAGCACATTACCGATGGTTGGTCAGCTAGTGTCGTACTCTCATCCAGTCAAACATAATAGTTACGCATATGAAAGCTTCCTCCGTGTAAATTAATTTTTATTTTCAGCTGTTTCAGCAAGAAGGAAATCCTTCACATCATTTACCATAAAACGGCACATAACAGCCGCTTATCTTAATATTCGCCCAGTACCAGCAAGTATTGGGAGGAATAGATCGCGATAAACTGGCACCTTTTGACTCGGAAAACTCGGAAACTTTTTAGAATCATTTTGAAAAGTCGAACGAGCTTAACACCAACCAAATTCAAACGAAGCAGGCGAAGTTCCAAAACAAAACAAACGAACGGCATCACATAAAATTTAGAACAATGGCGGTGTAACTGGAAAACAGTTGATCTATTTTTGATGGTCTATATTTTTGGAACTGTTTTAAAACTGACCAAAATAATAGAAAACCGCTGAAAATGGCCTGAAGTGGGAACTAGTTGATCTATTTATGATGGTCTATATTTTTGAAACTGTTATAAAAATAGACCAAAATAATAGAACATCGCTGAACACGGCAGGAGCAATTGCTGCACTCACTGAAGTAGAATACCACTTTGTTTAGCCGAGACACAAACCGCACGAAACATTTCCCCATCGATGAAAATCAAGTCGACAGGCAAAGACCGGTTATATTTTGATCTTTCTTTTAAATTTGAATCGTCAAACTGACTTATTGAATTGAAGCACTATTTCATTAAAAAATAATAATAACAATAATTAGCTTATAATAATTTAACTCCAATTCAATTTACATACATTATTTTGCTTAAAAGGATAAAAAGGCCAGAAGCTATTGAATGTTCCTTAAATTTATTTGAAAATGTTCATCCAACGTTACACTTGTATCATCTTGGGTCCTTTTAATCCACTGTACAGTAACAGGAATAAGAAACTTTCACCACCCACCCTGATTTTAATTTTGCAACAGTAGCTTGTTAATTTCTAAAAATTCAATGTTGAAAAGGTAATAATAAAAAACATATACATGACTTATGCTGTCATCAAGCCCTCGAAGCTCATCAAGTTGTCATTCCAATCATCAACATCCATCTCTGTCCTATATTAATGTAACATTCATCACACACTTCAAAAGCAATCAGTGTAGGAGCAAAATTTCATTTCCTCCAATTGAGATGACATCCAGAGATTGCAGCATTTCGTTTCCTGAGCCCACAGCCTTTGTCCCTCTTCTCCGCATTCAAAGTTCTCCAGAAATTTCTGCGTGCCTCCTGTGAGTTAAAGTCACGTTGTAAATGAAGCAAACAGAAGATGAAAGTTTCCATCTTGAGGAATTTCTTCCGGCAAACTCCTCTGCCTTCAAGACAAACATCGGAGATGCCACACTGACCCAACTTCGGGAGAAATGTATCCTCCTATTGTTTCTGAACTGATGGAAAGTTGCAATTAGTAAATGTTTTTGAATCCATTCCTTACTTTGGCAACATAAATTGTAATTGTTCGAGAGTAATCAGTCTTGACCGTTTTTTTGTTGAAAAATTTATTCTACGTCCATTGATCCTGAAGAAAAAAAAAAATCAATTTGAGTCCTCTCGTTCAATTTCATTTACATTTCATTGACTTTCTCAGACCGTCTCCATTCCACCAGTTGGAATTCCTTCGATGTAAGTATTCGTGTGTCTGTGTGTAGGTCACGAGATGAATTATTTATATCATGCTCTTGCTGCTTGTGTGCTTCCGTGTTATTTCTTCTTTTACTGTTATGGTGCTCTAGAACTTATAACTCCCGGCAGCACGAGGACTGTGATGATGATGAGATGAAAAGAGCTCAACAATTTTATAAGAAAAAAGAAATCTGAACTTGTACTATTCCGTGTTTCAACGGGAATGAGCTTTGGCTACTTTCCTCTCAAAGTTCCTTCTGGGAGAAGGTGAAGGTTGATATAAAAATGGTTTTATGCTTTTTTATGCTCACTGCCAACGCAATCACCGTAAGACGCGAACCGGGGCCAGAACGAATATTAGTCCGTGAGAGCTTAGACCGGATAGTTCGGCATTTGGCGGATGGTTCATTAAAACTTTTGCTACTTATTTTTCGACTGAATGCGCCAGGATAAAAGTCTGACACAACTGTTCCCTGTCCCGTCCATTGGGTTTCAATCTCCGACTAAGTTCCAGCATCGAAAGAAAACGGTAAGCTCCTTTCTCAATTGAATTACGACTGTTTGAAGCTTAATGGTAATTTGAATTAGTCAATTAAACAGATCATACCGCAAATTTACGACAGCCACCTTGAAAATCATTTGAAAATATTACAGATTTGTCCACCTACCGTTCGATTCCTGCTGCTTCTTGCCGTTCATCAGCCCTCCTCCGTTGCTTATGATAGTCTCGTCCACCGTACCCGTACTGTTTCGTTTGTACTTCGCGCGCCCTCTTCGTTTCAGCGATCCAAAGCGACTTTCCGCCAGGGAAATCAGATCTTCATTGGACGACGAAGATGAAGACCCCGTCGGAACGGTCACCAGGGGAGAATTCCTACTGTGTCTTCTACTATTACTGCTCGCATTACTTCCGGCACTGGCACTTCTTCGCGATCGTCGTCTCCGCATCTGCGTTGACGAAGTTCCATTTTGGGCACTGGATCTTCCACGAGTGTGATCTCCTCGCATTTCCTGGACGTCCTGAAGGTTGTGCGATAACATCACCTTTGATATGAGGCTGTCGATCTCCCTGATCGTATCGTTATAGCTAGAGTCTGGAATATCGGTGATGGTGATTCGTTTGTCCACTTGAGATTGGTTTTCGGCCATTGCTTGTTCGACTTCCAGTTGCCTTCGCCTTCGTAGACTGCGCTGTGTGTGGAAACTTTCTTCTCGAACTATGAGCGTACCGACATTGCTGCGGACCAATTTGTAGATTTTGTTTTTGTTCTCTTCGGCAGTTGGCTTTGGTTCGGGTGGTTCCTCAACGACACTGATCTCCGGTATCGTCGGAGCTGGTGGAGGTGGTGTTGGTTGGCGTGGAGGTTCCTCCTCAGTCGAACTTTTGTAGCACTCACTAATTCTACCCAAAATCGAACCCGACCGACAGGAAGGAGACTTCCGGATTTTCTTCTTCTGTTCCAACGAAACACTTCTACGAATCTCGTTTGCTGATCTACTCTTCTGTAAGGCGTAAACACTTTCCTCCACTTCTTCGTTGGCTTCTTCCACTCGATACTGCGTGACACTCGTCTGCAACTTATGCCCCATCCCCTTATTCTGCAGCTGCTCAAACACATCACTCAAGTATTCACTGGACGTAGTGATCTTCTCCCGAATGCAAGTACTGCGCGACCTTCGATATCGCTGATCGCGGTTCTTGCGATCCAGCGATCCATCCCCACTTGACACCTCTTCGCTCTTCACGACACAGTCCGGCTTATCCACCGAAACCATCAGTTTGCCAGTCCGGCTGTCAAACAGCTGAATTTTCGGGAAGCTAATGTTGGGCGTTGAACTGGAAGTCGTGAGTTCCCACTTCCAAGATTTAGGTTTCTTCAGCGCTAAATTCAGAAGGTTGTCTCCGTTCATGAAGTTGTTGTTTCCATCTCGGGAACTGTTCGCACTTCCGGTACCACCCGCTGCCAGTTGTTGACTGATGTACGAGGACGAAGACATCTCCGACACCTGTATGGGGAGAAACGAGATGACAAACAATTAGTTTGGAGGCTATTTCGAGCGCGCTGTTAGTGAACTTCACGTCAACACGCTGCGTGAATCATTAACCTTCAATATTTCAGAAAATTCCGCTTTCCGACGTTGGTTGGTTGGTTCGCTCGGCGTTCGTAACGCTCAATGAAACTTAAATTTCGTATGTTTTTGTTTCGGTGCGGAGAGACTGAGTACGGGTGAAGATGATGTTTTGCTTTTGCCAGGGTGTGTTATGAGGTTTGGGATGATGCTAAGACATATGGTGAGCGTATGAAATGGTTCCCGTCCTGTTGTACAAGGGCTGAGTAGCAAATTTGTGCTTGGCACGTGAAAATTTAATTCGCGAGACGGTGTGGCAGCTGCGGTGGTAATTAGATGAAAACAGTACACCATCACGTAGGAGGGATTGGTGTTTTGAAACGTGTTGGAATTGGGATTTTCACGGTGGGATTTATCGCGAGAAATAAGATTTTATGCAACTGCTGTTATCAATTTCTTCTTACATTAGATTAAATTTATATCATCGTTAGCTTATCAGCGGTATTGCCAGCTAACGGAAATAGGATCACGTTGATTGAACTATGTCCAATGTAAACCTTTTCACAAAATCTCACCAGAATAAATAGTTTTCTATTCTGCTAAGCTCTGCATGTATGTATCTGCCTGACTCATCAATCGCCAATTGGAGATGCAGATGTTTGCTATGTTTCAAATCTGTTTAGATCTAAGGTTTTGCTGTTCCCAAAGCAGGACTGTTAATAAATAATTATCGTTATCGTACACGTCTCCGTTAACATTTTACAGTGATAGACAGTTCAATAAGATCGAAGCCCCATTTTCATACAAATTGGTCATTTTTGGGGGCTTATCTTCCATTTTTCCGTGAAGTAATTTTGCTGGAATTAAATCCATTATTAAATCCATAATTGTTCGTTCATCACTTTGAAGGAGTAGGCTGTGCTTTTGAGTGAAGAAGACGTTGCCTCCGGAGTGCAAGTTTTTTACGTGTTCGTTAGTACATGCCTGGAAAGTTTGTCGGAAGTTTTAAATATTTTTTGCGAATTATTTTGAAATTGTAGAAAAGCACCAATGCAATTGATGCTGGTAAGCTGAAGTTAGACAAGTGTTGTGTATCCTGGGATCACGCCGTGTTCGTGAGTCATACAAAAAAAAACTGCTTACAACTGTTGGTTTTTGGTGCGTTTTGACATCAAGTGAGCTCAAGTTGGAGTGGACATTTTTTGCAGTGATTTTCAGAATTTAATTAAAAATCTGTACTTTGTGTTTTGGATTTTGAATGTTTTAGTTGTGTGGAGCCGCGATAAAAAGACCAGCCGTACTGGACACGAGTTGTAGCTCTGGCATCGTTTGACGGACATTTGCCATTTTCGGAACGCGCGGGAGTATCTCATACCTAATTCCGATATTCGTAATTACCGGGGAATTGCTTTTAAGTCTAGCATCCCAAAGCTTTTTGAAGCTATCGTCAATAGAAAACTGTTTAGCCAAGTAGAAAATGTTATAAAAAAAACCAGTGGGGTTGTGTATAACACACGACCGGTTGACGTAGACTTCGTTAAACCGTTTGATTAGTACTCAGGTACGGTTCTAATGGGACGTAGGGTTAGCACAAGTTAGTGAGAAAATATGTAAAAACATTCGCTTGATTCGCTTCTTAGTATTTATTTGGCGGTCCTGCAAAGGAACGTTTGATTTGAATGTTGGTATGATGAAAGGCAGCGGTGGGGCTGGCTGTAGTAATTGTGTTGATTATGATATCCTTAAAACCTTGACCAGCTGGTAAACATTATCCTTATCGCGTTATAGATTGTTCAGGGTCTGTTTGGGAATTCAAAGTCAACACTTAGTTATATTTTTGATAGTTGAGACATTCGCGAAAATCTCCAACTGATTGAAGCAAAAATCTCGAAAATCTATCGAGAAATGATAAAGCTATTCGCGTTCAAACTGTTTCAGCTATTTTCAAATTTTCATTTGACCTCTACCCTTGCCGTAAGGCGTAGTCTGATCAAAAAGCGTGGGTGTGGTCCAAATAAATCGTTAGATCAGCATTAGATAGAAATTATGTTAGAAATTTTTTTTGTACACTCTTTAGAAAGCATTTGGTGAGGAATCAAAAGATTGTCCGCGTAAAGCAATTTCTTGATTTTTACCGGAACGCTACAAATATATTACAAATATATACTTGCATAAATAAAATGGCAATCGTCAAACCTTTAGGTTGGTGCAAATATCGATCGAATTATTAGCGTCTGGAGTTTAAATTTTTTGTGACGGCAGCCATTTGTAAATTGAACACAATTCTCAAGGTATGCAGCGAAGAGAAAACTATAATTACACTAGTCGGCAAAATAGGAACTTGTTTTCGCTCCCGTCGGCAGTTCTGGTTGGATTTTATAGATTTTGCAACGCTGAATCCAAATATGGGCTCAGAAATGCCGTAACACGTCCAGTTTTTGAGAAAAATGTGATTTAAACTCACAAAAACACGTACTTCCGTAGTAATATGATCTACCTAAGCAACAACCAGAATATTGGCTCTGCCCTTTGCAAGTTGGACTTCGATTTTATGGAATGGACCTCCCTGAATCCATTCGTGAACACAGATTTTTCGCAACACGTAAGATTGATGAAATAAACCAGGTTTTCATTCACAAAATTACGAATTTTCATGAAAATCAAGATTTCTTATTTTGAAAACATGAATTTTCGCTCCGCCCTTTGAATGTTGGGTTTGGATTTTATGAAATAAACCTCCCTGAATCCATTCGTTATCACAGATTTTTCGTAACACGTAAGGTTAATGAAATAAACCGGGTTTACATTCACAAAATTACGAGTTTTCATGAAAATCAAGACCCGTCCATTAATTACGTCGCTCAAAAATACAGATTTTTAACCCCCTCCTTTCTTTATCACATTTTTTATCGAAGATAATCCAAGCCCAACATTCAAAGGGCGGAGCTGAAATTCATGTTTTCAAAATAGAAAATCTTGATTTTTATGAAAATTCGTAATTTTGTAAATGAAATCTCGGTTTATTTGATTAATCTTACGTGTAACGAAAAATCTGTGATCACGAATGGATTCAAGGAGGTTTATTTCATAAAATCCAAACCCAACATTCAAAGGGCGGAACGAAAATTCATGTTTTAAGAATAGGAAATCTTGATTTTCATGAAAATTCGTAATTTTGTGAATGAAAACCCGGTTTATTTCATCAATCTTACGTGTTACGAAAAATCTGTGTCCCCGAATGGATTCAGGGAGGTCCATTTCATAAAATCCAAGCCCAACATTCAAAGGGCGGAGCTGAAATTCATGTTTTCAAAATAGAAAATCTTGATTTTTATGAAAATTCGTAATTTTGTGAATGAAATCCCGGTTTATTTCATCAATTTTACGTGTTACGAAAAATCTGTGTTCACGAATGGATTCAAGGAGGTCCATTCCATAAAATCCAAGTCCAACTTGCAAAGGGCAGAGCCAATATTCTGGTTGTTGATGAGGTAGATCATATTACTACGGAAATACGTGTTTTTGTGAATTTTAATCACATTTTTCTCAAAAACTGGACAAAAAACAGCATTTCTGAGCCCATATTTGAATGCAGCGTGGCGAAATCTATAAAATTCAACATATATACTTGAAGGGAGTGAAACACTGCCGACTAGTGTTATTATAGCCACCGCTGTCTTCCAATTGGTTAGAACTTGTTAAGTTATTTTTGATAAATTCTCTCGAAATCGGTTTCGTCGTCCTGAAAAGGGCAGACTCGAAATGGTCCGAATTTGAATTCAAACCTTCAGGGTCTTTTGATGAGTCAGGTTATTTCACTCGTTGCACGTTGCGCCTTACCAAAAGACGGCTAGCAGCAAGATCACACACACACACACACACACACACACACACACACACACACACACACACACACACACACACGCGCGCACACACACACACACACACACACACACACACATATACACACACACATACATACACACACACACACACACACACACACACACATACATACACACACACACACACACACACACACAGATCAGTTGATTGTCTTACCAGTTTGGAGATAATCTATCAATAAAATACCGTTTGAATCCCAAAAAACTGACCCTAACACCTTCACCCGATTTCTGGGCACAAACTCGCTTCGGAGCCTTGTTCACACCACTCTTTAGCCGCTTGTTTTGATTCAGGATCATGGTGGAAAACCCAAGTGATGAATCGACGCAGAAAATCCTTTTATTCTTTCGAAATTGCTCCAAATGTTGCTCAGAAAGTCGCATTCGAACGTGTTTTTGTTGAATTGTTAGCAAATGCGGCACCCATTGTGCACACAGTTTTTTGAAACCCAAAACTTCAGCCAAAATATGCCATGTTGTTCCGTGTGAGATGCCTATAGTGTCAGCTATCGGTGTGACAGTCGATCGATGATCTTCCAAAACCATATCCTGTATTTTGGCTATGATTTCTGGTGTTGATGCACTTTTTGGACATCCTGAGTGTGGTTGGTAAATTGTTTGGTAAACTCAAGGTTAAAAAGATCAAAGAAAATTACCAAGAAGAACTGCGAACTGGGAACCGGAGACAGGAATTAAAGATAACCGTCAATGAACACATAGAAAAAGAAATCAGGGAATTCTTCATAAATCTGAATGATTTCGATAAAGGACAGCGTATTCAAAAGACACATAGGTTTTTGAAAGGTTTTGTTAAACAGAAACATAAAAACCCGAATTAATCCACCGATGGTGAGACTGAACCCTTCTTACACTTCACCAGAATTACGAGCTCAAATGTGGCCAATACTGTACTGGATACATATTTTCATCGGAAATTCCAGGAACATCCAGGAATATTCGATTCAGTTTATAAAATGAACTATTTGTCAATCCTGAACGAATTGTTCATCGATGTGATTTAAATATTGCCACTAATAGTCTTTAACGACCTGTTTATGTTAGTTATATACAAGGGAAATTACATCAATATTAGAAATTTCATATAATCAGTCCATAAAATGAATTATAAGACAATCCTAATCGTCAATTTTGATTATCGATATGGATTCAAGATGCTTTATAAGTACATGTTCTTTGAAAATTGTTTAGTTATAGTAAATGGAGACTTGGTGTAATTTTCGAATATACTCGTTGCAGTTCAAAACCGGACCAATCGAGCCAATCGATCCTGCTGTAATTCTATAGAGTCGCATAGTGTACAACGCACGAGATGCGGAACAATAGAATGCAAGCAGCATCGATTGGGTTGAGTGGTCTTGTTCGGTTTTGAACTGCAACGAGTATATTTTCATCTCACAATTATGTGCTCTCAGGTATTGTTTTGGTCATATCTCCAAGAAGGATTATCCAATCCTAATGAAATTTTGACCAGTTATTTGAAGATTTTATAAGTTTAATTTGGCGCTAACAAAACTAAAATTGGTACACAAATAGCTCAGTATGTAATCGGAGACTAAACTGTTTGATTACTATTATAATAGGCCGTCAAGTACTGTTTCGTTTATATCTTCGTAACGAAATGTCCGAATAAAAAAAAAATCAATAGCGTTCTATGGGAATGTTGTAGCTTTCATTTGCCGTCAACAGAACTGAAATCGGTTCACAAATGGCTGAGAAACCGATGTGACATTATTTGTAACGCACACACACACAAAAAAACATATTCACACACACACACACACACACACACACACACACACACACACACACACACACACACACACACACACACACACACACATGTGCTCAGTTCGTCGAGCTGAGTCGAATGGTATATGACACTCGGCCCTCTGGGCCTCGGATACAAAGTCGAATTTTCAAGCGATCTTAATACCCTTCTTTTGGTGTAAGAAGGGTAAAAAGGAGTAAACATAAGCACACGAGTCTGGGAACAACTTTTGAAAGAGAGTGAAGGGCCGGTCATTGAATTCTGTGATAAACATGATTACACTCCTCCACTACCACCTCCCACAGATGATGAAATCAAGGAAATTATTAGGTACACAAGCAATGGGAAATCTGCAGGACCTGATCGTATCTATATGGAGTATATCAAAAATGCGAACGAGGAAACACTGAACACAATCATTAGGTTAATCCAAAAAGTATACACAGAAAATGTACTTCCTACTGAATGGCTGAAATTAACAACAACAAAGAATGGCTGAAATCAAATCAAATACTTATCCCAAAGAAAACAGGAGCATCAGAGGCACATCATTTCAGGAGAATATCTTTATGCAATGTAGTATACTAAATATATGCAAAATGGATAAAGGGTGTCCACGATGAAATTGCCACACTATGAAATTGCTCTAACTTTTTAACCGTTCGGTAGAATTTAATGAAAATTTGGGTGGATTTAGTTCATAGTGCATTATTTACATCCTGCAAGTTTTAAAGTCCTGTGATCAAAACTCGCGGAAATGGAGTCGAAAGAACAGCTCGTGCGTGATAAAATCTTGCGCATTCATCACGAGAACAAGGATCTCTCGCATCGTTCCATCGCTAAAACGTTGAGAATCGCGAATTCCACGGTGTCGCGAGTGATTAAGCGGTTCGAGGAACGGTTGACCACCGATCGGAAGCCCAGAAGTGAAGGAAAAAGTATTCCGTACAACACCAAAAATCACAACCGCGTAGTTGGGGCCTTCAACCGAAATCCGAACGCCTCCGTTCGGGATGTGGCTAAGAAGCTGCACCTAAGCCGAAGTTTTGTCCAGAAGGCCAAAACTAAGGCTGGGCTTCGAACGTTCAAGGTACAAAAGGCCCCTAATCGCGACGAGAAGCAGAACAAGTCCGCCAAAACCCGTGCCAGGAAGTTGTACCTCAACATGCTGACGAAAGCTGAATGCTGCATCATGGATGACGATACATATGTGAAGGCCGACTTCAAACAGATCCCCGGCAACCTGTTTTTCACGGCCAAGGATAAGTTCAGCGTTCCGGAGCATGTCCGCACTCAGAAGATATCCAAATTTGCGAAGAAATTCCTGGTTTGGCAAGCCATCTGCACGTGCGGGAAGCGGAGTGCACCTTTCGTGACCCAGGACACGATGAACGGACAGGTGTACATAAAAGAGTGCCTCCAGAAGCGGCTGCTTCCTCTCCTGAAGGCCCACAACGTCCCAACAATCTTCTGGCCGGATTTGGCCTCATGCCACTACTCCAAGGACGTGCTGAAGTGGTATGCGGACAATAAGGTCAATTTCGTGCCGAAAATGTTCAACCCTCCCAACACTCCGGAGCTCCGCCCCATCGAGAAGTACTGGGCGATTATGAAGCAGCACCTTCTTAAACGACCTAAGGTAGTGAAGACAGTCGAGGAACTGAAGAAAGTATGGGTTTACATGCAAAAAACGGTTGATTCACAGGTTGTGCAGAATCTTATGGCCGGGGTTAAGGCCAAGGTGCGAGCATTTGCGTATGGACTGTAAATAAAATACGAGTAAAATGGTAAAATGAAGTTTAATAGTTATTTCTCAATCCCTGAAAATTTGATGGCAATCGGATGAAAACTCGAATTTTGCGAATCAATTTTGTGTGTGGCAATTTCATCGTGGACACCCTTTAGCCAAGTAATTAATAAGTAATGCAGGCGAGCCAAATTTATACCAGGCAGCGTTTACAAACAATAGATCTATAGAAGATCATATATTTGTCACTAGAAGAATCATGGAAGAATATTGGAATGCAGGAAAGGATTTGTATGTATTGGCATTGGACATCAAAAAAGCATTTGACACTGTGGAAGTGAATAATATTAGAGACATCCTGATAAGTCTAAAAGTACCGACAAGATTTGTTGATAGAGTTATAGCATGCATGAAAGACGAAATTACAAGAGTATAATGGAACAACCAGCTATCTGGAGAGGTGAGAAGAGGGACAGGAATCAAGCAAGGTTGCCCGTTCTCACCAATACTATTTAACTACATTATCCAAGATATAATTCGTAAAATTGCTGAAAAAATACCCGAACTAAAGTTAATGGATCTAAAGGTTCTCAAATTGCCGTAACTCTTAGCGTTTGCAGATGATTTGCTCATAATAGCAACCAGTATAGATAAACTAGAACACATACTGAAAGAACTCGTGAATGAATTAGGAGAAATAGGACTAGAATTAAATTACGACAAATGCCAGCTACTTCTGAGATTTCCAAACAATAACGATCAGATACCAGAAGAAATAGTACTAATTGAAAAAACGTTTAAGGTATGCAACAGGATAAAATATTTAGTAGAAAGTCTTACAGCATCCTTAGATAGGCGATCAACAAATAGACAACGATGCGAAAATGCATATAAAACAAGTAAAACAGTTCTAGATTTTTGTAACAAATTTAACCCCTCGTGGGAATTAAGGAAGTTGATATATAAAACAGTGATAGCCCCATCTATAATATATGGAACGAAATTGGCAGTTCTGACAAAAAAAATAGAGTAAATATGGCAAAATATGAAAAACTTATATTAAGAAGTATTTTTAATCATTGTGAGAAACCAGCAAACATTAAATTTAATGCCAAGACACTGTTGGAAGGAAAAAACAATAAATATGAGAGCAAGAGTAGGAAAAATCAGTTATTATGGTCACAATCTGAGAAGAGTTGAATCACATCCACTTAAACTAGCTTACAAACTAAAATTCAACAATAAAAAAGAAGGACGACCAAGCCTAACGTGGAAAGACTCACTAGAACAAGACTTGAGTAGATAGAAGGAAATAAGCAGTGAAGAATGGAAACGATTAGCACAGGATAAGTAGAAATTAAAAAAAAAAGGCAGAAGAAATATACAAGGAATCAGATAGCGAAATTTCTGACGGAGAAACATCGGAAGAAGAAAATAAAAAATCAAAAAAGTACAAATATTGGAAAAGAAACACTAAGAACTGAAAAATAGAGATAAAGCCAATTATTTGACAAAGGAATAAAAAGGCAAAAAATAATTTAGGTAGGTTCGGTTAACTGGTTTATGTGGCAGTGTAATATAAGTATTTAAAAATACACTATTCAAGATACAAAGAATATGAAAAAATACATACAAAAAAATGAAATTAAACTAAGCACAAAACAACTAAGTTAGGAAATCACAAAAAATCTAATTACATATATATTAAATTAATATAATACGTTAGATATAACCCTTAGGCTTTAGAAAAAAAACAATGATTAAAAAAAAAATCAGACCTAAACACAAAAGAAAATTTTCAATTCTAGAATGCTAGCAAGAACCCAAATAAAAAAAAAATTTAAAAAAAAAATAAATAAATAATTAAAACAACAACATTAAGGTTTGATATCAATGGGTTCATCAATGAGTAAGAATAAAATAACCTCACGTGAATGAGTTCATGACGAATTTAAATTTTCTCGTGTTGAGCTGAATGAAATAAACGAAATAGACTTAAGCAAACATTAAAAGTATACATTTTTCTTAACTTTACTACAAAGTAGTTCGACTTACTTCACATCACGCCTTAAAACTATGAATAAAGTTGAGGAACGAACCAAGCGAAAAATAACAGCATTCAGAAAACATGTCATACAAAAAAGAGATACTAACAAACGAAAACAATTTAGTCAAAGGGTACGCAAAACGACAATGAATTATAAGAATTTGATTTCTACTGTATTTTTCACAATTCAAATAAGCTGAATTCTAGAAATTAAATGCACTCAGAGAGACAAACCTTGCCATTATAATGTTATCCTTGGTCCTGACAGACAGTTACAATGATAAAGAATAATGAACAACCCTTACTTTCAGCCAAGTTCTCTAACACAAGGTAAGCAATCAAATAACCACGACAAAATGTACTATACTTTAAAAAAAATAACATATAACGGAGGAAGAGAGGGACCATCAGGGCACCCAAGTGAAACGATTTGGATAGGGAGCATGGGACTGCCTCCTCCCTATTGTTAACATTTTGCGGAACAACGGTGGGCTCTTCGACCCCATCTATTGGGTTTATTCTGTCAATCGAGAGCTCGATTCTAGTACTGTCTGTGTGAACTTGCTTTTGGAAGGAGATTCTCTTCCCTATATTCGAGGGTTTCTCGTAAGTGTCTCTGCTTACGGGCACGCACGAGCGTTTTTGGCCCTTCATACAGGAGCTTGATGAGCACAGACAACTATAGAACAACTCTCGTCTTTGTGCCAGCGGGGGACTCTAAACAGTGATGTGCACGATGGTCCTCCGGTGAGACAGGGGGTTGGGGAAGGCCCAACAAGCCGCTCTTAAAAAATCAATGTTACAAATAATACAGAAGTTAATACGGACCGGAACAACCGGCAAAGACCTAGGAATTAAGAACTACGATTGGAAACTCGGAACATGGAACTAAAAATCGCTCTGCTTCCCTGGCTGCGATAGTATAATCTACGACGAACTTCAACCACGTAACCTCGAAGTCGTAGCACTGCAGGAGGTTTGCTGGACAGGACAGAAGGTATGGAAAAGCGGGCATCGAGCGGCTACTTCTTTCCCAGAGCTGTGGTACCACAAACGGCTTTGTAGTGCTGAGCAAAATGCGTCAACGCGTGATTGGATGGTTTCCGATCAACGCTAAAATTTGCAAGCTGAGGATCAAGGGTCGATTCTTCAACTACAGCATCAACGGACACTGCCCACACAAAGGGAGACCCGATGACGAAAAAGAAGCGTTCTACGCGCAGCTAGAGCAAGTGTATGATGGCTGCCCGCAGCGGAACGTAAAAGTCGTCATTGGTGACATGAACGCTCATGTAGGACGGGAGGTAATGAACAGACCGATAATAGGGCCTAACAGCCTGCATACCGTATCGAACGATAATGGCCAACGATGCTTTAACCTCCCGTGATTTCGTTGTCCGAAGTACCTTCTTCCCCCGTAAAGACATCCACAAAGCCACTTGGAGATCACCTGACCAACGAACAGAGAATCAAATCGACCATGTTCTAATCGACGGGAAATTTTTCTCCGATATCATCAACGTTCGCACTTACCGCAGCGCGAATATAGACTCGGACTACTACCTAGTTGCAGTTGCTCAAAACTCTCGACGATGTACAACACGCGTCGAATTCGGACGCCACGGCCTAACATTGAGCTGATACGGGAAACCGGAGTTGCCCAGGAATACGCGCAACAGCTTGAAGCAGCCCTACCAACGGAAGAGCAGCTTGGCGCAGCTACTCTTGAGGATGGCTGGAGAGACATTCAAACCGCCGCCATTGGTAGCACTGCAATATTGACACTAGGTACTTCTGCATCGAATCGAAAAAAAAATACTGGTTTGATGGCGAATGCAAGCAGTTAGTAGAGGAGAAGAATGTAGCAAGGGTGAGAATGCTGCAACACCGTACGAGAGCGAATGCGGAACGGTATAGACAGACACAGAACAGGGAAAATTCTATTCTTCGAAGGAAAAGGGAAGATCGAGACCGCGAAGAAATGGAAGCACTGTACCGTGCTAACGACTTACGCAAATTCTATGAGAAGTTCAACAGCTCGCGCAAAGGCTACGTACCCCAAGCTGATATGTGCAGAGACCTGGATGGCAACCTTCTCACAGGAGAGTGTGAGGTGATTGAAAGATGGAAGCAGTACTTCGACGAGCACCTGAACGGTAATGTTACAGCGAACGAAATAAATCTTGGCACGGTAATAAATCTAGGAACACGCGCAGAAGATGACAGGACCCCGACCCCAACCCTTCAGGAAGTTGAGAAGGAAATTGGTCGGTTGAAAAAACAACAAAGCTGCATGTGTTGACCAACTCCCTAGCGAGCTATTAAAATAAGGAGGTGGAGAAATTTTAGAGGAAGAGTGTTTACCGGAAGATTGGATGGAAGATATCGTGTGTCCCATCTATAAGAAGGGTGACATGCTGAATTGCTGTAACTATCGTGCAATCACGCTACTGAGCGCCGCCTTCAAGTTACTCTCCCAACAATTTTATGCCGCCGCCTGTCACCAATCGCAAAGAAGTTCTTGGGGCAATACCAAGCGAAATTCATGGATGCCCGCGCTACTACGGATCAAATTTTCGCGATCCGGCAAGTGCTGCAGAAATGTCGCGAATACAACGTGCCCACACATCATCTTTTCATCGATTTCAAATCAGCGTATGATACAATCGATCGTGACTAGCTATGGCAAATCATGCATGAATATGGATTTCCAGAAAAACTGACGCGGTTGGTCAAAACAACGATGGATCGAGTGATGTGTGTCGTCCGAGTATCAGGGACGCTCTCAAGTCCCTTCGAATCTTCGAGAGGATTACGGCAAGGTGATGGATTGTCGTGTTTGTTGTTTAACATTGCACTGGAGGGTGTGATTCGAAGAGCTGGGATAGACACGAGTGGCACGATCTTCAGGAAGTCTGTCCAACTTTTTGACTTCGCCGACGACGTTGATATCGTAGCACGTAACTTTGAGACGATGGCGGAAATGTACATCAGACTTAAGGCTGAAACTGGTAGGATTGAGCTTGTGGATAATGCGTTGAAAACAAAATACACGAAGAAAAGAGGCTCACAAGAAGACAATGTTAGCCTTTTAGCACGAGTTCAGATCGACGGTGATGAAATCGAGGTAGTAGACGAATTCGTGTATCTGGGCTCATTGGTGACCGCCGATAACGACACCAGCAGAGAAATACAAAGGCGCATTATGTCTGGCAATCGTGCCTACTTTGGACTCCGAAGGATGCTAAGATCGAACAAAGTTCGCTGAACCACAAAGTTGACCATCTACAAGACATTAATGTGACCGGTAGTTCTCTACGGCCACGAAACATGGACCAACATTGGTGTCTTTGAACGGAAGATGCTGCGTACGATCTACGGTGGAGTGCACATGGAAGGCGGAACGTGGAGGGGACGAGTGAACCACGAATTACACCAGTTGCTGGGATAACTTCCCATCGTACACATCGCAAAAATCGGTCGACTACGATGGGCTGGGCATGTCGTAAGAATGTCGGACGACAGCCCTGTGAAAATAGTTCTCGAAAACGAACCGACAGGTACAAGAAGTAGAGGCGCGCAACGAGCAAGGTTCGATCAAGTAGAAGGCGACTTGCGGATCCTCCGCAGACAGCGAGGCTGGCGAGGTACAGCCATGGACCGATTACAATGGAAACAACTTCTGTGTACAGCAGAGGCCACGCCGGCCTTAGTCTGATTGATAAGGTAAGGTAAGAGTGTGAATCGTCTTCAACGCTTAAACTACAAAACCCATCGGTGAACGGTTGAAAATGAAAGAGAAGACTCCTTTAATACTTTCACCATCTTTGCATGGCTCACAGTAACCATCAGTCTTCTTAAACAAAGAATTTAATCTCTGCACGATATTTGGATTTTTTAATTGACACATCAACTTCAAATGGCTTGCTAACAAAGAATGAATTGACTGATCAAAATGAAATTTTGAGTACGTTCTTATGAAAGATGAAATATTAAAATTGCGTAGAAATTTTCTACTGTCCATAGATGT
The DNA here is from genome assembly GCA_024533555.2 of Aedes koreicus. Classification (NCBI taxonomy): domain Eukaryota; kingdom Metazoa; phylum Arthropoda; class Insecta; order Diptera; family Culicidae; genus Aedes; species Aedes koreicus. The sequence continues at coordinate 140,850 of JAHHFK020002170.1, forward strand.
CGCTTTCAAAACTTTTTGTCTAATCAAGTAGTGTGCATACACACTCACACTCTAAGTAATCAGCTTATTATTACTGACCAAACAAACCATGTGACTTCGTCTTGACAATGAAAAAAGAACAGAAAACATCTTTTTGCTGACCTTTACGAAGGCAGGTGATAAATCTCCTAGAACATGCCACCACGCTGAACATGGGGGGTAAATATTAATCTCACGTCTGCGACAAAAACACCTTTGAAGACATCTTCCGTCAAATACAAACAAAACTTAGCCACTAACCGTTGAATGTTGCCCACAAACAGGAACCGCTCGTGTCACATCTTCAACGCGGTCATATTTTTCCACCCACATCGCCTTATTTCTCTTTTCCCGCATGCTTCTTGTCATTATAAGTATTGTTGGTTTATCCTTTTTCATCATCCCCACAGCAACCGCAGCCAACGCGCAAAGCACCGGTAATGGCAAGCGACCTCGAATGCGGGCAAGGTGAGTTCTCGATACTTTTTTCCCTCCCGTTTTTACTTCATTCATTTCATGATGCCCCCAAGATTCACCATCGTCACCGGCTTACCAAAATAAAGACAATTTTTTCTTCCGTCGCTTTGTTATCGCTTTCAGGCACTAATTTTAGATACAGTGGCCCCACGTAGCCAACACGGATTTAGCAGAATCTAGCACTTTCTCTCCGTCCGGAGAGAATGCGAACGCAGGCAGTTTTTCCGATTTTCGCGGGGGAGTTTCAGCGGAATGCACGGCACGGGTCTATTTTTAGGTTAGGTGTTTACCGTCGCCGCATAAAGAAACGTCAGCACCTTTTCCTTCACTTTTTATCAGTCTGCTGAGGGGTTTGGGGGCACTTACTTAAGATTGGGTGGGCCTACTTGGACCGGTGCCAAAAATCAAAGATCGACCATCCCTTCCTGTGGCCAGGCCTATTAATCTGTCAAAGTCAGCTGCTCAGACTACGAGGTGATATAAAATTGATAATTTTGTTTTTGTTTGATCCGGTAAATCGGGTGTCGAAAGGCAAGAATCTAGTTTAACGCATTCCACCTAAATGGAGCAATGTTCAATTAAATCGCTGGTCGGTAAATATTGACATTGTATTTTATCCTGTTGATTTTAGCAGCATTGATTCGATACTTTTAAATCACCTCAGGTGACGACAGCGCGGAATGGGGTGAGTGTTTATATCGAACACGCGGAGGCCACCAAAGATCAAAGCAATCGTGAAGTAGAACCCTTTCAACTCTTCTTCTCACTGCACGTTTCGCACTCATCTCATCGAAAATGTTGTGATTTATAGGTCCATAAGCAAGAACGCGAGCGAGGAGCAAATACTGACCTGATTCGCTTTTATATTGAAGAATTCCAATTATCCACTGTCACCGTGGTCGTCGTTGTCGTTATCCTGGATTCCGTCCGTTCGGAATGACCCACCGTTTGGATCAAACTAATTAAAATTCCAGTCCTTGTCGTTAAATGCCAGGGCAGAAGGCAGTTTTCCGACATGCAGTACACCCGGACACTAGCTGGCACTGCACTTTGTGACCGACCTGGAAAATAACGCACGTTTGCACCGACTCACGCACGACCGAATCGAAGTAGTAGACGGGGACATTCACGAATCGTCCGCGTCACGGCCAACTGTTCGACTGACCGCACTCTGATTGAGCTGCGAGATGGTGATGCGCGTGCGAAATATACTCAGTGAGATGGCTGGGATGAGCGGGAGAGAACAGTCCAAACTCACTCACGCAGTATGGTAGCTCGAATCCAATGCATATTTTTACTTATTCATAAACAATTTTCGGTGAAGTTAACAACCCTATTTTTAACTTTTCGCGTGGAAACAAACGTCGTCGCTATTCTTTTGGTGTGAGAAAATTATTGTTCTCATCTCACTCTCGGACAAACTCTCCCAGTTTTCCCGTCACACATGTCTGGCCGTAGTCTCCGCGTTTTGAAGGCCAAGTGTAAACTGTTTGCTTTATCGCTTTAGAAAATATATCACACGAAAATATGAAACAAACACACGCTTGGTGGAATAACATATGAGCCAAATGGTGCGCCATACGTGCGAATTAACGCAGAAGTGTTATTGTTTTGATATCCAAGTGTTTGTTTATGGAGACCATTATCGTGCAATTTGTACACCGCTTTGCAATTGAGACGTAAGATATTGTAGCATTTCAGCTACATTTTCCGACTATGGTCGTAATTTGAATGTTCCGCAGGTGAGTTGTTTCCCTTTTCGAAGGACCCGTAATTGAGTAGAAGAATAAAATTAAAAAAAATAGATCAAAAATAATTTAAAACTAAAGCCTGTCCACGTTAAATTTCGGATACCAAAATAATAGCAAAAAACAAATCACACATAATTCAACAAAACCAATAACCGATAATAGAGTTATATCTACATTGAAAACACTTGATTAAGATGTTAATCCTTCTTTCTGTAAAATTCTCGAACTTTGCGAACTTTCTGTGGTACACCCGCCATCAGGTTCCGTACGGTATTCTCAGATACGCCCGCCGTGACGATTCTCCATCTTCTCTTGAAATCATCGGTACCATTTGCTTTCTTCTAAGTTTCGAAGAGTTTCCGCTTAACTAGAGCCCAGTACTTCTCTATTGGGCGAAGTTCTGGCCAGTTTGGTGGATTGGCTGTTTTTGGCACGTATTTGACATCTTGCACCTTATATCATTCCATGACGGATTTTGCATAGTGACTATTCTCATACACATCCTTATTGATAGCGCCGGTAGAGACGAAATTTCTAAATTTTCGACTACAACTGCATATGGCCTGCCAAATCAAATACTTCTTCGGGAGTTTGGACACCTTGTCCGAAAATACTCGGCAACGACGTTCATTTGCATTGTGGTATAAAAAGCCAGACCCGAAAACTGTTTAAAGTCTTCGAGTACGTATGTCTCGTCGTCCATTATGATACAAGAAAATGTTTGAAAAAAATTGGTGTAAAGCTCCTTAGCACGACTTTTTGCAGTGAAATTTTGCTTGTCATCACGGTTGGGCACGTTTTTCACTTTTTACGCCTTCAGTACTTGCCTCTGCTGAACATGAGCATGAGCATGAGCATGATTGACCTTCAGTACTTGCCTCTGCTTCACATTTTGTACGTACATTGACGGACAATACAATAAGACCAAAGCTGGATTTTAACACAAAATGGTCATGTTAGGGGGCTTGCCTTTCATTCTCTCGAGAACCAATTGAGCTGAAATTTCGGCTGTGGTCCAGAAGTAGCCTAAATTCTCATCTGAGCGATTCCACGAACAAGTGGGAAATTTTTCCAGTTTTTATTTTTTGTATTTTTTGATTTGCATGAAACCTTGCATACAAGTTTTTGGAGAATAAAAACGCCGTTTTGCATACTTGGTTCGCCATTTTGAATCTAGCCTTACTTATAAGAAGGGCCTATGAAAAATGCACATGATATCTTCAAAAAATTGTATCTCGGAAACGGTTTGTCCGATTGGTTTGGTGTCTTCGGCGAAGTTTTAGACAATTGTTGGTGCTATATGGAGAAAATATGCACGGTAAAAAAAAGTTTGGTTTTTGTGTTTTGAACTAAAATATAGATTTTCCCTTAAAAGTTACATGTCAATAATTTTTTAATTATTCTTATGTTATAGCTGATTGAAAATGCTATCTAGTGCACATTAAGTTGTTCTGGAGAAAAATAGGTTACAATGAAAAAAATTTTTTTTAAAAAAATTTACAATTTTCAAAAAAGCTATTAAGAAAAGTCAAAAAAGTTTGTCATCCTAATTTTATGAAAGTACATCAAATTTGCAAGCAAAAAGTACTTAGGTAACATTTTTCTAAGATGCATCGTTTAGAAGATATTACTGATTTAATATTGGTTTTTTTGATAACTTAATAAATTTTGGCCCTTTTCGGATGTATTTCGTGTTTTTCCAGTTTCAAAAGTATTTTTTTCGGAAAGATTGGAAAATTTTGAGTTAAAATGACAGTGATAGCTTAAAGATTCGAGTGAAATTCTCTGCCTTAAAAGTATTTTGAAAAACAAGTTACAAAATCCCACTATTAGGAACAATGATTTCTTCAAGTGATTTTTGGTGCGTTGTGCTGAAAATGTGCATTCAACTCTTGCATATCGCCTAACAGTTTAATCCATTTAAACTGGATGTGTTTATACTGTGCATATTTTCTCTCTATTGCCGAACATCGCCACAGACATCAAACCGATGAGACAACTCGATTTCGAGATACACTTTTTTGAGAACTGCAAATGCAAAAAAGCTAAAGTGTGTCCACAGTTAAATTGCATCACTTTCAATAAGCTGTAACATTTCGCCCTTTGGGTTGATTTCAACGAAGTGTTGGGTGAAATGACCTCAGCGTGTATTGTTTACACTGCGTGAGTTTCATTGTGAAAAGTGTCATAGTTTCGAAAATGGAATCGAAGGAACAGCAATTGCGCAAGAACATTTTGCACATGCACCTCGACAACCCACTTCTTTCGCACCGAGCCATCGGAATGATGTTGAAAATTCACCAGTCTACAGTGTCTCGTGTCATAAAACGTTTCGGGGAACGTTTAACTGTCGATCGGAAGAAGGTGAGTGGTAGAAAAAGTGTTCCGTACTGTGTGAAGGATCACAAGCGAGCGGTTGCTGCCTTTAAACGCAAAACTAACTGTTCCGTTCGGGATGTCGTGAAAAAGCTGCACTTGACCAAAAGTCTCGTGCAGAAAGCCAAGAAACGAGCCGGGCTCCGTTCATTCAAAGTTCAGAAAGCTCCAAACCGCAATGAAAACAGAATATGACCGCTAAAACACGTGCCCGTAAGCTGTACACACAAATGTTGACGAAACCACACTGCTGCATCATGGACGATGAAACACACGTAAAAGCGGGCTTTAAACAAATCACCGCGAAAGACAAGTTCGGTGTTCCAGAGTCCCTCAGGAAACAGCAAATGTCAAAGTTCTCCAAGAAATTCATGATTTGGCAGGGGATGTTCGTGTGGTAAACGGAGCAAGCCTTTCGCGAAAACTTCAACGGTAAATGGTCAAGTATACATGAATGAATGCCTGAAAAAACGACTGCTTCCATTTCTCAAAACACACAACGTTCTTACAATTTTTTGGCCGGACCTAGCCTCTTGTCACTACTCCAAGGATGTTCTGGAGTGGTACAAGATGAATGGTGTCAATTTCATGCCGAAGAATATCAATCCTCCAAACTCTCCAGAGTTGCGGCCAATTGAAAAATATTGGGCTATAATGAAGCACGAACTTCGTAAGCATCCTTAAGTTGTCACTACAGAACAGGAAATGTTGAAGTCATGGTTGAAAGCGGAAAAAAATGTCGGTTCAAGAGTTGTACAAAATCTAATGCGTGGTATTAAGAAGAAATTTCGGGCTTTTGGATTTGGTAAAGAAATACAGTGAAATAAAAATACCAAAACCAAGATTATACATTGTATTTTATTCCTTGAGTATTTCATGACAATCGGTTGAGAGACTTGTTTTTGAGGACGACTTTAAAGTGGTGCAATTTAACTGTGGACACCCTTTAGTATCTACACCTCAATAACAGCCTGTACAATGCTCATCAGTCTCAATTGCAGAGTCGTCTCAAAACGAAACCAAAGAGCTTCTGGCGGTTCGTGAATGAACAACGGAAGGAAACCGGTTTACCCTCCATTATGACTGACGGCACTCATGATGTTGACTCTGTCGTGGATATCGCCAACTTGTTCCGTACGCAGTCCAGCAGTGTCTTCTGCGACGAAATGTTGGATGCCGAGGGCCTCAAAGCTGCCACTAGCAATGTTGCCCGCTTGTCCGTAATTGGCTCTGAATGCTGAATGTCCTGATGGTGTTCCTTCAATTGTCCTGAAGCGTTACCATAATGTCCATAACGTCAATGATGTCCATAATGTTGATGGGAAATTATCTGTTTCTGACAAATTTCATCATAGATCGTTACTCCGCACATTGGGAGAATACAAAAAACATCAATCAAAGTACAGTTACTCTAGTTAGAATTGGTTAATGATATCACACGGTGAATTAAATAGGTAGCTGCTGCAAATCAGAATGATAGTTGGCTGAGCGGAAATGTGACTTTCGCAGTGAATTACCCAAAAACTTCATGGAAAAGGAACTAAAACCATTGTTCAAGAGCTGCAGAAGAACTCAGCAGAACCCCCTGCGGGAAATAAAATCAAAATTTACCACCGAAGAATTGGGATTCGCATCGGCGTCAAGTGCTAGGACAAAAGGTCGTCGTAATTCTGGAAAGGTATTTGAAAAAAAAAATGCGAAAAATCCAGAATCAGATCTTGCAGACTCATTTTCATCTGAAACAGCTGTATTAATGTCTCCCGAAAAGGCAATCGGCTTCAAATGCCGAAATGATTTCAGCAAGGCACAATACATGGACGTCCGAATTACCACCATGGAACAGTATTGATCTATACCCGTCGTAAAGGGTGTCCACGATGAAATGCCACACTATGAAATTGCTCTAATTTTTCCGTGGGGGGATTTAGGAAATTGGGGGGGTTTGTCTGGATTTTTCTCGAGTTTACGATCAAAACTGGAGTCGAAAGAACAGCTCGTGCGTGATAAAATCTTGCGCGTTCATCACGAGAACAAGGACTCTCTCGCATCGTTCCATCGCTAAAACGTTGGGATCGCGAATTCCACGGTGTCGCGAATGATTAAGCGGTTCGAGGAACGGTTGACCACCGATCGGAAGCCCAGAAGTGAAGGAAAAAGTATTCCGTACAACACCAAAAATCACACCGCGTAGTTGGGGCCTTCAACCGAAATCCGAACGCCTCCGTCCGGGATGTGGCTAAGAAGCTGCACCTAAGCCGAAGTTTTGTCCTAGGCCAAAACTAAGGCTGGGCTTCGAACGTTCAAGGTACAAAGGTCCCTAATCGCGACGAGAAGCAGAACAAGTCCGCCAAAACCCGTGCCAGGAAGTTGTACCTCAACATGCTGACGAAAGTTGATGCTGCATCATGGACGACGAAACATATGTGAAGGCCGACTCAAACAGATCCGCGGCAACCTGTTTTTCACGGCCAAGGATAAGTTCAGCGTTCCGGAGCATGTCCGCACTCAGAAGATGTCCAAATTTGCGAAGAAATTCCTGGTTTGGCAAGCCATCTGCACGAGCGGGAAGCGGAGTGCACCTTTCGTGACCCAGGACACGCTGAACGGACAGGTGTACATAAAAGAGTGCCTCCAGAAGCGGCTGCTTCCTCTCCTGAAGCCCACAACGTCCCAACATCTTCTGGCCGGATTTGGCCTCTGCCACTACTCCAAGGACGTGCTGAAGTGGTATGCGGACAATAAGGTCAATTTCGTGCCGAAACATGTTCAACCCTCCCAACACTCTGGAGCTCCGCCCCATCGAGAAGTACTGGGCGATTATGAAGCAGCACTTCTTAAACGACCTAAGGTAGTGAAGACAGTCGAGGAACTGAAGAAAGATGGGTTTACATGCAAAAAACGGTTGATTCACAGGTTGTGCAGAATCTTATGGCCGGGGTGTAAGGCCAAGGTGTGGGATTTGGGTATGGACTGTAAATAAAATACAGTAAATGGTAAATGAGGTTTATGGTTTTTTATCTGATTTGGATGTTTGGTTTTGTGTGGACCCTTTACAACACTATAGTAGAAGCAAAAAAGCTTTGGCAATGTTTGACATCATAATAATTCCTTTAATTACAACAGTATTCGTATAAAACCGTCTGATGCAAGTTTTGTGCTTTAGGATCTTATTGATCATACTGCGAAGCGCTTAATTAAGTACATCAAGTATTGTTGGTTGGTTCTTATGTTTGTTGATATACAAAACTTATTGTTTTATGTGCTGAAAAAAGGCATACATTCTTTGGTTAAACTGTATCCTAGCTTATTTCAAGCAACGTTGCCAACCAAACATTTTTGTAGCTTTTGAATAAAACGATTTAGAACAATTTTCCCCAAAGAACTTAGGGTGTCCCTACAAAAAAAAAAAAATGTTTGCTCTTACTTTTTTATTTCGAATTTGCCAACAAAGTTGCTCTCAGGTGGTTTTTAGAACTTGAAGAGATGTGACTTTTTACTGTAAATCTTGCCGCTATCTTTTACCGTTAGCGAGTAATTTACGATTTTCTTATGAAATTACGCCCTTTTCAAATATGTTTTGACTCAATTTAAAAAAAAATAACCTCCAGTTTTCAAATATAATATGCAGAAGAAGTATAAAACCTTCCAAAGAAACATTATTTCTGTCAGCCCCAACCAGAGAGATCAACATTTGAAAAGGCCTATTTTTTATAAAAACCATAAAAACTTTCGGTTGACATACGATAGCGACGATTTCAGTACATCAAAAGTTGTATCTTTTATTGTTCTAGATTCAATGGGCAGCTTTGCTAAAAAGTTTGAAATAAAAAAGATGGAGCAATTAACTGATTTTTATGGGGACACCCTAAGCTACGTAGGAAAAATTGCTCTGATTCGATTATTTAATTATTTAATTGCTTAAATTTGGTCATTTCAAAAGCTACAGAGAAATTTGTTCAATCAAAGTTGCTTAACATTTTCTCATCTTCATTTTTTTTTGATGAATATATGCCTTTATTTCTGCAAATAAAAACGTTAGATTTTCAATTTCTCTGAAAACAAGAACCACCCTAGTTTTCATTAACACTTAAAAAAGGACCTTATTATTACTAACAACTTTGTAGAAGACAATTTTGCTCCAAAACATCGAACTTAGGCTGAAAACGTATCTGTTGACGAATCAATAAATAAATAAAATAAAAATAAAAAAGATAATGCACCCACTTTCACACTCCATTCACGACTATCATTAAAGAAAAGACCTCTGTGATTTATGAAACAATTTTTAAAATTATAATATACGGGGGAAAAAAAATTACAGCGAAGGAAAACATGTCCGCTCGTAACCAGAGCCTCCCTGGATCTTTCAGGAAATTTTACCAGAAGAAGTGCCTGCAAAAACGATTTCTGTCGTCAGAGGCCACCTTGATAGACATTTGTTTTGGCCCGATTGGGCATGTTGTCACAGACCTTAGATGCCAGATGTGCTATCTGGATCTCATCGACAAGAAATGTCCCATAATGGCGTATTTTTTTTCACCCGAGGTGCATACAGTATTAAGAACATATGTACCATCGAAGGGAGGAGTTCAACTGCTTTCGCCATGGTTTCTGGGGAGACTGTCAAATTTTGTCTGTAAGAAAATGAGGTACTATGATTGGCAATGGATAGGTGGATTCCCAGTAATAGTAATCAAAACTGTATTTTTTTTTATAATGCAGATATAAGTTTAAAGCTGTTCTAACACACTCGTGTTGGGCCACTTTTTCGAGAGCAGTAAAATAAAATCCGACTCTAAATGGTTTCAAATCATCTAATTAACCTTCACAAGCGACGGCAAAATGCGACATTCAAATGCAAATCTGTTCCTTCCCATTTTCGTCACATCCGTTTCGAAACCAGCGCCATCAACACCAGTCAGCGGGAGACTACAAACATCGCCCATAAGTTAGAATCACAGTACCATTGCGCATCGCCTGAGAACCACCAAAGAACCACAATTCCAGCGCTCACATCCGGAGTCGTGAAGTCATCGTCATCGTCCTCAGTCAGCTCTCCAGAAGCCAAAAGTGGCACACTAATTAGTTCAGCTCCCTTTCATCGCCACTGACTGAGCTCATACAACAACAACCCGCACCCACTCAGACACATTTTCTCATCCGTTTCCGCATGTTGGAAAAGAGCTGCGTTTGATCCAGCCTTGCGCCACTTCTGCTCGGGACTTGATAAAAGGACTATCCCCACCAGTCACAAAAGGTGACACTCGACAAAAAGCATCCTCCATCATAGACGGGACGGAAAGTGGAAGAAAATTAAAGATCTGCCATTAAATTCCATTATATTTAGACATCAGTCTTCATTCCGTATGGGTGAACCGAAATGGGCACAGCACGCTTTCCACCTTGGAAAACCACACAAAATAGAGAAAAATACGTCGGTTGATCGGGACACGTGGGGTGACAACAACTTCGTTGTTGTCCTGTTATTGCGACTGACTGGAGGAGGAAAAGTCGTAAATCAAACAAGCACCATGAACCGAAACCAGTGGGGCCTTTGGGTTGACGGTCCTCCGGCTTCCTAGCGTAATCTGGTAGCAATTTTTCAACACACTCCCAAAACATGAAGACAACATGTGTCGGTCGGTGTCACATCGGTGTTTGTTTATGGTCTGGTGCTGGGAAAAAAAGGACCTCATTCCGCTTCTCCCAAAGTTCTGCAGAATGTCAAACAAATGTACTCGTTAGGCGGGGAGATAAATTTTAATTGAAAAGTTGTAAGTTTTGTGCGGAGTTTATCTTGCGGATGAGAGTGGAACTAGGTCACGGCTTAAAGTTAGTTGCTGAAATAAAGCGCAACCGAATGGAACGTTGGTATCTGATCATCATCCTCGTTTATAATTAAAACACAGCATGTCAAGTTATCACAAATACCATAGCATCCAACGCTATTCTCCGAAGCAATCTAATCCACCAAATTGACCATTCAATTACCCATCATAATCGCAAAAATGGACGTAATCGACCTTGGAATATCGCGTAACATTTGAAAGTCATAATAAAAATCCTCCCTCGCAATCGTTTCCACTCGTTCGCTCCTTCGAGGAGGGTGCCAAGGATCCAATTTTGAATCACTTTATGATGGCCAACGCCGAGGCCGCACACCGGCAGCCTCCCAGCCTAGACCTAGAGAAGGCCCAGTTGATGATGATGGGTCGTTCGCTTGCCATCAAGGAGCCGAGAAGCGCAAAATAAAACCAACGTGAATGGGGCCTCGCTTGGCATAGCGTATAATGAGGCGGACATTAATCAGGCCTGGTGATTTTCAATCAGATTTATTTCACAGTGGAAGCTCACTCTCAATTCCAGCGCGCTGCGTTTTCTTTCTCTTTCAACCGCCGTTATTTTCTGTTTGATGACCGACTTCCGCTTGCGTCTTCCGGAATGCTCGGTGAACCGTGTTGTTCTGTCGTCTGCTGCTTTCAAAACTGCTTCCGAACCGAAGAAGAGACGATGTGATTTACTTTTTTTATATTTTTATTTTGCTCCACTCCACTTGGCAGATTCATCTTCTTTCCCTCGCCGGGCAGGTTTTCAAGTCACGTGCCAGCAACGTTATGATGACGGATATTGAATCAGAGCTTCTGTTTACACAAATGAAATCCTAATGATTTTGATTGCAGGGAGACTGGATAACCTTTAGGGAAGACGTTTTATGGGATATGTCTGAAAATTAAATAGAGAAGTTCAACGGGAGGAAGGGAAGGGCAGGCATAATAAGCATCAACAAATATTGAACCGTTTGGACCTATTAGGGATATGTATTCAATGGGGGCTGCAACATCGTAGGAAAAAATGTATAATTATTATACAGATTTAACTGACAATGTTGATGTCTTGTTGAACAGTACTTACTAAGGCTACAGTGAAAAAAAATCCCTTCGTTTAACTTCAAGACAAACCAAGCGTAAACAACAAAATTGTTTACAATATTTCATATAACAGATCTGATTTAGGCAATTTAGGAAATCCAGAACTGGTAGTGCATTTATGGATAAATAATAGTGACCTTAGAGACCAAAATAATAAAAATAGTCACCAAATAGTGATCAAATAGTGACTAAAACGAATTTTTTAGTATTTTTTTAATCTTTTATACATTTGTTGTAAAAATGAAATAAGTGAACACTCCCGTTAGCAAAAATGAGTAATAGTGCGGCGCAGTGTCATTTTTTTTTTCGTACAGAAGCCTTTAATCAAGCGACTTTTTTCCACACCCACAATCCACGACACACAAGGGAAATAAGAAAAAAGAAGTAAAAATGAGTTAATAATTTTTTTACCATTATTGTGGGGTGGGAATGAATTGTTAAAGTAATGTTACATTTTTATTTAATAATATTTATAAAAGTTTAAAAGTGATAAAAAATAAATTTGGTGGGGTGGGGGGAGGAGGGGTGGTGGGAAGATTAGAATATATAAACTGAGGATGAAGGAAGCAAAGAGGTGTATATTATTGTTAACCAAGATGGGTTGAAAAATAATTATAAAGAAAATGGGTGGAGGGGTTGTGTGATTGTTTTATTTGGTTTTTAAGGGGGTGTGGTGTTAAAAAATTTTAAACAAAACGACGGGATTGGAATTGTGGTGGAGGAAAAAAAAAGTAAAAACGGGGTGGGGGGGGAGTAAGTTCGGTTGTGTTGTTGGGTTTGTTATTTTGAGGGGGGAGGTAGCTCATCAAATCTTCCGGTCCGCTTCTAAGCATATTGCTATGAGGTACCAGGTGGGTCTCCACCGATTGCCTGTCGATCTGCCAAATTTGGAAGACGTCTGCATTGAGTTATCTCAAATTATAATAATCCGTCCACTATATCACAAAACATTGCGATTGGTTGAGCGGATTGGAGATAATGAAATCATTGGGTATAGGACCAAGTCTCCCCGGGTGGTTCTAAATCGATGAGCTTGTATATAGTGGAAGCACAGTGTATTATTCTGTAAATTTTAAATTTCAATCTAAATTTCAGTGAGCGAGATAAGGCGCTATAACCTTGGCAAATTATTGCCAGACTTTTGGTTCAAATGCCAAAAGTCCACCCACAGGCAAAAGGAGCATAAACTAATCTTTCTAGCATCTATGCTCCCAACGATAAATACAAATTATCACATTATTTAACTCTATATGGAGGCGTTTGGTACGGGAGGTCCACGCTTTCTTCCTTCCCTTGATTCGGAGTAGTAGAGCGATTTCAGACACTCTTTCTGGAATCGCTCTATTTCTTGGAATCCTCTCTGCGGCACACACTACGCAGTTGGCCTGGCCGATGACAAGAAAAATGATGCATTCAGAAGACGTCATTTTCCAGGATGCTTTCAAGAATTGGCTGCGTTAGTGTGAGATTAGATTAGATTAGATATCTATCTTTTATTGCGAAATCACAATATAAAAATATTGTAAAATTGGATTCGGGAAAGGGGATGAAGGGGAATTTGGGGATTGGGGTGGGGGGGTTTGGTTTGGGGTGGGGGATTTTTTTTTTGCTGGAGTGATTATTAGTAGAAAAGTGACAGAAAAAGTGATGTATTGTTTGTTGGGGGTGGGGGGGGTTTTGGTTTGGTTGGGGGAGTTAAAATTAATGTATTTTCATTTCTTTAATAAGTTTTGGCTACGTTAGATTGATTTATTGCTATAATAAAAGCATTCAATCTTGTTGGTTTGTAATAAAGCCTTATTGAATACCATCTTCCTCAGCTTCTGTGTCTGAATCAGTATCAGAAGTTTGGTCTTGGGAATTTTGCAAAAGTTTCTTTGCAGCTGGTAATAGTTGCATAGATTTCTTGACAGTTGGTCGTCTTAGACTCCCTATCAACGGGTCGGATGTCATTAGCAATCGTGTGAAAAGATCCTCATTGGTAGCAGTCCTGTTGAGAAATGAAAATATTTCAGTAATTATGAAATATTTGTGATAATGTTCAATTACTGTTAACTTACCTTGAACATTTTCGTGTCCGATTTTCCCTATAGCGTTTGAGATCTTTGTTGCGGCATTCTTGTGGCTCCTCTGAAAGGCTTCCGATTGGTAGTAATGCTGCTTTTATAATATCTGCACCGTGTATCAGTATTCGGTGAACAGACTGCGGCATGTAATACCATCCATACAACTCAACATAGCATTTGGCCGTCTCGTAGCAAAATGCTTTAAAAGAGTCAGTGTTTATTTGCCTGCCACATGCCAGTACGCTCACTATGACAGAAAAGTTCTCAATAATTGTCTCTGCCAATCCGGTAATTTTTGCCGTTTCTTTAGGATTTTCGAAAAACCGACGTGCTGTGTTTCCGTCATTACTGGTACCGGAACCATGTTTGGGGACATCTAAAATTAACCCAAGCCTACGGCTGAAATCCTGCTGAATGATCTTTTTTCTTTCAGCAAATTTTATTTTCTGCTCCGGTGTTCTCACTTGCCAGCATTTCAGTTCCAGTCTATAAGCGATGTGCAATATACACTCCATAAATCTGTTTGAAGGACATTAAATATAATACAATAATACAATAATAAATCAATAAAATTATACTACCGAATGCGAGCATGTAATGGCGACAAACTGCTTTGGGGATGCTTGGCAAACACAACATTTTTGCGAAGAGATTCCGGTCAAAGCAGAGCAAACTTTTCCATCGATCATACTACAAATCATCGTATGATGGATTCGAAAGTTTGAGATCAAGCTTGGTATTAAGCTTTCGATTTGTGCGTCAAGGAATTCCTTTTCATGCAAAGACAATGCAACAGTTTCCTTCTTGAATTGGATTCTGATCGGTCGGCATAACCTTGTAGATGAAGGCATACGATTCATCCACAAAATACGATCTGTATCGTTACGGAGGCGAAGCATCAATGGTACCATACCTTTGCTTGTAGTTTGACTGATCCGATGAACCGTCAAAACCCCATTTCGATAAAAGCTCAAGATCTTCAAGAGCTACATCATTCAAACTTTCTATCTCCAAAGTCAGAGATAGTATTCGCTGAACTGTGTGATCAAGCAAACTTTGTAAGTCAACCTCAGCAGATACCTATGTAAAGAACGAATTACCAGTAGGTTAAAATCCCTCCTTCAAATACAACAATAACAAGATACCTCTGTGATGACGATTCTGTTACGGTCTGGCAGAAATATTTCACGGGCCCCCACAAGATTTTTGTAGCTAGGGTATATTTGTGGTGCGTTGCATTGCTTAGACGTCTTTCGAAGCAGTATCCACTGATCTTTACTGTAATCGCCATCAATAAATAACGCAAGTCCTTCATCAGCTGTCAACATACGATGCTTTTGTAAATCAGTTTTGGATTTCAATGCTCGTCTCATTCGTTTGGTACTGGTAGGAGATGCCTGTAATTCTTCTTGCAAAAGTTTTGCCATATCTTCGCACCCCTCACTTCAAGCATTCATTCCTGCTGCAAACGCTAATTCATTCGCGGTTCCCTGCTGCCTCAATTCTTCAACTCTCCGCCTTTTATTCTGTTTGTTCAGGTCAGAAAACGGTTTTCTGGGCCTTCCAACTTTCACATTACCACAAGTAAATGCATTACAATTCAACCAACTCTTGTTGCTTGTTTCAAACAATTTCTGCGTTCTTCCTGCCTTATTTCAGCGATTGTTAAATTCGGAGCACAGCCTGGACAAGTCTTTGTTTAAACGCTTGTTTTCGTCCTGCGACAAACAGTTTGATTTTTTCAGAACGAAATCACGGACATGTTGCATTTTGATGGTACTTGAACTACCATATTTCTGCAGCCACACTTTGAACAAATGTTTCCGGAGCATTTTTCCATCTTCCACACAATCTGAATCAACTGGAAACTCAAACTCAACTGCAGTTTGTAAACAAACGAAACTAGTCTGAGCTACTTGATCTTCAAATGTGCTAGCTCTTGCGCAAAAGGATTCAAGGGTGCGGTTAATTATGTCGGGGATTTAAAAAATAAGGAGTGTATCGAAAAGTAGTTATAAACATTCGATGCGTTATTACGCATAAACTACTGTATATATGTTTAGCGTGTAAGCGCCATTTGCTTTGTTTACATGTCAAAAATGATTATTCGGTTCATTCATTTCCGTTGATAAAGTTGTATTCAAAATGTCGCGAATTGAATTTGAGACTAAAAAGAAAATTCTGCACACTTGGTGCACCGAAAAGGGTGTTACTTACAACCAGATTGCGAAAAGAGTAAATGTTCACCCGGCAAGTGTAAAACGCATCATCGAAAAGTTTGGTAAGGAGTGCTCCCTCAAGGATTTACCAAGGAGTGGCCGGAAACCCGGCTCCAGCAACCCCGATTTGGACCAAAAAGTTGTGGATTATATTCAACGGAACAAATCTGCCTCTACTCGCGATCTAGCCAAGAAGTTCAGGACCAGCATCGGAATGATTCAACGAATCAAGCGCAGGAATGACTTGAAGACGTACAAAAAGCAGAAAGTGCCCAAACAAACTCCGGAACAAAAGTCTCGTGCCAAAACCAGGGCTCGAAAGCTGTACAGCTGCATTTTGGACAATGTCGACCAGTGCATTTTGATGGATGACGAAACATACGTTAAAGAAGATTCAAGAACGCTACCGGGGCCGCAGTTTTATACTAAATCTGTTGGGGAACGTGTGCCAACCGCAGATACGACTGTTGCGATGGAGAAATTCGGTCAGAAGGTGCTCATTTGGCAAGCTATTTGCACATGTGGCTTGCGTTCTTCAATTTTCTATACAAAAGGAACTATAAATGCTGAGATTTATCAAAAGGAATGTTTGAAGAACAGGTTGCTACCATTGTATAGAAAGCACCAGTCCCCTCCTCTCTTCTGGCCAGATTTGGCATCGGCACATTACGCCAAATCCACTCTACAGTGGCTGACGGAGAATAACATTAAGTTCGTAGAAAAAGACATCAACCCACCAAACTGTCCCCAGTTGCGACCGATCGAACGCTATTGGGCAATAGTCAAGCGTATATTTAAGAAGGATGGTACAGTGTCCCAAAACATGACCGATTTTAAGAAAAATTGGGCAGCGGCATCCAGGAAGTGCACAAAGGTCACTGTGCAGAATTTGATGGCAGGTGTCAAATCAAAGGTACGGGCATTCTACAGAAATGAACATGATGACTAGTTTTTCCGTTTGGATCTTTTTGTAAACATGTTAAGCTATAATAAACTGAAATAGTATGTTAATTTTAACCATGTTTTCATGCCTATTTTATTATTTGGAAGTTTATAACTACTTTTCGATACACTCCTTATTGATACAAAAGGAAATTGGTACGCCAAAAAAAGAAAAAGAAAAATTTTTTTGTCGGGGGGGGACCACGGGGAATTTTTTGTGTTTTTTTTTTTTGTGGGGGGGGTGGTCAAAATGTGCGGAGATTGGGTGGAAGAGTGGGGGGGGGGGGGGGGTAGTTTTGTTGAAAAAAAATATTTTTTAAAATAAAAAAACTCTATTAAAAAAAAAAAAAAATAGAGAAAGAGAGGGGATATGTGAGGTATGGGTGTTTGTTTTTTTTTTTTATATATTTTTTTTTTAAATTTTAAAATTAAATGGGTAAGGGTGGACAAAAGTAAAAAAACCGGTTTTAAGTTAGTCTATATACTAAATCAATTATATATCAGCATGCTTTCGATGCTTTCGAGATAGGTTCTAACTATATTCAGCAAAGTTTCGTTAAATATATAGTTCTAACTTTGTCGAAGACAGCAACCTTCTATCTTGTACCCACACAAAGTTAGTTTTTTTTAAGTAAAGTATCACTTAAGTAAAACTTTTGATAAGTATTTAAAAAAATGACATTTCTAGAAACATTTGCATAGACACCGAAGCGCTAAAATGTTAGGAAAAGTGTTAAAACACTTTTGACCGTCTTTTTTCAGATTGGTTCCAGTGTGCGACCTCCTACACTTGGTCCGCAGCTCGCTTTTGCGAAGCCTGGAGCCACATTTCGCAAGTCGAAACGAATAAAGTTCTGTCGACTCGAGCTTGTTTGGCATTATGGATTTCGAATCGAGCTCGAGAACGATTTAATTCGACGAGGTACTAGAGTTTTCGAGCTTTATTGACATTATGTAGCCATACACTCGAAACAAAATAGGCGGTCGAAACGAAACAAAACAGACGAATACTATTATCCTATCGACCGCCATTCGTATCGTGACGTCTTTGAATCGAGTGATTTAAGTTTTATTATTAGTGTTATATTGTTTTAATAAATTGGCGCTAATTAACTATTGTCATGTAAGTATTTTATTTTTGGTAACATATTTCTTGGTCGTAATTACAAACACATGTGTTTTTTATTCGTAGGACCTCTGTGAATTCCAAAAACTCATGAGGCATCAATCCACCGCAAGTAGAGGCGTTATGTAGTTTTATGGAGCAGCACACCGTGCGCAGAATATGGTACCTTCACGGTACATCCCAAATTTCGATAACCTGAAACCAATTTATATGCAATAATATACAATCATATCATAACAACAAAAAAAGATAAAAAATGTATTTTGCCTCTATTTCCCGTAATGTCTTTTCATGTTCTAAGGCAAGGATGATCCCTAAGCGCGCTGCAACTACGAACCTAATGTCAATAGTAAAATCACAGAGAACAGACGTTCATCCTCGGTCTGCTACTTGTGTAAAACTTTAAACAGACATTTCAAATGTATGTCGTTATGCTCCTGGTAGGTGGCGCTGCAGTTGTGTGATAACTGTCAGGTAAACGTCTATCAATAAAAAGCCTAGCACATAACCTGAAATTTTTTGTTTGTTTTTCTCTGCACTTGCTTTGTAAAGTGGCTGCCCATATAAACTTTTACACACGTTTTTCCAGAAAAGGTATATGGACATCAATGTCTGTTCTCTGTGGTAAAATTCTCAATGTGAGCTCCAGGCACACAATGCTCGGTGGCGGGGGGAAAACCTACTTGTTGGGTTATTTCCACAAGGGAACTTTTGGTTGGGGTCTGGACCAGGAATCCCTCTGGGGCCCGGAACGGCGGGGTCGGGGCAGGGAAAAATATAATTATGTGTTTTGTAAAAAAACTAAAATACATAATTAGTCAAATTTTTAACATTTAAATGATTATGAAATGATTATGATTTTCTATGTTCCCAACCATGGTCTAATGTATTTATTACACAGTAACAATTTGACATTGATATTATTTTCAATGTAAATGTATGGAAAGTTAGTTGTACATTTTTGATCTGGCACAACCAAACCAAACTTAAGCAACCAAATCTTCTTCTTCTTCTTCTCCTATTGGTGGCGGGACCTAAGTTGGTCCATACTGCCAAGTGTGAAGCAACAAAATCTATACAGTAAGAGTTATAGTGTTTTCAATGTGGATATGTCAAACTGTTGAAGTGTTTTAAAGAAGTTTAGTTTTAAAATGTTCTGAAGATATTAGTAAAGCGAACATTGCTTTAAATAAAATGTCTGGAAAAATAATAATAACACACATATGGATGATTTGTTTAATAAGAAACTTCAATGATGAGACAAGGTTGCATCCACAAATAGACCCAATACGGTTCTTATAGCCCGACATTCCATCCATATCCGTCGGATGTTCTCGTCTTCAAGAAGTAATATCGAATTCGTTATTGAACCTAGCGATACCCGAACTTATTGTCAGTGCAAACCCCAATCCGATACGAGTTACAGATAAAACCAAACACACTGACATTTTTCACGAGCCGACCCAATTTTGATACCCGATCCAGTTTGCAAGTGGATCAAAAACGAATCCGCTATAAGTGTTTTAACTTTTTGTGGTTCAAAACATTTGTCGTCTTATTGAGCTTATCTAAGAAAATGTATAACTGGTAACAGCATAACAGCAAACTATCTGCTCAATAACTATCGGGACAACAAAACTTGGTGCGTTCTATACTCGGTGTATTCGTTACCAGGTGAACAGAAATACAGAAATCGAATGAAAATCCAATTAAACTTTTCGTCTTCCAAATTGCCGATTGGTTTTTCACTTCAATATGCCGATTCAAAGATACCATAAACTATTCGAATACATCCTCAAGAGTATGTTACTGCAACAATAATAAAAAAATTATTTTTTATTAATTTTTTACTTCCTCTAATTCATTCAATATTGTGTTGTTTTTATTTGCGCGGGGGGGGCGCTGTATTTTTCTGTTGGTTTTTTTCTTCCCCCCTCCTCCTCTTTTTCTTTGTTTTGTTATGTGTATTTTTTTGTGGGTAAAAAAAAAAACACAAACATTATTTCCCATATAAAAAAAAATAAATTTATTTCTTTTTTTTATAAATAAATTTTTTTTTTTTTCTCAGAAAAGAAAAAAAATTTTGGTGGCTGGATATTATTTTATTTATGTCTTGTTTGACAGCAGGTGCTCGAAAATCTACTACGGTTAGTCGAAATCTACTACTACAAAGAAAGATAATTTATCGACCGGTCGAAATGCATACATAATGCCGAAACATTTTCGAGTCGACTTTCAAAATAATCGTTTCGAGAAGCTCGATTCGAAACAAGATTCGAAATGCGCAATGAGGCCCCTGTTTTTTACACACGGTCGAAACGCCTTTAGGAAAGCCTGTGCTAGAAATACTTCTGACGAAAGATCGAAGCATGCTTTGCTCGCGAGTGGACGTGTTTTTGTTTCGGTTGTCAATTTTTCTTGTTCTACGCCTCATATACTTTTCTAAATTAATATGATTTATTCGTCAAGTGAAACAAGTGCGATAGACAGTCTATCCAAAGAAAAACATGTTTATCAGTTGTGTCGGCTAAAAGGTCCTCGGTAGAGTCGATTATGGTACCACGGGATATGGAGCCGGCACCGGAAGCATTACCAGTTCAGAACTGAGAGTGCTACTGCGATTTTTAGATAACAAAAATGTGTGAGTTCCGCAGAAAGAAGGTCCTCAGATTGATTGAAGAACTTGAATATCTTTTCGCTTGATGACGGAGAGTGGAACAAACTAGAAAATCTGCCGATCTAGCTTTCAGAAGACTCCTTTGTGGGCTCGAACCATTGTTTTTTTTTTAATTGAATATTTTTCGTAGCTTTAGTAGAAAACCAATCGCAACTATCGAAATCATACGAAAAGCCGCTATGCTTCGTGAAATGACGAGAATCTGCTGAAGAAACCAAAATTGCCAAAACTCCGGCACTCTCTATGCAACGACCAGTCATTGGTCAGTCAGTTATCATAATATTCACTGCGTTTCGATAATATTCACCATACCGAAACAAATCTGTAATGAATAAAGATAAAGGCTTTACTTATTTATTTACCATTTGTTTCGTCCATAGTCGATTCTAAACTGGCGGCCATAGAAGCTTTTGATTCAGATTACGGACACTAGAAATAAATAATGAAACATAAAGTTGTTTATTAAAGTAACGCAATATTGTTGCAGCAATCCAACAATTAGAGGTGGGTTATATCAGGGATATCACCACGAGGTTCACGTAGGACCGCGTTGTTGTATTGAAAAAATTATATTATCTAATTTATAAAGATCATAACACATACGGTTGGTTAATATAGAAATGTTTTATTATAAGATGTTGGTAATGTTAAGGGAAATTGGTATTGTGAAGGGTACGGGGGGGAAGGGGGGGCGGGGGGTGCTTTGACCCGTTCATTCTTAGGAATTCTGCTTCACACTGCACTTTTATAATCGTCTTCTTTGCTATTCAATACTAGTATATAGCACGGGAAACGGGCCAAGAATTTTGCGGTGGTCGTATGCGCGGGTGTAATAAAAAAAAGGAAATAAGGAAGAGAAACGGGGGGGGGGTGGGGGGGGGGAGGAAAAATGGCGGGGGAGAAACCAGGGAAGGGGAGGAAAAAGGGGGAAAAAAAAAACCCCTTTTTGTGTGTTTTGGTGGAATTGAAGGGTTGGGGATTTTTTGTTTGTTGTTGAAAGTGGCGGGCATGGGGGTTGGGGGGGGGGTTTTTGGGAGGGTTGTAACCGTGCGGGGGAAGGGTGCTGAATCTCAGTCAAACGCGATGGCTTAAGCGCCACTCCCATTAAGGGAGACCACCGGTCGTGTTGAATATGCCCGACTAATTTTGAAACTGGTTTCTCAGAGGAACCACCTGAACGGTACTTTAGGAGAACCCTACTTCAAACGCACATATGCTGCTGAAACCTCAAATAAACACCTTTTGCCGATAAAATTAACGAAAATTCCACCAATCCATTCAAGTCATATAATTTCCGAAGTCTCTTTAGACTTTAAAGCCAGAACCAACAAACGAACCTGTTTCCAAACGAATGTGCTTGATTCGAATAGACGAACGCAATATTGAAAATGACGAATGAGCCAGCTAAAGGACGAAACGTAAATAAAAAACGGAAACTAAACAAAAAACTCCAATCTCAATCTATTTAACATCTATTTACAAGCTTCACTCGTGTTGGACAAAACTTGCTCTAAAGCTACAAATTATCTAACTAATCATGGCCATGAAAACTTTGTACGGACATACCTGCGCAGGTTTTTTTCTGATGATGATGATGCCGGAGACAAGCGAAGCAATGATGATGACGGAACGAAGCGACGATAACTTGAAGCGGTGATGGCGGTTCAGGTATGGCGACGGTTCCGAAATGGCGACGGTTCCGAAATGGCGACGCTTGACCACACAAATGGCGTGTCGCGGTGTACCTAGACCCGTGCGCAATATGGCCGAAACTAGAGTTGCGGAGAGAGTGGCGGCTGGACGGAAGGCTTCCGATTTATATCTTGTCGAGAACGTACGGAATTGACCGTCTCCTTCAATATAGAAGTCCCCTTTCCCAAGCGACCCGGCTTCGCGTACCTTTCCGCTATGACCGAGCGGGGTTAAGGAAGACTACTATATATTTTGGGTAAGGTCCGGTTCAGTGCCCGACACTTGACAACGGATCACTGAAACCGCGCTCTCGGTATCTGTTCCACAAGGATTGTAACGTAAGGTGGAAACACAACGGATTATTGGCGACCGTCGGAATAACTTCGCTAGTTTTTCGAGCGAACTTCACTCTCCTCCGTTTAGCTACCTGATCAGGCGGGCCTTTGCAGGGCGCACGAGTCTGGCGTTCTTGCAGACGACGTTCACCAAATCGCTCAAATCAAATCGTTGGGCGTCCACGATCGCCAAACGAAGAATACTAATCCAGCCCGTACAACACAAAAAGCCCGTCGAACGAGCTGTCCAACGCGAAATGACAAAATTAAAATCAAGAATCACCCGAAATTAAACATTTAGTAACATTACCTTTTTGTACGTATTCACAATTTCAAATCGATTTTAACGCATATGCTACACAAAAGCACTCTAAAAACTGAATATACAAAAAAAAGTTACATCTATGAACTGGCTCATGCCATTATTTAAACAAGCCACCTTTGACTAAACACTTGGAACACTTAAAAACCGCGTCAAACACAACTGTTTTCCAGCCGATTCGCTAATGTAATGGCCGGGATTAAAACCTCCATTGCCCAAGAAACCACGGAATCAAATAAATTGTATCGGACGCTAGAAATAATGTTCGGCTTAGCCATTGTATTGTATTCAGGTGTTCATTTGATTTCCATCTCTTTCGCATATGTAGCCTCCCATAAAAACAAACTTTCATCCTAGCGTGCTATAAAAAAGCTTCCACCTATCATGCAATAAGAAACCCTACAAATGTACAATGAATAACACGACTCAAAACAATAATCCAATTGGAAACGAAAATCTAATTTGAAACACATAATCTACTATCTACACTACCTTGAACTACAAATCTAGTATTTACATATTTACATTTATACAAAATTAGTCCAAATAAACGCACCGCGTTACAAGGTCCGCAAGGCACCAAACCGGCGTGATCAACAAAACACGGGGAAACCACACAAGGAAACTACGAGAGGGGACCAAGGGGGGGGGGGGGGACAACTAGACGGGGGGGGGGTGGCAAGGGGTGTGTGGGAGAAAAGGAAGAAGGGGACAAAATGGGGGGGGAGAGACCGCACAGAGTGCCTCCAGAAGTGTCTGTTGCCCTTCTTGTGGTCCCACGGAGGCGAGACATTATTTTGGCCGGACCTGGCATCATGCCATTACGCTTGATCGATGTTGGATTGGTACAGAGACAATAACGTTGTTTTTGTACCAAAAACCGCCAACCCCCCAAATTCACCAGAGATTCGTCCGATGGAAACACTTTTGTCTGGTGCATTTTTTTGGAGTACAGGCCTTACTATTCCAGCGACAAGTCGGCCACACCCCCCGAAGAAGAATATATGTTTAAGCTTAAATTTGAAAAATAAAAAGTTATGCTATACATCGCCATATCGGACGGAGGGATTTCAAAGCCGTGGTTCAAGCCGAGCGGTCTGGCCATCAATCAACAAGTGTACCAGGACGAGTGTCTTGAGAAAATTCTTTTGCCGTTCTTAAAGAAGCATCATGCGCATGGGAAGTACATCTTCTGGCCGGACAAGGCGTCTTTCCATTACGCCAAAAAGACGCTGGAGTATCTTGAGCAAAAAAAAGATACCGTACGTGCCGAAAGAAAGGAACCCGACCATCTTACCCCAGTGCCGTCCCATTGGGGATTTTTTCGGCTCCCTCAATGCCCTAGTGTACAAAAATAATTGGCGGGCCAAGGATACGAAGCAGTTGACCACGAGGATCCGAAATTGTATCCCGTTGATGGAAGTCAGTGCCGTCCAGCACTCTTGTGAGAGCATCGCGACTAAGTTGCGTCGTACCAGGCCCCTTCTCCAATATTCATTGACGTTTTTTTTGAAGAATAAACATTATGTTTTTAATAAAAAATGGCAGCAGGGTAAATGCACCCTTCTTTTTGGGGAAATGCTCCTTAAACTTTGGAAAAATGCTCCTTAGTTGCGTTTGCCCGGTATAATGCAATCGGAGGTATTTACCTTCTGGTTAGCGCTTGCCGGTTGTTTTGACGGGTCTTAAGTTTCTTCAGTATAGTATAGCGGAACTTCGCTCCGCAATTTTCGAGGTAGTTTTGACGGGTTTAAATTTCGTTTTGACGAGTCTTAATTTCATTTTGAAGAGTCTTAATTTCGTTTTAACGGGTCTTAAATTCTGAAACTTAAAACCCGTCAAAACTATACAATCTTGAAGAAACTGAAGACTCGTCAAAACACCCGGCAAGCGCTAACCAGAAGGTTAATACCTCCGATTGCATTATACCGGGCAAACGCATCTAAGGAGCATTTTTCCAAAGTTTAAGGAGCATTTCCCCAAAAAGAAGGGTGCATTTACCCTTTGCCGTAAAAAATACTGAATACGTTGAAAAAAAATTTTTTTTTTGCTATGTGGCTGAAAAAAATTCTCGTTTTTTACTGAACACCCGTTATTTAGCCGTACGAAAGAATATGTGAGACTCATTTCAAGTCAGCCCCTAAACTGTGGGGACACGTTTTATCGTTTCAAACCCTTGAGGTTTTCAGTGGCGCTGAATTGCATCAGTGCAGTGGGTAATCAAAGATACTGGCACCTATGCTGGTCTTGCTTTGCCTCCCATACCACAACCACGTGGACTATGGCGGGTTGACAAAGCTCTGTCCGAACCAACAGCCGAGAGCTAGTGTCGAACACTGAAACACTTCGGTTCATGCTATATAGAGTAACGGGATGTAATGTTAGCCTAGCTCCTTCATTCGGCCTATGTACCAAATATGTCATTAATTTTTTTGATAATTTACAAAATTATGTTGCTATCAGGATGGCCGATGAACTCCGAAGCAATTGAGACATTATTAATCAATCTATAAAGGTTGTGCGGAATCAAATTGCACCACTTTTAAATGGCTGTAACGTTTTACCCGTTGGGTATTTTCTATTGAAATTTTGGGTGGAATTAGTTCAATGTGTATTTGTTTACGCTCGCTGTGTAAGTTTCACTAGCAGATGTGCAATCGTTGCGAAGATGGAGTCGGAAGAACAGCAGCGGCGCAAAGAAATTTTGCGCACGTACCTCGAAAATCCGGATCTTTCTCATCGTGCCATCAGCAGGAAGCTGGGAATGGTACATTCTACGGTGTCTCGTGTTTTAAATCGGAACCACGAACGTTTGACCATCGATCGGAAAGAAAAAAGTGGCAAAAATGGATCTCCGTATAGCGTTAAGGATCACAAGCGGGTAGTTCAAGCTTTCAAGAGGAATCCCAACAGTTCAGTTCGAGATGTGGCGAAGAAACTGAATCTTACCAAAACTTTCGTGCAAGATGCGAAAAAACGTGAATGACTACACACGTACAAAGTCCAAAAGGCGCCTAATCGCGATGAACGGTAAAATACGGTAGGTAAAACACGTGCACGGAAGCTCTACACCCAGATGTTGACAAAACCACATTGCCTCGATGGATAATGAGACGTATGTAAAAACAGACTTCCAGCAGCTTCCGGGGCCCCAGTATTTCACTGCTCATCATAATTTCGATGTCCCTGAGGACGTTAGAAAGCAGAAGATGTCAAAGTTTGCCAAAAAATATATGATTTGGCAAGCAATTTGCTCGTGTGGAAAGCGGAGCATCCCATTCGTGACAACTGGAACGGTCAATGGGCAGGTGTACCTAAAGGAATGCCTCCAAAGCTTCTACTTCCTCTTCTGAGGTCACACGATGGTCCCACGATTTTCTGGCCGGATTTAGTCTCGTGCCATTACTCCAAAGAGGTTCTGGAGTGGTACAAGGCTAAGGAGGTCAATTTCGTGCCGAAGCATCTCAACCACCTGAACGCACCGGAACTGCGGCCAATTGAAAAATACTTGGTTATCATGAAGCAGGCACTTCAGAAGCATCCTAAGGAAGTGAAATCGGAGGAAGATATGAAGAAAAAAAATGGATTGCCGCGGAAAAAAAAGTTGTTCCAAATGTTGTACAGGATCATATGAGTAGTGTAAAGAAGAAGGTTCGTGCATTTGGATATGGAATTGAAATTGAATAAAACAAACATGATAAAATATTTATAACATGTTTTATTTTACTCCCTGAAAGTTTGAAGGTGATTAATAGAACGGGCGAATTTTGCCAAATATTTGTGTGTGTCGCAATTCGATTTCTTACACCCTTTAGTTGTTCACTTTCACGTAATTTTTGATTTCCTTAACTATTTAGACACCATGTTTTCACTGGTTTATGATCTAAATTCGGCTTAATTGAACCGATTAACCGAGTAATACAGCCTAGATGTACATCATAGTCACACGTTATTGACAAACTGTTTAGATATTAGGTGCGCAACTAAGTTCCCGCTGTTTAGCAATAGATGTCGCCAGTAGTAAGTGCTGGTCGAATGTTGTACATCTCAAGCGTCATAAACCAAGCTCAGACATATGGTAAACAAACCGCTTTGCCAAATCAGTGATTTTGGATTAGTGCTATATATTTTGGTTGTTTGAAGATGTCTGATTTCGTGCCAAATAATCGTCATTTGCGGGAAGTGTTGATTTTCTTCTTTCATTCGAAGAAAACGGCGGCTGAAGCACATCGAGAGCTCCAAAAAGTTTGCGGTGATGCTGCTCTGAGTGAAACAACGTGTCGTGATTGGTTTCGTCGCTTCAAAAACGGTGATTTCAGTGTTGATGATCGTCCGCGTGAAGGAAGGCCAAAAAACTTCGAAGACTCTGAATTGGAGGCATTGCTCGATGAGGATCCGTGTCAAACGCAAGAAGAGCTTGGTTCAGGATTAGGAGTTTCCCGCCAAGCCGTTTCTAAGCGATTGCATGCGTTGGGAATGATTCAAAAGCAAGGAACTTGGGTTCCTTACGATTTGAAGCCAAGAGATGTTGAGCGTCGTTTTTTCGTCTGTGAACAACTGCTCCAGCGGTAAAGAAGGAAGAGTTTTCTACATCGTATTGTGACGGGTGACGAAAAATGGATTCATTACAGTAACCCAAAACGGAAACATTCATGGGGACTGCCCGGGAATGCTTCAACATCGTCGCCTAGGCCGAATATTCACGCTGCGAAGGTTATGCTGTGTATTTGGTGGGACCAAGTTGGTGTTATTTAATATGAGCTGTTGAAACCAAACGAAACCATTACCGGGGAACGGTATCAAACTCAATTGATGCGATT
Organism: Aedes koreicus; assembly: GCA_024533555.2. Classification (NCBI taxonomy): domain Eukaryota; kingdom Metazoa; phylum Arthropoda; class Insecta; order Diptera; family Culicidae; genus Aedes; species Aedes koreicus. The sequence continues at coordinate 168,600 of JAHHFK020002170.1, forward strand.
GAGCCGAGCACTGCACGGAAAACGGCCACAATACGAGCCCAGACATGAAAAAGTGATTCTTCAGCATGACAACGCTCGACCTCACGTTGCGAAACCCGTGAAAACCTACTTGGAAACGCTCAAATGGGAAGTCCTACCCCACCCGCCATATTCTCCTGATATTGCACCGTCCGATTATTACCTGTTCCGTTCGATGGCACATGGTCTCACTGGTCAGCCATTCCACTCATATGATGACATCTCAAAATGGCTTGATTCTTGGACAGCATCAAAAGACGAACAGTTCTATCGAAATGGTATTCACCTTCTACCTGAAAGATGGGAAAAAGTCGTAGCTAGTGATGGGCAATACTTTGAATAGTTCGTTTGTAACCTTTGTTTTCAAAATAAAGTTCCTTTTTCACCAAAAAACCGGCGAGAACTTAGTTGCGCACCTAATAGATAGAATAAAAATAATTTAATAAGAAAACCGTAGACCCTATCTTAGAGACATATTGTTTGATATGTTCCCAACTATGGCCTGTTGTGTTAATTACGTAGTAAACATATTGTTATTGGTAAAATTTTATTGGAAGTATATGAGTGGTTGTAAATTTTTCAAATGGCTCATCTTACCATAAACCAAAGCTTTGGATTTGTCGACTCTGCAATCCTAACCAGATTAACTCGAATTTGAGTGACTCTCCTTTGGACGAAAGTAGACGAACGTAGTACTTTTTGACGAAAGTCAAAAACGCCTCAAAACCGGCGTGTATCACAGAGAGAGGGAGAGAGAGAGAGAGAGAGAGAGAGGGAGAGAGCAAGAGAGACAAAGAGAGAGAGAGAAAGAGTGAGTGAGAGAGAGAGAGAGAGAGAAAAAGTCGCGAGAAGGAACGAACACTGAAGTCAACTTGTTAGCCAGAAAGGAAAGCTCTTCATAGTACGTTTCAAATACATCAGTTGATTAAATGATGCTTTGCCACATTGAGTTCTTTTGATACATTTGAGCTTTTTTTTTAAAAAAAAAAATGTAAAAAATATATATATTACAGTACATCTCCATGGACCTTCCAAAACGTTGGCTCAGATTAATTCGCCTATTTGTCGAAAGTTCAAATTTATAAGAGCCCCACCTGGAAAGGGAGCCGCAGATTTATACCATTGCACAATCTGCCATTCAAACATCCACGTTCCGTGCATTTAACTGCATCGTCCCGAATCAGATTCCTTTGCAAAAAATATTCTCGGGAAAGGGACAAAAATGATGACTTCTGCCTTCCTGAACAAACTTCCCATTTTTTTTTCTAGTACGGCCACCGACACTAAACATTTATGCACGTGCTGCCACCGTCACCGTGGGGGATGCGGTGGCGGGCGGTCTGCTCAATCCTTTCAGATAGCAGTGCAGCGTCAGCATTGACATGTATATGAGTATGGGAGGAAATTTGCACACAAAAAAGCGAGCCTGAAGAAACAAGACATACGTGACTGCCGCCAGGTATGAAAGTATGCACCGTTTCCGGCCGGTCTAGTGTTTCAGTTAAGCCACGTCCAGCTTCTGATGGAACGCGACGTCGATCGTTCAACGGCGACGAAGGCCATGTACGAGGAGATGTTCATAAATCTGCTGAATAATTTAAAACCGGCCGGCCATACTGAACTGGACCATATTCGCTGGGAGAAACTCCTGTATCATAGTAAAGCTACCGGACGCGTTGGAACGGAATGAAAACCGGATTGCTATTCAAGTTTGGTGGTAGTTTTTCGGAATTATGGTATGTTCGTACATGAAAGTCTATTGGCAATTCCCAAAATCAACCCAGCAGGTTGAAGTAGTCTAGTGTACGAAAGAGTGAGCCGCCCCCAGAGGCAGCATATTAGCGAAAAGACGAAAAAGTTTCTGCTTCCGGAATGACATCGATTTTTATCCTAGTATTGGAAGGACATTTTCCAAAGGGTTTTCGAGGTCCGCAGTTGTCTGGGGGCAAGCATTCCCTGTAGGGAATGCAAAGTGGATTATTATCTATGAATAATATCTCTGAGTTTTGATCAATTTCATGTTTGAGTTGGTTTTGGCCATTGCCAGCTGGTGGTGGGTGGATATATGGGATGGGATGGGAGGTAGCCAGTGTACCGAGAAGTGGCAGAGTATGAATTTGTTATGAGATTTTGATGAAAGGATCTGCTTGGAATACATAAACGGGGTAAGGTCATACGTTGTCGGAGAAGACTTATCGTCCTGGCTGGAAAAGGGAATTCAGTTATAGACAATGGATTAAACGCTTTGGTACATAGCAACAGTGGAAAGAGAAAGACCTTTCGGTTGAGAAACAAATTAACGCAGATTTATTTTTGAAAAATTGAATATCAACATGCAGGCAATAATCTAAGGATTTCAGTTGCATCTACTTCTGATTCAGATTTTTGAATGGATGCTTGTAATTGGGAACCCAGGAAATATGGGGATCAATGTTTACCATAGTCTTGTCATGGAGCTGAGGGCAAACAGTGAGATTAAAGAATATTTGCAGTGTGATTCTAAGATAAATATTTAAAAAAAGGATACGTTTTTGATTTATTCCAGAGCAAACGTAAACAACAAGAATTCAAATGCGGGTTGGCGAACATGAGATGTAAGGGAGCATCATTTGGAGGGATGAGATGAACCAGAAGATTGTTTGTCTTCAAACAGTCAGATATTTGTGTGATTGGATTTGAGAGATTATACCTATCATTCAATAATAATTTTCTTTGCAAAAAACCACCTGACAATAGCAGTGTTCCGGAAATTTCAAAAACGCCAGATACATGCGATTTTGCCTTCTTTGGGGTCAAAATTTATTGCCCAATATTTAGGCATGAACTTCTGGTTAAGATACAGGATGAAAGCATGTCAACAATTAAGATGTTAGAGAAGTTCAGTTGGTCGGTAATAAATTGTATCTCAACATTGATACCAGATTTTTTCTGTAATTCTGATTCTGTAATAAACAAAAACAAAAAAAAAAAAAACATCGGAAATAGCGCTCTTACACCAAATCCGATGAAATATAGTTAAATGTCCAGGGGAAAGAATCGGATTCTCCTTGTAGCCGATAATTGGTAATGTTCTTCGATCGAAATAAGCACAATTCTTTATTGCATTTATTTATTGCACACAATTATGCTTTTTGTACAGTTTCACAGAACATTATTCGCTCGAAAGCTTATTGTTCTTAAACAAGGATTTTATTGGAATACTTACTACATTTATAACACTAACTACTTGGAACTTATAATTGCTTCACGAAATTTATCTGAGTGAGTTCCTACAAAAACGTCTACTGCCTTTTCTGAAGCGACACAATTGTTCCGTTCTATTTTAGCCGGATTTGGCGTCTTGCCATTACGGAAAAAAGGCCGTGGTGTGGTATGCTGCCAACAACGTTCAAGTGGTGCCCAAGGACAAGAACTCTCCCAACACGCCAGAGCTCCGCCCAATCGAACAATATTGGGCCATCGTCAAGTGGAACCACAAAAAAAGCTGTTGTGAGTGAGAAACAGTTCAAGGCAAACTGGCATTCTGCGGCGAATAAAGTGGACAAGGAGTCTGTACAAAAACTTATGGCAGCTGTTAAACGAAAGACCCGGCAATTCGCATTCGGTAAAAAGAAAGCTTAGCTGAATATTTCGCCTTTTTTTTGTAGGACTTTAACCGCTTGAGCGGTCATTCATCCCAAAAATAATTTGTATTTATTTCAAGTCAAATTATTATCTATAACAAATTGATTAGCTTCGTATCTTTTAAAAACTTAACTAGTTTCCTCTCTTCATCCTTATTTGGTCCTAGAATGTCTCCAATTGTTGAACCTAGGTTACATTCTTGTCGTTGAACGTCGTATGCTCTGCAGTCTATAAGTATGTGAGGTACAGTTATTGGCTCCCCACATGTTTGGCAACAGTTTCTGTCTTGGTTGAATAAATGTTGATGCGTTAAACTAGTATGACCTATGCGAAGCCGGCTTATTGCCCTCCTTTCAGTTGCGCCGTGTCTGTCCGGCCACTGCAAAGTTGTTGATTTGATGCTCCTCAGGAAAGATGTATTATTTCTCCACTTGCCTTCCCAGTCTTCACGGATATCTGATTTACAGTTACGGATGATATCTTCACTTGGTACTTCACAATATTCTTCGTCGACATTTTCATCCATCAAGGCCGCTTTTGCTAGTGCTTCTGCTTTCTCATTTCCCGAAATTCCTACGTGGCCAGGTATCCAACATAATGTAACTGATTTGTTTGCTATTTCTTCCTCTATTGCTTGAATCCACGCGTGGCGTGATTGACCATTTTGAAGTGCTTGTAAGACACTGGCTGAGTCTGTAAATATGACAGCGGCTTCATTGTCTATGCACAGGTTAGTTACGGGATAAAGGATTGCCATAGCTTCTGCCGCAGAGATTGAACATTCCTTTGGCAGGTTTCTACTGATGCTGATGTTTTCACATGATATTCCGAATCCAACGTGCTCCTGGGTAACTGCTCCGTCAGTAAAAATGTGTTTGCAGGTAGAATATTTTGTTGTGCATGCCGCTAGAAACAGCTGTTGTGCTTTGACTGGGACGTCTCCGACTGTATAAAGACTGTATTCGATGAAATTTGGACACACAAAATAGGTCACCAAAAATTTTCCTAGAGCCCGATTCTTTTCAAACTTTCTGGAAATAAAGTACTACTAAATGGTTAAGTTTTGAAATCATTGGTTTATTGAACCTCTTCTCCCAACTCAAATGCCCGCACCTTTGCCTTGACCCCTTTCATCAAATGTTGGGCAATGATAGGACCGACTTGCTTACTTACTTTTAACCACACTTTCTTTAGTTCAAGTTCATTTTCTATCAGTTTTGGAGTTTTCACGAGCTTTGCCTTCATGATTGCCCAAACTTTTTCAATTGGGCGAAGTTCCAGAGTATTTGGAGGGTTGACGTCTTTTGGTACAAAAACTACATTATTATCTTTGTACCAGTCTAAGACGGGCCGGGCAGAGTGGCAAGATGCCAAATCCGGCCAAAACAGTGTCGAACCATCGTGAGATCTCAAGAAGGGCAGAAGTCGTTTATGGAGGCATTCGTCCTTGTAGATTTGTCCGTTGACGGTCCCAGAGGCGATGAAGGGCTGACTCATTTTGCCACATCCGCAGATCGCTTGCCAGACAAGGAATTTTTTGGCGAATTTCGACAGTTTCTTCTTTCGTACACTTTCCGGAACGGCCAACTTAGAGGTGGCGACGTAGTGTTCCTGTCCTGGCATTTGTTTGGTGTCGGTTTTAATGTAGGTCTCATCGTCCATCACAATGCAGAACGGTTTTGTGAGCCACTCCCTGTACAGTCTTGCACGAGTTTTGGCCACCGAGTTCTGTTTATCGCTCCGGTTCGGCGCCTTCTGGATCTTGTACACATGTAATCCAGAACGTTTCATTGTTTTCTGCACAAAACAAACTGAAACTTTCGCCTTTTTCGCAACATCCCTGATCGAAATGTTGGGATAACGCTTAAATTGGTTCAATACCATCCTGGCCTTCTCCGGATTTGATGTGCCACGTTTTTTGCCACTACCATGTTTCCGTTTGGTTGTCTTACGGTCCTTGAACGTTTTGATCACATGAGATACGGTTGAATGTGCGATTCCGAGCTGTTTTGCGATCCATCGATGAGAAGCGTTTGGGTTTTCGAAGTGAGTGCCCAAAACTTGTTGGCGCACTATTTTTTCATTCGAAGCCATCACTGACATCACTCGACCGATTTTCACGAAACTCATTACACAATTGACACAACACAATGAAATACATTCAGTTAAAATTTCAATAATTTTTACCCACACGCTAAAAAGTTACGAACAATTGCGTGTGTCCAAATTTCATCGAATACAGTCTTTTCTGCGATTTTATGCACCAATCAATCTTTGGACACATGGCATCCCATGGTCTTTCTCCAAGTCGACGAATATAGGTGATTTTTGTGCCAATTTTGTGAGCAATTTGCCTGTAAGTTTGGTGAAAGCAGACATGGCCCTGTCTATTGAAGGAAAACATGTGCCTGGTATGCTTTCATTAATGATCATTGAAGGGAAAAGCATGTTAATTTTCTCTGTTTTCCGGATGGCTTTAATTTTAACTTTACGGACCAATATGTGCTCAAAAAGGAAGTTGATCTGATTCAGACATGATGGAATCTATTGGACTCGTTCGGAACGCTCCAGAGGATTCTCGTATGGCCAAATTATAGAGTGGTTACATGTTTTGAACATTTGTACTACTGCCGCCATTAACGAAGATCATTCCAAAGAGTAGTTTTGGCAACAAAACCGCATTGGCTATTTGGAGCATAATTTTTCTTGTGCCTCCGTTCATCCTGTTGCCCACGACTTTCAAGATATTCAAAATGGTTTGTGTTCCTCGTCGAACAGATTCTGCATGACATTTGAAGTTCAACCATCTATCTACGTTAACGCCTAGAATTCGGCTATACTGTACCTCAGGTACCATTTTATTAACAATCAAGATCGGAGTTACCGCAGAATGTTTCCTCCTCTTACACAGATGCATGAAACTTGATTTCTCTGCAGAGATAGTCATTTTTGTGCGCTCTGCCCAGATTCCAAGAGATGTAGCTGTTTCCTGTAGTTTACGTCTAGCTATGCTGGCATCTTGGTCGATGGCCAGAATCAAAACGTCGTCTGCGTACACAACAATGTGTAGGCCTTTAGGCACATGTTGGAAGACCGATTCCATTAGAACAAGGAACAATGTAACGGAAAGTATTGATCCCTGTGGCACTGCAGTCACCTGGGTTTTTTGTGATGACAGGCAATCACCTACAGCAACACGGAAGCATCTGTTACTTAGAAAGTTTTTGATGAACTGGAGCATTCGACCCGTGATTCCCCAATTTACAAGTGTCGACGTTATTTTGTTTCTGTCTGCTTTATCGTTCGCCTTCTGTAAGTCTATCGTTAATATTTCACAGTGCTTTCCCTCTTCAAAAGGTAGACCAATTGCTTTTTCTAGTGAAGTCAGATTGACGTCCACACCTCTGCCTCTCCGAAAAACAAACTGATTTTGGTTGAAGTGGCAGTGCTGTTCGATATAATTTACCAATCTACGATTTGCCATACGCTCCACAGTTTTACTGAAACAACTCAACAACGTGATTGGGCGTTCATTGCCTAGCTTTTTTGGGGTCCTTTCCCAGTTTTGGTAGTGGAATTACCATTCCTTCTTTCCATGACTCTGACATTTCACCGGAGCACCACATTTTATTAATCGCTTCAAGCATTTTCATTTTGATACGAAAAGGTACATGACGGAGTATTTGATAACTGATGTTGTCCACACCCACGGACGTGTCCCCACCCTTATCTAGCGCCCAAAAGAACTCATCCACAGTTAAATCCTTGTTGCGAGAACCGTTTTGCCCGTTAATGCGGTCTGCAACGATAATTCCATCGGTTGATGGAGAAGATTCAGGTAATTGAGACACTGATTCAAAGAAACTGGCGAGGTGTTCAGCAATCTGCATGGGGTCTTCAGTTACACGATTTGATAACTAAAATTGGTATTTGAACCGTTCTTCTACCTCGTAGGGCATTTATCATTCGGCACATTTCACTGCTGGGTGTTTGTGAGTTGAAGCTCGATACAAAAGTGTCCCAGGATGTCTTTTTGGCTTCGTTGACTATCTTCCTCGATTCGTTGCGGGCCAATTGAAACTCCTTCAATGCCTGTTGTTTGTTTGGGTCATCGTCGTTTAAGCGTTTGAGTGCACGTAGCTTTTTGCGCCTCGTCTTCACTGCTTTCTTAACTTCGCTGTTCCACCAAGGTAATGCTCTGTTGCCAATCCTTCCAGACGTCCTTGGTATGGAATGTTCCGCTGCAAAAATGATATGCTCACTGAGTTCCTCCACTGAGTATGCGTAATTTCGGTCAATGCGTTCTACCAGAAGATTTTCATATTCAAACCAATCTGCTTGTTCATGAATCCATCGCCTTCGACAACGCTTTTTTGGCGCTACAATCGGTGAACTGACGATCACTGGGAAATGGTCACTCGTCCGATTATCGGCGTCCACGTGCCACTGCAGTTTTGACATAATGTCAGACGATGTGATCGTAAGGTCGATTGCAGAAGTTGCGCCACTTCTGGGGTCTAGTCGTGTGTGTTCTCCGGTGTTGGGAATGCTAAGATTATGTTGGGCTGTAATGTTTTCGATGATCGCTCCTTTTGAATCATTTTTACAACTTCCCCATAGTGAGCTATCCGAGTTGAAATCGCCCATAAGAACAATCGGTGGTGAATGGGTGCTTCACTCGAGCGGCTACTGCTTGTAGATCTGTGTTCAATCGAAGAAATGTGTGGGGAACTGTGTGATGTATAGCAAGCCCTACTCCATTTTGTGAACTGGAAGTTTGTCTTATGGCAGGTGTTAAACGATAGACCCGGAAATTCGCATTCGGTAAAAAGGAAGCTTGGCTGAATATTTCTCCTGTATTCTGTATTAACTGAACTTGAAAAAGAAAAAGAATTTGACTTTTTAATAAAAACTTTGATCGACTCACACACATTACTGTCTTACCAAATTTTGATCGGAACACGGATGAAGTTTTCTTCAGCATACTTGTGCTAGTGGCCAAGTCCTTCCGGGTGCTAGTCCTATGTGTTCGGATCTCACTCACTGTGTAGCGCTAGTGTGCATATGGGCCTGCTGGTTTATTATGCTTTATCTTGAGCATCTTATCAGTTAGGACATTGCTTTCTTCAACAAACTCGTGCTAGTGGCCAAGTCCTTCCGGGTGGTAGTCACATAAGTTTGGAATTCATTGACTACGTGGTGCTAGTGTACATATGAGCCTCAAAGTAAAGTTTGCTTAACCTAGAGACCTTTTCTAGTTAGGGTTTTGCTTTCTTCAGCTAACTTGTGCTAGTCGCTCAATTCTTGATCAAATTATCGATTTAATTGAAAAGAAAGGATTGTTTCAAGGAGAAGTTGCTCGAATATATAATAAAACCGAAGCGTGCATCCGGTATTTCCTCAAATAAAAATCGAAACTTACAGAGCTTGCGTCCGCCGCTTCTACGATTGGAAAAAATATTTGTAAGCTACGAGATCCATTTTTTCTGGATATGGCAGTAGCACTTAAAGCGTGTATCGAAGATACTACCAACAAGGGATTTCCGATTGACTTCAACACTAATTACATTTGCCGGTGATCACCAATAAAGTAAGTGTGAGGTATGAAGGCCAGTTTTCACTATACTGGTCAGCTAGTTCTATCGGAGATGTGACCGTATCGGTTAATATATAATCCATAAAAATAGCACCACTAGTTCCTGGGTAGCCCAACCACATTACCTGAACCGGCGCCGGCTTTAGGGCAAAGATTTCATTGCGTGCTCCTTTGGTGTACCAATTCATATTGACCAAAATATGAATTCCATCGGGTTGGATTCGATCAGCGACTTTTCCGTTGTAAGCAATTTGTGACAACTCCACAAAGTGTTGGGTCTCACGAGAGATCTTACTTTAAATGTAGTTCCATCGTCAGGACTGAGAGCATAGCAAAATACTTCCACTCTGGATCGATCATTCATTCACGGAATCGACTGTGGGAGGTCGGATGGTTTCCAAAGTCGCTGCTTACGTAACCGATTCTGAGCCGTCCGGTTATTTCCCGTGAAAATTTATATGGTGGCTTGTGAAGGATGTGAATTTTTGTCCAGGCAAAGATTTACATGTCGAGCTGCAACTGCCTTGCGGAATTCGTGCGATAACGGATTCAACATCGAATATGATGCGGGTGAAGCGATGGTAATCGGTTTTTGTCCAACTGATCGGCAATTGCTATCAACTAGTTCATACGAGTTTCGTAGTCGGCCCAATCGCACACAATCTATAAACAGTGCGTCAAATTGCAGTACGCATCTGGGAAGTCCGGTTTTAGCCTTAGCGCTGTTCGGTACAACTGGATAGCATCCGGAATGTTTCCGGAGTCTTTGTGAATGCTAGCCAGATTACTGTGTGCGTCAGCGAAAGCCGTGTGGATCTGAATTACTCGCGTATAGCATTGCAGTGCTCCATCGACATCCTGCATTTCCTTCAGCGTATTTCCCATGTTAGAGTAAGCATCAGCAAACGTTGGCTGAATGCGAATGGCTTCCTTATAGTGCCAAAGGGCTTCATTTAATTTGTCCTGCTGTTGCAATTGAACATAGGTAAAACTAAATTCATGGTAATTTCGCGGAATCGAGTTATCGAAGACGTTTCTGTTAAATGTTTCTGTTGATGATGAGGCAATTGATCGCGTTCGAGAGATTCATCTTGGCGTAATTATTGATGATAGATTAAAATTTGACTCTCAGATTGACGATGACATCAAGAAAATAGCCAAGAAGTACGGTATTCTCTGCAGATTGAAAGACGATTTAACTATTGCAATACAATTGTACAAATCTATCATCTCTCCTCACATTGGATTTTGCCCTTTCATTTTGTTTTTAGCCAATCAAACACGAATATCGAGATAACAGCGTTTGCAAAATAAGATAATGCGTTTGATCTTGAGATGCAATAGGATCACTTACTCCTCTTTTTTGTTAGATGCCCTACAGTGGCTATCGGTGAAGCAGAGAGTTGTGTATTTGACAATGGTGTTCATTTCTAAAGTAACTAACGGTTTGCTGCCTCGATATTTGTGTAATCGAATTGAAAGAGGAAGTGATATTCATAGATATAATATAGAAACGCGGATGAAGTTAGAACACCATACGTTTTGTACGGAGCTTCACAAAATTCTTTGTTTTTTAAAGGTATACATGTTTTCAATTCGATGCCTATACACATCAAACGTGCAGCAACACTAACAGATTTTACAATGTATTTCACACGTCAAATCTGCCTTTTGATCAGCTATCCTGTTAACTTTTTACTCTTGACTAATTTTGTATCTTGACGATGTAATAATAACGGATATTTTTGTATGGTTTATTGTTAAATGTTTTATAATTGTCATGGGGCACAAACAAACTATGCTTCCGCCTCGATGATGATGATGGATTTAATATTTTTATTTGTTATTGTAATTTAAAGTAGTTTTTATTTTTTGTGTAGTCTTCAAAAGTTTGAGCCTCGCGCACGGAATACAGGTATAAAGGACTTATTTTTGTATTTACCAAAAAAATTGTGGCCTTTGATGCTTGAGAAGATGCCATGAAATAGTAGTGGGTTGTCTGGCTGATTGTCGGGGGAATTCTTTGTCAATTCTGTTGTGGTTGAAAGTAAAAGTTTAACTAGGGCCGGTCCAGGATTTTTTCCGTTTGGAAATTTTCTCGATTTCACTGATTGGGGATATCCTTGGTCACCCAAAACTAAGCTGGCGACTTTATTAGTGTTGGAACCCCATTGACTCTGTAGCGGACAGGATCGGATATTGGCTTGTCTCTTGATAATGTCCTTATACGGGATTCTGTGATTTAAATTCGTAATAGGATTTCCTGATCGCTGGGAATACTTGCGAACATTTGTGGTTGACATGAATAGCTTTTCACATTTATATTGCTGTAAAGCAAATGAATGGTTTTGGAAAGAAGTTTACATCTGTAGATGAAATCAGTTCGTTTTTTTTGCATAACTGGTTGAATTGTATGTAAATAAATTATCTAAAAGATAAATCGTCTAGCTCAAACCTTAGTAGAGGAGCGATTCCACGAACAAGTGGGAAATTTTTCCAGTTTTTATTTTTTGTATTTTTTGATTTGCATGAAACCTTGCATACAAGTTTTTTAAGGAAGAAAAACGCCGTTTTGCATACTTGGTTCGCCATTTTGAATCTAGCCTTACTTATGAGAAGGGCCTATGAAAAATGCACATGATATCTTCAAAAAAATGTATCTCGGAAACGGTTAGTCCGATTGGTTTGGTGTCTTGGGCGAAGTTTTAGACAATTGTTGGTGCTATATGGAGAAAATATGCACGGTGAAAAAAAACTTTGATTTTTGTGTTTTGAACTAAAATATAGATTTTCCCTTAAAAGTTACATGTCAATATTTTTTAAATTATCCTTATGTTATAGCTAATTAAAAATGCTATCTAGTGCACAGTAGATTGTTCTAGAAAAAAATAGGTTACAATGCAAATTTTTTTTTAAAAAAAGAATTTTCAAAAAAGCTATTAAGAAATGTCAAAAAAGTTTGTCACTCTAATTTTATGAAAGAACATCAAATTTGCAAGCAAAAAGTACTTAGGTAACATTTTTCTAAGATGCACCGTTTAGAAGATATTACTGATTTAATATTGATTTTTTTGATAATTTAATAAGATTTGGCCCTTTTCGGATGTATTCCGTGTTTTTTTAGTTTTAAAGGTATTTTTTTCGGAAAGATTGAAAAATTTTGAGTTAAAATGACACTGACAACTTAAAGATTCGAGTGAAATTCTCTGCCTTAAAAGTATTTTGAAAAACAAGTTACAAAATCCCACTATCAGGAACAATGATTTCTTCAAGTGCTTTTTGGTGCGTTGTTCTGAAAACGTGCTAACAAGTATTAGATACAGGTAATTAGATACCAGTGAGCTGTACTACGTACAGTTGGTGATTGTTAACATGGTCTTTGTTGGAACTAGTCCACCATGGCCACGCTGGCCATAACGAGGCTAGCTCCATCGATGACCGTTTCTTAATAATAAATAAAAAGAACGCAGTCTTAGTCACCTTCCATCAAACTAGACGGCTGCCGACTGATACCTCAATCAACAACCGCCGCACTCTTTATTCATTCCAGGTATATACAATTTACAATCTTCTTCAATAACAATATACCTACGCCAGCAAATCTACCTCGCTCCAACTCTCCAAACTCGTACCTGAAGGTTCGACGATACCTGAGCGTTCAACTCTACCTATCTTCCAACAGTCTTTACCCAGCATTCTATGATTTCTACCCGTGAGCTGTATAATAATGTCTGACTCGGTTCTGAATTCATTCAGTATCTACGGTCAGAAAGGTTGCTAGTAGCATAATGATTATAGTAATTTCAGCTCATAATCCTGTGTTTTTGAACGAGATCCACTGTTGTTTGATAACATAATAATTGTAAAGGAAAGTGTAACACGTTTTGGTGCAAAGGTAAGTTTTAAATACACATATTAATTATATGTTTTGTGATATTGTCGTACAAAAGTAACAATTGGAAAATATTTTCTATGTTACAGATTACAAAATGAGTAAAATAAGATGTATTCACCCATTCAAAGACATTCAGTGTTCGAAAGAGCTGCGATATCTCACGGATGGTATCATCCAAAAACTAAAATCAATTGGATTTTCCAAGGTATCCACACTGAACACCAAGGATTTTCGTATTTGTTCGTCTTGCCGTCTACATATTGATTCAAGAGCTCACCTCACCCAAAACGAAGAACAAAGCGTAGCCGGGGGGTCAAGGATGCGAACTGTTCAGACCATACCTGATGTACCTGTTTCGCGAAGCTATGAAAGTTTGGTCACGATACCCTCGGCGTCCACGCTAAGCACAATTCTCTAAAAAAGAAATTTGTAGCCTTCGCTACATGTTGTTTAGGAATTTTATTTTGAATTAGATCTAATTTGTCTGCGCCAAAAACTATGCCAACAGCCGCACTAACCGATCTTGCTATAAACAAGTAATGCCTCGCGAATAACGCCACTCAGCCTTGTAAAATTTCTCCCAAGGTCGAGTTCAAGAAATCTTCGGGAAAGCGGAGAAAGATGAGAGAGTTCTGGCTACCATCGACATAGAACGAAGGTCCAGCAATTGTAGGATAATCTCTCGTGTTGCCGATCTAGTTCGAAAAAGATCGCGGGGAAATTTCCGTTTAATTCGGCTGAGGACACCTTCCCTAATCTGAGGATCATGGTTTCATCTCACTTTTGTTGGAACCGCAGATCGCAGTGGATGTTTTGTCCGCGTTATCGTTTTTTGGTTAAGTGAGTTGAAAGCAACGTGGTAATACATTAGCCTTTAGATTTCTAATTGTGCTCTCCTCGTTTGTTTAGCCGGTGTTAAACCTAGGCTAAGAACCGTAGTGCGCGTCTAGGTTAGTTGTGCGTAAGATACATCTAGATCAGGTAATGTGCTCATTGTGCTCGTCCCAGTTTTAAATGTGCTAATTGTGCTCGTTGTGCTTAGACCAGACCAGCAGCCGTCGCCTACGTTCGCATTTTCGTCCGTGTTCCACCTGCTTCATCGAAACATAAGTTCTGCTTCATCGAAACGCCATCAACCGTCATCCGCCAACAACCGTCATCCGTCGACCAACAACAGTTTGATATTCCACCAGCTATAAGGAGCACAGTAACCTTAAGCGGTGAAGTCTGGTGAGTCCGAACCTTTTTCTTTGGGTGTGGCGTCCGGTGAGGACGCCACGGAGGATATTCTTTGCCGACCATAGGTCGAAGGGCATAAATTGCTAAAGGTAAAAAAATAGAAAAACACGTGTTTAATTCATGAAGTGGGGTGTCGGCCACAGAAAACGTGAAACGTTTCGTCATTTTGGAATGCCACACTCAACCCATCAATGTTAGCCTCCGGGGTACCCCAAGCTTAGCCGTTACCGCTTGCTACATCGCTACCAGTTAGGGAGAAAATACACAAGAAAAGCACAAGAGCACAAAGAATAGAGGAGTAGAAAGAATGCGCACATTAGGATAGATCTAGAGTAAATGGACAAAGAATAAAGAGGAGATAGAATAGTACACGAAATGAAAGCATGCTTGCACAAATATATACCACGTTTTTTGATTCTCGGTAAATAAATGTTGTTATTTTGAGTGGATTGTGAATGACTGTTAGCATTATGTCCTTAAGTCCTTTTTAATTAGAATATAAGGGAAATTGTGTTGACACGTTGCTTCGGGTTTGTCGTACATTCAAATGCGTGACGTCTTCCGTTTAACCGGAATTTGATGTTGTATTGCGTCTCCTTTGCTGCAATCGCGGCTCTGGCGGAATTTGAGTGAAGCTACCAGTGATGATAGCTTGGCGTTACGTAGCGTCGTACTAGGTTTGTGTAAGTGCTCCACTCTGTGAGCTTTTGAGAGTTATTTTGTTAAGGCGGAAGATTATGTTGCAAGGCTATAGGGTTTCTTAACCGTCGTTTATTTCGGTAGTAGTCAGGGCTAACTCGATCTCATCTTTTCAGGAAGATTTCAAATGGACTCGCCCTGAGGGAGTCTCGTCCGGGCAAAAACAAACTGGCACGCGGTCTCCTTTACCGGAGTGGCGCTTAAGTCGCGTGTTTACGGGAGATCGGCCAGTGACGGTTACA